>JAODKM010000118.1:9315731-9329717 GCA_026780845.1 Petrocephalus sullivani | reverse complement strand
ACCCCCCGGCACTGCTGGGAATCAGTATGGAAAAAAAGCGGAGGGAATCTGAAAAACAGGAATGAGCACAAGCAGAAGTGTGTAGAAACACATGCCCCAGGTAGCAGGGAGCTGATTGGCTGAACATCGAGGCTTGAGGATTCAGAAGAGTCCTGAGAGAAAAATCTGAGAATGACTGATAATCTGACTGCTAATCAGAGGGGGTAGCATCAGACCCCCTACCCTGGACGATGTATATGTGGGGAGCCAGATGAGCCACCATGCCAGCCGTTACATCGTGGTAATAATTTAACACGCCCATCGGGGTCACTGCACGCCCCATCCAAGCATGCAGTGCTCACATAAACGCGTCATAAAAATATATTCTCCCTGTCCTGTAGGTTCGTGAAAAAGACATGTGACAGTCAGCTCTAGCCAAAGGTCAAAGCCCTGCTCAGGCATGGAGACACAGTCTTTAGGTTGGGGGGGTGTGAATCACGTTCCCTTAACACAGACTTCAAGAGCGGAACGGCAATGCTGCACGGCCAGCGCAGTTTACTACATGACGTCAGGCAGACGCAGACGGTGGTTAATGACAGCCTGTCAGGCAGGCTGCTGGTTAGACGGGACCTCAGACCGGGCCGCTGGGAGGCCATGGCTGTCGCTCACTCAGTCCCCTCTGCTGAGTGTGATCTGTGAAGCGACCAAGGTCAGCTGACACATTGGTCAGCATCCAGCTAGCATTTCCTGCCATGGTGTCCGTGTTTTTAAGCTGCCAGAGTGTCAACCCCCCCACAAATTCATTCTCCTTCAGTATAAAGATTCATAAGCCCCCCTGCCCACCAGAAAGACTGGCTGTCACATGTTCTTGATGCCATAGACCCCCTTTTTGATGCTATGGACCCCATTTCAGCTAAGAATGATGGGGCTGCCATGGAGTCTGTGCAGCAGATGTGGGCGTGAGCCGTCACTGCTGATTGGCAGTGAAAATGATGAGCAGCTGATTGGCCATAAAGGATGAGCAGGTGATTGGTCGTAAAGACTGAGCAGCTGATTGGTCGTAAAGACTGAGCAGCTGATTGGCCATAAAGGATGAGCAGCTGCTCGTCTCGTCCTTCTCTCTCTTCCCCTGCTTGCCGACCTCTGACCCGCTTTTCCTCTGAGCTTCGGGTTGAAGGACGAGCTGCTTTTCTGATCCCGGAAAGCGGGCATCACGAGGCCAAGCGGCAGTGTCGGACACGCACGCGGATGCCAGATAAAGCTGACCTGAGGCTTATGGGGTCTGTACCCACTGGCATCTGTGATGGAGGCTTCGGGCTGCTGAACAATGTGTTGTGAAGACCCTCTGATCCCTCCTGCCTTTACGTACATCTCACTCACACTGTGAAAGTCACACCGCCTGTAGAGAGCCAGCCTCAGCACGCTGACGGATAAACAGTCGTACATGTTTTGAGTTCTGATATTGAAAGCAAGGTCACAGGCTGGTCTGCCTGGAGGACCAGCCAATAAAAGTGCAACGGTGATAGTAAAAGTCTCACAAGCTTTCTGTTTGGATTCTGCCAGCAAGTGCTAGACAACCCGCTCCATTTTTGTTTACAAAGCGCCCATGAGGTTTTCTGGGGGGGTGTTCCACAAAGCAGGATTTCTCAGTTAGCTGAGTTAACTTAAGCTAGAAGTCACAATTGTCCAATAAGAGTTTAGGTAAGGAGCATTCCTATTGGACAATTATGACTTCTAGCTTAAGTTATCCCAGCTAAGTGAGAAATCTTTGTGGAACACCCCTCTGGTGAGGCTTCATCCCCAACCTCTGTATCACTTTTCTGTTACTTGACTGCCGCAGACACTTGGTGCTTGATCTCAGGAGGGATATAAATAAATAGCCTTTTAAAACTTTTGCCACGAATATAAGCTGTGTGTGTCGATTGAAACAAAAGGAAACCTCTCTGGTTTATTTACCAGCTCCTTATGGAATTTTGCGTCTTGCATGTTGTCGTTGACTTTTTGCCTTTAGATGTTTGTGCGGATCGCCACCCCGTCAGAGGATTACCACAAACCATCCAGACGTTTGCCTGTGATATGACTCCAAGGTCTGTTATTAATTTCCCTATTTGAGTGTCACTTACCCCCCAAAGTAGCTAATATTCAGAGTTATTTATTAATGTTAATTAAAAGCCCTGATTATGAATGTCTGCATATTTACACAACCATTTATGCCTGTGTTAAAATTAGCAACTAAAGAAAGGGGTTTCATGTCATGTTTTGCAGGGGTTTAGTGCCCGAGCAAGAGGGTTTGAAAATGAAACTGGCTTCTGGCATGTGCCAGCAGGGAGGACCATGTGACCAGAGTCTCAGTGACAGAGGCAACCTGAGCTCTGAGCCAGCGATGTCACGACGTCAGGGAGCTGCCGTGTAACCTCTTAGGCATCTCAGCGCCTATCTGCTGTAAACAGAGACGCCAGGAACAATCGGAGGCCGAGAAGCCGTGGGGGGGGGGGCAGGGCTGGGGCGCGTGATTGGCTGATATCCTCTGTGACACCTGCCCTTTCAATCAGAAGCAGCGGGGGCAGTGTCATCGCTGTGTGCTCATGCACGCGCAGGGAGGGGAGTGCATACGGTGCCCCTGGTAACACTCCCAAAATGCCCACAAGCAGCAGGTTTTTATCACATTGGGGGGACACTGGGTCCCATCGCCGTGGCCCACAACCCAGCTTTTTAACATATCAACTGTAACCGACACAAGAGTTTAGGTGCAGAAAGTACAAATCCAGGTTTTTATTTCAACCATCTGGTTCAGTAGCCTGTGACTCGGATTCCTTACACAGAATTGGGTGGTTGAAACAAAACCTGGATTTGTACTTTCTGCACCTGAATTTTCCACCTCTGACAAGCAAGAATATTTGGACTTGATTTGGCCCTTGCAGATGTAAGTGCCTTAAAGTGGCTACTTATCAGAATTAAATAAAGCTGTCAGTTATTTACTAGGTGAGTAGGAAAGCAGGTAGCTGTGGTCCAGCTGAGCATACATTGTCAGGAAAAAAGTACCAATTCATACCTTTGAGGGGCTGTACCCTGAAGAGTCTGCCAGTTGTACACTAGCTGTAGGTACAACTGCTTAAGATACAGAAATAGACCAAGGAATATCTTTGTACCACTCGGGGTGCTTTGATGCTGTTTGTACCTTGGGGAACAAAACTACTATGAATGTACCAAATTATAACACTCGCTGGAATAGGCTTCACCCCCCCATGGCCCACTGCTGGATTCACAACTGGAATACGGACAGAGTACATGAGTTAGCAAACAAAGCTAGCAAGCAAATTATTATTATTTCATCTTCCAGATTCCCAAATAAATATGATAAGATACATAAGAAGAGTCTGCCTTCCCAGCATGCCGACCGTGTGTGAGAGCGGCGGTCGCCCGGCAGCTGCCATGCAGGGACGCACTCTTGGGCGTGCACTTCCTGAGCCGGGCGCCTTCGCCACTTGAGCTCACTGCTCTGAAATCACATGGCTAGAAATCATAACTTAATAAATCTCTCAGGCAGCCAGCTCAGTGCAGGTGCAGTTAATAAGCTTTTATCGAAGCTCTTTCATTTATTGCCTCTAGTGTCCATATGCTGGAACTGCAGGCAGGGTTTTCCGTTAATTCTGGAACCCATGTTATTGGTCCATAAAATGCTAACCTTCAATTTAATTCCAGTTTAAGTTTATTTTATAGCGTCCTTCCCAGCGCTGCTGCTGCAAAGCGCTCGACAAAGATGTAACAAGAGGAGCTTAACAGAAGGACACAGAAAGAGTTAATGAAATACAAAGGCAAAAAAAATGTGGAAAGATTCCGCGAGACAATGGAGGAGATGAAATAAAAATGATAGTTATATGATAGTTACAGACAAAAGAAAGTCTTTTGGGGACCAGTGTTGACGAGTTTGGATCGGGGGGGCACTCTCTGAGCAGGGGGCCGGCCAGCCTTGTTAGTTCTGTCTCTGTGCCAGAGGCTGTGGTGGTCCCACTAAGCTGAGACATGTATCAGTTTTTCTTCAGTTGTTTTTCTATTTAATCGTAGTTTTAATAATTTAAGATTATTAAGGTCAACAAAGAGTAACTATTACTGCAAATATTCTGCCATTAGCTCATGCTAACTTGCCGAGTCCCAGCTTGACAAACCCCCTGCACATTAACCGTTCCCCAGCCCAAGAACAGGCCTCTTCGGGGTGGAGCGCACCATTACTCGAGAGAGCAGCCACAGAATGGCCTGGCTCCCCGGTGGCCGTCCGCTCATGTCCACTGATGGGCATGTTAATTGTTCAGTGGCCATTTCCTGCTTCAGCTCATTGGCAGGTTCACAGGAGAGGAGCGTCCATCAGCCTACTGCTTGTGCGTCGTGTTGCTCGTCAGGCGCCCTGGTGTGAGACTTGAGCTGCTAGTAGGTGTTTACAGACATGTAGATGCCTGTCTACTGCCTGCTGTTATGTCAATGTCCATTACAGGGGTTTGTTTAGATTCATTAACCCAAAACAATGACCCAAAGCTTCAAAAAATCATCCTTTTACATTTACATTTGACATTTACAGCATTTGGCAGACACCCTTAGTCAGAGCGACTTACATAAGTCTTCCTTTGTGCTTTAAGACTCCATTAATGAATATTTCCTGATAGTGGTTCAATAAAACCCAGGCTGTGAATACCACCCGTCTAATACTCTGTTGGGAAGATACAGGGTTTTTTTAAGAGTGTATAATACCAGAAGTGCTAATCCAGGTATTTCTGAAAGAGGTAGGTTTTTAGTCGTCGTTTGAAGACAACCAGTGACTCAGCTGTTCGGACATCTACAGGGACTTCACTCCACCAACTAGATGCCCGAACAGAGAATACCCTAGATGCACGTCTTCTTTGTGCCTTGAGAGATAGGCCTTTTTCCAGGTTTTGTGGTACCGAAACATGGCAGAGGGGCTGGGATAAACATGTATCAGCGTTACCCGCTGCTGATCGAACGGAGTATGAGGTAAAACTGCTCCTGCAGGGGGGGCCTTGTGGTCATGTGACTCCGGCGGCTTCCCTGTGAGAGCAGCGAACAGAGCCGCGTGCTGAGGAAGAGCTGGCGCAGAGTGCGAGGGGGCACAGTCAAGCGACAAGCCCATCTCCAGGGCTGCACGCCCCCCGTCTTTCACGCTCAGCCGCACAAGCCACAGTGATGGGGCACATATTCCTCAAAATAGAGCCCTGCTGGGTGACGTGGCTTTTCAGGTAGCGCCAAGGCGTCTGGCTGCGCGTTCTCACCAATACCACCGCACCGCTTGCTGCGTGTGCCTTCGCTGATGCTAGCGCACGCGTTCACGGTCGCCTCCAGCGTCTGAGCTGGTGTTTGCACGTGTGCGCGCATGTGCTGTGGGCTGCACCGGGACGCACGAATGCCCAGAGTAACCATTCAGACCCCGGGAGATGGAGGAAGCAGCGGAACGGTCCAAAGGTACGGCGAGGATGACAGGGGGTGTAAACGGGGTCTGTAGGTCGTCTTTATTACCCCTGCTGGGGATGAGGGGCACGTGTCGGAGGACTTTGACTCTGCTCGGCTCTCTCCAACTAGACTGGGAGCGGAGGTGTCTCATTCTGAGAGCGCCCCCCTCAGGCCCAGCAGGGGGACTACACCCAAATGAGTGACGAGCTCGTGCAGAACATTACATCTGAGTACAACCTGGAGTCAGATAAGAGCAGGACTAGGGGAGACACTCACGTCGGCCACGTAGAGATAAACTCCACCGTGCAGGTCTGTAGGCGAATGTATTGATTTCCAGGGGTATAGATTTGTTAACCAGTCTATACATTGGTTTGCAATAAATAGTAATGTTTTACTCTTTGATCTATTGGTCATTTGTTCAATAGGAATGTTTCTTTTTATTTTTAAGTGCTTTCTGAGAGACAGGGTATATAGCTGCAAGCTTTTAATTCTGTTGGATTTTTTTTATTGGAACAATCCTGTTTACATGCAGGACGGGGACCCGGGGCCAGGACTCCCCTCTGTGAGGTCAACCTTCCCCTTTACTGGCGGTGTATCCCAACCACGGTCCTCTGGGACCCACAGACGGTCTTCATGGGTCCCTGAGGACCAGACTGGGAAACACTGTTTTATGGCATCATTATCTTTAAGGTGCTTGAAACAATCACTGCAGTGGGTGGATTAGTTACGCTGCATCTTCACTGCATACCAGCAGCCCACCGTGAGAAACACTGCAGGCCGCCTGGGGAAGTCAGAGGAACACCCTGATCTTCTTACACTGAGGCTGTTTTTGCTGTCAGTGCACTGGTCATGTGAGGCACCCGTCACATGATAACTGGGACCTGCGTCCGCCTGAAAGGGGAAGGAGGGAGAGGCCACAGTCTGCACAGCACGTATGTGTCTGCAGCAGCAGAGCCGAGGCCCTGGCCCAAAAAGAAGAAGACGCTGTGGTTTTTTCACCCTTTCTTTCTATCCTCTCTATCTTCCTCTTTCCGTTCTGACTCAGCTGGAGAAGACGGGAGAGAGTTGTGAACATTACAAAATCGAAACTCATGACAGCCCCTGTCCTCTTGCTTCCAGCGAAGGGCAGGCAAAGCCGCTGTCTGGAAGTGACCCGCGCCAGTGGACTGCCCGCCTTCGCCATGGCGACGCCGCAACGTGTCAGCACTTACTGAAAGCAGTGATGCGGCATGCTTCAGGAGCCAGGAAAGGCGGGGAGGTGAAGCAGATCGCCCCTTCATAATTAGCTAAACTAGTTAACTGTTAAGCCACAAAGTGAGGCAGTTTAGAATGATATAATTTGAGATGCTCTTGGAAATATCCGTCCTTTGGCACAGCATGCAGAAGCTTTACCCCCTCAAGGTGGTCTGAACAGGGACGAGGTGTGTTCCCAGTTTAAGCACCAGTCAAAATACTGCCACCAAGTTTTCAAACTGGAGTTTTCAAACTGAGGTCCATAGAGCAGCTGTAGGGGTCAACAGGGGTCAGAACCCAAAAAAAGCAAAAAGGGGAGAAAGGAATATGTAAGCCAACCCTCAAGAGTGGCAAGAGGCCTGTAGCTCTGATCTCTTCCCTGGCTGGAAAATGCCCCATATGTAGACATTCATCAGAATTGCAAGATGCCCTAATTAAACTATCTTCTAAGTGGGAAAGCCAGGAGGACAGTGAAAAAAGGAGTGCTGGTGGTTTTTGGTTCAGTATGAACATTTGCACTGCATGGGGTCAGTGTTGGCATTTTGTGGCATTGCTAGTAGGGCTTGCATGAAGATGGAAACAAGTCACCTGACTCAGCCCCGGGGAGCGGTTGGAGGTTTGGTCAGAACCAGTTGGGGATCTTTCACATTGCAGCAAGCTTCCAGGGCAAAGACTGCAGCTCTCTGGCCGGACAGACGAGCGCCAGTCATGGGGGCCACATCCTCTCACATGACACACGGCTGCTGGCGGTCAGCCCTTGTGCAAGAGCCTTGGATTGGGTTGGGTTGTGTTGGGGGAGTCTTGTGGTCGGTTTGCCTTGCGGATACAGCTCCCTGCCGTTACTGCTGGTGGTTTGCGTTCCCCGAATGGCAGAGATTTATTGCGTAATTCTGCCCTGATATCTATGCGACTTTCAAAACCGAGCATTTCACAAACCTGCTGAAGCTGAGCACCCTAGGCAGGGGTTTAATGTGGGGGTGTGAATCAGCTACCTACTGACTGTGCCTCACCCAGCCACTTCCTATCCAATGGAATCCTAGCCACTGCTGTGTAGCAGTAATGTAATGTGTTTGGTACCATGACCACTAAATGACATTGGCAGTCATGGACTTTTGAGGGACCTTGAAGATGTTTCAGCAGACAGAGCCTGTGAACAGTGCTGATCCTGTCCTCTGGTGCTGGAGCCGGCCAGTCAAAGGCTTGCCTAGCGGTGCTCGAGCCCTGGGATTTGGCCCAGGGTTTCTATGTTACGTCTCCACAGGATGGTATCAAAGTCCACGTGATTGCTGCCAGTGGACTTTGTCAGAGAAAATCATGTGAAGTCCAGGTGCTGGGGGTGTGGTGGGGACTTCTTCAGGCTACAGGTAAAATCTGCACCCCCCCCCCCCAAAGTCTTCCCCTGAAGACGTGTCAAAATCTATTCTTCAACCAATCAAGGAAACAAACCAGTAAAAGCACAAGACAAGGCAAACAATTTAGCCGAGCGCAGCCTTTTGGTTTAAAAGTAGTTTGCAAAACCTGAAGTAGCTCATAGTGCTCCTCCTGACATGGATTAAATGACCTGTTCTGAGGGCTACAGCCAGTCTGCAGAAACTGTGGAGTAAGGACGGAGGACAGAGTGAGTCCAAATGTGGCTCAGGCCGGAAAGAGCCTGTGTAAGAGTGCAGCTCATGCAAGAGTGAGTATATGTCAGAGAGTGGATCTGGCTTGAATGAGCCTGTGTCAGAGTGCGGCTCAGGCCAGAATCAGCCTGTGTTAGAGTGCGGCTCAGACCAGAATCAGCCTGTGTCAGAGTGCGGCTCAGGCCAGAATGAACCTGTGTCAGAGTGCGGCTCAGGCCAGAATCAGCCTGTGTCAGGGGACATCTCAGGCCACAATGAGCCTGTGTCAGAGTGCAGCTTAGGCTGGAATAAGCCTGCAGCTTAGGCCACAATGAGCCTGTGTCAGAGTGCAGCTTAGGCTGGAATAAGCCTGTGTCAGCCTGCAGCTTAGGCCACAATGAACCTGTGTCAGAGTGCAGCTTGGCCACAATGAGCCTGTGTCAAAGTGCAGCTCAGGCTGAAATGAACCTGTGTCAGAGTGCTGCTTTGGTCCAGGCCAGCCTTTCCTGATCCAGACTGGGGTATGGCCCGCTCACCTCCCTCTCTCCGAAACGACTTCTAATCTTAAAGTGCCTTTCAGCCTGATAACAAGCACAGGCTGTAAATATCTCCTGCTGTATTTAGGCTGTACTTTGGCAAAGTAGGAAGCAACGTGAGATTGTAAATGTCTGATTAGGACTGTAGGGAACTGCATCCACAGGCAGACTGAGCATGAGGGACAGCTCTGCTCACTGACAAGAACGTGGTAAGAAGAGGGAGTGGCCACTCTATAAACGCCTGGCAGAAAAGTCTGTCTTTAGGAAACCATCGCAAACAATATTAGCCAGCAAAATTAGCCGGTTGAGCTATTGGAAAATCATTGGCCAGCAGGTTAGCTATCATTGTAGTTAGCAGAACTAAGGTATAATTGCTGAAGATGGCTGGGAATTGAATATAGTTTCAATAGGCTTACAACTGTGTAAGTAGAGCGTGTGGTCTGGGGGGGATGGACAGCGGTGGTGATTGGAAGGTAGGTAAGGTATGGATCAGAAACTGGCCAGCTGGGGCAGCTGCTGAGCTGCCTTATGGGTGGAACTGATGTTCACATTGTGCATCATGAAGATTCTCTGTTTGTATGGAGACACAGCGAGAGCACAGCCTTTACGGGAGCGTTTTGGGGTTTAGGGCCCAGTGGGGTATGACCATTGTGCCGGCAATGGGATTCAGTCCAACAACCTTCTGGACACAGGTGCAGACATCAGTCCTGCAGAGGCAGGCAGCCCCAGCAGGAAGCGCCTCTACAATGGAGATCCACGGGCATTTTAATGATTCTCTCCACTTACGGTTTATCTCCGCAGCAGTGACCTCCAGGAGAGCACTCCGTGAAGCTTCTGTTGATGTCTGAAGCTGAAGCAGATCCTCCTGACAGCTGACTCAGCACTGTCCCTCCACCCTGCCTGGCTCTCGTCTGTCTGTCTTGCCCTTCATTTCCATTTCAACCTAGAAGTTTAAAAATGCTGATACTGATGCTCAAAAAGCAAATCCCATCGTAAGGGAGATTAACACATGGTTGCGTTTTGAACTTGCATCCAGCTTGGGGGTCAAACAGGCATCCTCACTGGCCACTTCTGCCTGCCAGCAGCTATTTGTTTGCATTCAGAATTAATTTCATTTATTCAGCAGATGCTTCCATTCAAAGCAACTATCATATCTGACAAAGGATCCTCAGCCACTTACTGGAGCAAATGGTGAAATCATCCTGCCGACACAAGAATTTGAACCAACAACCTCCCAAACACAGACGCGGCAGAGAAACCCACAGAGCCACACCCCATTGCAAAATAACTGCCCATTAAACTATGATCACCAGTATGGGCTCATCCTATGGAGCATCCTGGCTGCATACACTGTCATTGCGTCCAAAGAGGACAATCACAAAAATGCCAGATGCTGAACTGGCACGGTTTCACGGCCTGCCTATGTTTCAAAACACAGCAAGCCCTCCACAGATGATGGCAATGGCGATGGTGCTGCCTGGATTGCATGGTGAAGAAGTTCTCTAATGCTGCAGACTATATCCATGGCAGGATCCTTAGTCTCAACCCTAGACCCTTTCTCAGCCAATGAGAGGCGCTGGATCAGAAAGCCATTGCCTGTAAGGTATCATACTGAAAGAAGTAGAGAGGTCTTCCTGAGCAGTCTGCCAGAACTGTGCCCTGGGCTGGGACAGGGTGACAGCTGTCCCCTCTCGCACATCAGCACTCCCCTGTGGTGACCGGCACAGCCGAATTCTGCTGCACACGCTAAATGGGAAATGTCAGCCCTGTGTGCTGATGTCTCCTCTATCGGGAGGCAGACTGAGGAATGCCGACGTGGACAGCTGTGTGCCTGTGTCCAAAAGCACATTCAGATTAGGCTCGTCGCCTCTCCGATGTCCCCAAGGGATGAGCGTTTACAACAGTAACAGCAGACCATGAAGTGTTTGCAGAAAATCATGAGGCTGGAATGACCAAACGAATTAAGGTTGTTAATGAGCTATAACATGAAATGTCTGCAGAAGCAGTCAAGATCCCAACATTTTCTAGGAAAATAAATATTTTAGCAAGACTGCTTTCTAAGAAAGCAATAAATGAGCTGTTTCCTTGCAATGGGGAAACATAAGCTCTTTCTGTCAATCCAAAGCACAACTAAAAATAACACTTTTATGTGATGATGCAGCATTTCTCAAAAGTGACCTGAAGCTGAGGGTCAGGCAATGAAACATGAGGGAGCCCCCTGCAGGAAGCCCACAACAAGGTAATACAGTGACTATGAATCATGAGAGGGAGCCTCCTGCAGGAAGCCCACAACAAGGTAATACAGTGAATATGAACCATGACAGGGAGCCTCCTACAGGAAGCCCACAACAAGGTAATACAATGAATATGAACCATGACAGGGAGCCTCCTGCAGGAAGCCCACAATAAGGTAATAGTGAAAATCAGCCAGTATTCCAGGAATGTTCGTACAGATAGGGAGCTAATCATAGTAGTGTATGACTGGGCAGGTTAGGCTGCTGTGTCTGGGATTAGAAGGTCATCAGTTCTAATCCCAGGGTCAGGGGCATGGTTTCATAGTTGGGGTCCAGGGACCTCAGTCTCCATCTAATTCTGCTTTCTCAAAAATGCTTGTAAATGTATCTGCCAAATAAACCAAAATGTAAATTTAGTCAGAGGAAGATGTTGAAGGGAAAAAGAGCAGACAGCTCAGCAGGAATTGAATCAGACACTGTGGCTGCGGATATGCTCAGCTGGAGGCTGTTACCCCCTCTGCAGTTCACGGTGTCAAGAGAGGGGATCTCAGCAGGGGGACTGAGGCACCCTGGGGAATCAGCACAGGAATGATGCGGGTTCCCATTTGCTTCTGTACATCTGTTTCCTCATGGTGTTTCTCGAACAAAGCCGCCCGTGCCGTGACCTCAGTAGCAGCCGTAGCAGTTGTGGCTCTGGGCCGCGCCTGGTTTGACGTAGCGGGATCGGGGCAGTAGTCTGCACTCCGACAGCACTGTGGTGTGCTGCTGACCGCTGCTACGCTGTCATTAGCTCACTCACGCTGACCGCCGCAACACCGTAATTATCATGTGTGCTCAGCTAAATAAGGGGGCCTCGGCGTGTCTGTACCCAGGTAAAGGCACACACCATGAGATTCTCTTAGCAAGCCAGCAGAAAATCCAATAACATTGCCAATAGTCATGAAATAATACAAACAACAGACAAAAAACACCATACAATGATTGCCTCCTGCACTTTTTTCATTATCACCCTCAAATGAAAGCAGCACACAGAGACACAGTATTGCCAAGATAAAACAATGACCATAGTGATTTTAATGCTGTCTCCTGGGGTGCAATTCTAGCCAGGGGATGGGGGGAGTTTGCCTTACAGTCATTAAAATGCAGATGAACTGACTCCTGGTGAAATCAATATGTAGTCTCTGTAGACGCTGTCCATTTTACTTTGGTGGTTTAGTGGCACTTTTATAACGAAGGAGGAAGTCAACCCCAAAATCCTCACGCAAAGCCCTCAACTGTCCTGGCAGCTGTCGCCCCTACCTCTGGGGTCATGTTGTGTATTTGGGTGTGCAGGTTTGGGCTTATTATCTCCATAACCTGCAAAGTATTCCTGGGTTTTGTAATTGCACAGGTCTGCAACCAAAAAACTGCATAGGATTTTTTGACTGTTTTGTTTTACTCACTGAACAATTCCCCTTTTTAAACTGAAATCTGGTATCCTCTATTCTTGAGTCAAAAGACCATATCCAATAATGATTTCTAACATTAATTTAATATTTCTAAGAGCGAAACTCAAGAGAAATACAAATAGAAAATGCGAGGAATTGAGGGGGGTCAGTAGGATGGGGGGTATGGTGGGTTTGGCACAGACAAAAAGAGTAAACATAGTGTCAAATATACCACGACGGAATAATTTTTTGTTTCTTTTTTCAATTATAAGAAAAATTATGCATAGTTAATCGTAATAAAATATAGATTTTTTTCCATCGCTGTTGTGTTTTTTCAATATAATCTCCTCATGTTCTGCAAAACAACTGTACGTAATGGAGGGAAACGGAGATCAGTTTTGGATTCAGCACCCTAAAGAACATAATATTTACCAAAAAATCCCATGCAGTTGAAAAAAAATATTTTTTTGCAGACCTGTGTTGTTATTCATTAGTCTTCGTGAAGTTGAGCGTATATAGATATAAAATTCAAGACAAGCATAATTTCACTTACATACAGAAGAATTATTACCAGTTATTGATGTAGGACAAAAGCCTTGGTTATGACTGTGAAGTTCCCCTCAGCAGCCTTTGCCTGTGGCTGGGCCTTGCTGACATCGGCCAGGGCAGGAGCAGCCCCTGTGCATGCTGTCATGTTCAGCTCAAGGGTGTTTTCTTTAACCTAGAAGCTCTGGTGTCCCCATCCAACCCAAAATAAACTGTGGCAGGAAATGTAGGGAGAGAGGTCATGTGATCATAAAGGGATCTGCAGTTAACAATAGTTCCTTTTCAAGGGAAGTCATTCTGCCTCTCTGTTTATATGGGATGTTTCGTGGGTTTCGAGTCCGCACTGCTTTCGGTTCATTGGAGAATAATGAAAGTGGTTTGCTTCTCACCATAAAACTCCGCCTTGCAGAGGGGGAGGTGGGGTGGATTAGAGACACACTGCGGGACACCGCGATTCGACTGGCGTGGATGTGGCACTCATACTTAATGCAGAGGTACTGGGGTACTGGGCTGAGTGTGCAGGGCCCAAGCAAGAGAGGGCACAAGCAAGAGGGGGCACGAACAAGAGAGGGGAAGTGGGAGAAGATAACAGGGTGTCACTGAGAGGGAGAGAAGAGGAAGAAGGGAAGGAGGGAGAGATGACTGGAAAGAGGAAGAAGGTGAGAGAGCGGTAAAAGAGGAGAAGCAGAAACATTCATGCAGGATTATGTAGGGCCAAATGTCCAGCCCAGCAAATCAGCCCAGGACCCAACCATTAGGGGGCACTAGAAAGAGACCCAGCAAGACATCCCCCGAAGACAGCCACCACGAGGGTGACACAGTGCACATCCTGCCATAGGACTCCACACCCAAACTTCCCTCCACCCGAATAAAACACTGCCACTATAAAACACTATGCGCTTTTCCACTGCATAGTACGGCACGACACGGTTCAGTTCAGCTCACTTTTGGGGGGTTTTCCACTGGGAACAGT
>JAODKM010000118.1:9298572-9308806 GCA_026780845.1 Petrocephalus sullivani | reverse complement strand
GGTGCCAGTACTCCCCTTGTTATTCAGTACCAGGTGCCGGTACTCCCCTTGTTATTCAGTACCAGGTGCCGGTACTCTCCTTGTTATTCAGTACCAGGTGCCGGTACTCCCCTTGTTATTCAGTACCAGGTGCTGGTACTCCCCTTGTTATATTATTGAGTACCAGGTGCCAGTACTCTACTTGTTATTCAGTACCAGGCACTGGTACTCCCCTTGTTATATTATTCAGTACCAGGGGCCGGTACTCTCCTTGTTATTCAGTACCAGGTGCCGGTACTCCCCTTGTAATTCAGTACCAGGTGCCGGTACTCCCCTTGTTATTCAGCACCAAGTGCCAGTACTCTCCTTGTTATTCAGTACCAGGTGCCAGTACTTCCCTTGTTATTCAGCACCAGGTGCCGGTACTCCCCTTATTATATTATTCAGTACCAGGGGCCGGTACTCTCCTTGTTATTCAGTACCAGGTGCCGGTGCTCCCCTTGTTATATTATTCAGTACCAGGGGCCGGTACTCTCCTTGTTATTTAGTACCAGGTGCCGGTACTCCCCTTGTTATTCAGTACCAGGTGCCGGTACTCGTTGAGCCACCTTTGAAAGGCACTGATAGAAAGTAGGTCAGTAATGATGACACACATCCACTATCATGCTTCCTGCTAGCAGTGTGAGCGCCATAGAGCTGGCTGTGTGAGTGAGCTGACTGACCATGGCCCCCCCGCCCCCACCCCATTCCCCCCGCACTTATTCCAGCTAAGTGCAGGTCATGAACCTGCAGCAAGGGTGCATTGCCGCTGAGAGTGCATTATGGGGACACCTCAATGCCGCGTCATTTCATGGACCCCATTAACCTCTGTACCTTCTGTAGGAGCCCTGGTAGAGATCAACAACACAACAGGAATGATCCTGCCAAAACTCTGATCATCATATAACAGACTCTTTACTGCAGAAATCCATACAATTGCGATTAGAAAGGCCGAAAGATAGTATAGCCGGAGACGTTAGCATTGTCTTTAGCACATGCAGTAACCACAGAAACACCTCTATCAAGTGGACCCCACCAGATACCGGTTTAATGGGATTTGTGTATATCGTCCCCCCCCTCCATCGAGAACACATCTTATAGAGCACATGTTATAAAGTCTGTGCTCTTTGGGCAGGTTGATCCCACTAACTCCCCCAGCATATCCCTCCTGCATTAGAACTTAAACCAATTAGACCAATAAAAACAAGACCGGTGAACGGGGTAGTCTCAGACTCACTAATGAGTCTGTTCTCTTCTGCATTGTGGCACATGGATCTGTTTAAGGGGAACAGTGTTCAGGTGTGGGTAGGTGGCCAGCATCTGGCACGCACCCTGTCCTGGGCCACAGAGCTGCCCTGTTTGAGGAAGACCAAAAACAATCTCAACAAAGGCCACTTTGCAGACACGGTTTGCAACACGTAAGACTGCGACCAGGTACCTGAGTAATTAGGCCAACATCCATGGAAGCAGGAAGTAGCCCTACTATACCTACATTATATGCTATATCTATACTATATTTATACTATATGCTAACCCTAATACATCTATGCTAAACCTGCTATGTCTATACTATGTGCGTAACCCTAACTACTATTTCTATACTATATGCCTGTTCACACGTTTTTGTGTATACAGACACTCCTCACTTAACAACCTATTTATTTAATGACCGTGTGGACTCGCAAATCGGCTCCCCGATCCGGCGCTATTTTGTGCTGTATGAGAACTTTGGTCATGGGAATGGCAACGCGGTGTCTAAGCATCCAGTATCTCATCTCAGCCTCAGTCTCAGCTTCAGCCTCAGTCACAGTCTCAGCCTCAGTCACAGTCTCAATCTCAGTCTCAGCCTCAGTCTCAGTCTCAGCCTCAGTCACAGTCTCAATCTCAGTCTCAACCTCAGTCACAGCCTCAGTCTCAGTCTCAGCCTCAGTCACAGTCTCAGCCTCAGTCTCAGTCTCAATCTCGTTCCCGCAGACCCTCAGTATTCGTTACACTAGCGTACGCAATTTCCAAGACTACATATTTCATCCATAAATTTATATTGTATTGTGCACCTCATAGTACAAGATGTCAGCGAAAATGAAGTTATGCAAATTAAAGGAGTTATGCAAATTATTCTTTATTCCTAATAAATTAAAACAATTACCTGTATTTACATTATGTAAACCTCAGTAATGTATATATGTATATTAGAGCTGATTTCCATTATTCTGTTTACTACAATATACAGTACATTACTGTGTAAACATTTATAAGCATACTAAAAATAGTATAAATGGAGCAAAGCTGACAATATCTAAAGAAGGTTGACACAAACCCACTACCAGCACAGTATGCTTGAAATATCGGTAAGGGGCAGCTCCTCACTTAATGACCGATTCACTTAATGACCTTCTTGTAGAGAGTTAAGTGAAGAGCATCTGTATCCATTTCTTGGGGTTGATGGTGATGGTGGTGAAGTGTGTTCATCTTTAAGTAAAAAGTCACTTAAAAGCATAATTTCTTCATTTTGGGGAGTTTCGCCAGGCTGTCGAGACATGGGAGAGGCCATTTCCACTGAGCTATTCTGTTCTCTTTAGGACCCTGCGGAACCTCCTGCTTTTTAATTGATAATCTAAGCTAGCAATGAGGTCATTTTGTTTATTCTGACATAAGTCGGTCACATAATTGTTTGTAATGTTGTTATCTGGGTGCTGCTTCCTGCAGACTTACTGTATGGGTAAGAGAAGTCAGCCTGATTATTAGTCGGTTACTTTTTTATACTTATATCTTAGAAATCTGTGGTTTGTACATTCCAGGTTTTAAGGAGCATAGTCGTCTTTCTGCTTTTTATGAATGCTAATCTGTTGTACTCAAAGCACATTGGTGTTTTTCCCTGGACGCTGTGGGGCTCCTTAGTGATTTGTGGATATTCCCCTACATTATCCCCACATTTGTGGATATTATCCCCCATAGAAGCCCTTTCCTGTATGGGCCATCCTCATACCTTAATGCCATGTTATGCTATTTGGTAGCACAGTGGCTAATGTCTGAATCCGTGTTTGGACAGACTGATTAGTGGTCTTTATGACACACATGCACGATCACTCAGTTCACACAGAGATCTTGCTGCCCAGCTTTTTCCAGTGCAAATGAAGCATTAGCGCACTGCGCTAACAACGTACTGGGAGGCTAATCTTACTGGGTGGATCCTTCCCATAGGACCAGAGCGACACCAGTGGTCCCACGGCTGGGCCCTGATCAACTCTAGTCTTTATCACTCTGTGCCATCAGTGGTTAATTAGAGTAGGGCCTGCAGGCCCCGGGCGGAGACTTGAGCAGATCACTATCTGCTGCAGCGTTTGCTTACGTTAGCCCAACGGAAGCGATGGCCTATGTCTGCAAGGGGGCATGGGCTTGTAGGCAAGGTCTCACCGAAACCTGACAGGCACGTCTTCTGGATGAAGCGTCTCTGGGCCCTGCTCCTTATCATCGCACAAATGCTGTGGTCCCCCCGCACACAACCGTTTCCTGGGTGTGTGCAAACACCCCTGGTTTGTATGCAGGCAGGTTGGCAGTTCACATCCCCCCCTGGGGTGTTTGTATTACGAGACCGGATGTCACTGCACAATCAAATCCCATAACTGAACTTTTACTGTAAAATAAGTGCAAGACGACTCGAGTGTGGGTCTCACAGGAAGACGTTTTGCTTGGAGACATGGCTGAAATGAGACCAGAGAGGTTTAAATGAGGACAAGAAATAAATACTGCTGGCCCAGATGGACATTTTCACCTGCACAGCTCCTGTAATCGCCCAGCTGGGTGAAAATCAAAGCTGTAATCTATGCCAATTACTATAAAAGCAACTTATGGGATGTGTGACTTTATATGACATCAGTAAACAGCAATACAGGACAATAATCATTGGCTGCTATTTAAAGAAACAACCTTACTACTCTTTTATATACTACATACTATTAGGACTGCAGCTATCAATTATTTTAGTAATCGAGTATTCTTTCGATTATTCCATTGATTAATCGAGTGATCGTATAAGAAATACTTATGTCTTATTAAAGTGCAATAGTAACTATTCAAAAGTGAAAAAACAGGTCTCTTAAAATGAACTCATTGGTTTTAATGGTTAAACTGCATAGCATAATGATGATATTTTAAGCAATTCAACATGAGGGAGATTAAATAATCTGAAAAAACTTTTTGTTCTATCACTGTTTGCAAATGCAGCACTTAAAAAGTGCACGTAATAATACAGATTGCAACATAGTATTTTCTGGGCAAATAAATTACCACAAGATAATTTAAGCTATTTTGGCATAAATTTGCAAATTTGTAAATTCACACTGACCCATGCCACCGGTCACCAAGATCCCTGGGATCTAATGCAGCTGCCAGCACCACTGATCTCTGGGATCTAATGCCACCACCGGCCAACTCAATCTCTGGGATCTAATGCGGCTGCCAGGCCCACTGATCTCTGGGATCTAATGTGGCTGCCAGGCCCACTGATCTCTGGGATCTAATGCAGCTGCCAGACCCATTGACCCCTGGGATCTAATGCGGCTGGCACCTGCCTCGATCCACTGACTATTTTCGCTTTGCTCGTATTTCACCCAAGACTGTGACCCATCATACACTAATTCAGGACTTCGTCTCTGAGACAGTGGCTGTAAGAGAGACTGCTTCTGTTTTTTCCTCTTTCTCTCTCTCCCTCTCACCTTGGGCCGCTACACCTCTCACTGCCTTTCTGTGCCTGGCGGATCTCCCATGTGCCCCCGTTTCACGGCAGCATCTGGAGTGAAGGTGTCCAGACAGCAGGACGGGGGCCGGAGCTCTGGCAGACAAAGCTGACCTTGTTCCTCTGCTGGCCCTGGCATCACCATCAGCCCAGCAGAAACACGTTGCCCCTCCTGCCCCCCCCCCCTTCATTTTCAGCCAACGAGGTGCATCGTAGGGACCATGTGATGCAAATAAAAAGTAGGCACTGCAGAGGGCAGAGGAAACCGGCTTCTGTAGTTCATGAGAACAAGTGTGTGACATACCATCCATCAGCTTGGAATACCTCAGCAGAAGAAACACTGCTTAGCATGGTAATGAGTGCCATGCAGCTGACAGGAAGTGAATGCCTCCTACAGGCCTGTCGGGGACTTATATGTTCCATGACAACAGGGAAACATAACACTGCATTTAATATTAGTGCTACTGTAGAAGGATTTCTGGGCAGACATACACTATACTGCCCAAAGTATCGGGACGCCAGCCTTCACACACACATGAACTTTAATGACAGCCCATTCTTAATACATAAGCTTTAATATGGAGTTGGCCCACCCTTTGCAGCTATAACAGCTTCAACTCTTCCGGGAAGGCTTTCCACAAGGACTAGGAGTGTGTTTATGGAAATTTTTGACCATTCTTCCAGGAGAGCATTTGTGAGGTCAGGCACTGATGTTGGACACCACTGCATCCAATCTTTTGCATAGCACTTACTGATGTAAGGCTTGGATGCAGCTACTCGGCCATGGAATCCATTCCGTGAAGCTCTCTATACACTGTTCTTGAGCTAATCTGAAGACCACATGAAGTTGCTATGGAGGTCTGTAGCTATTGACTCTGCAGAAAGTTGGTGACTTCTGCATACTGTGCGCCTCAGCATGCACTGTCCCCGCACTGTGATTTTACGTGGCCTACCACTTTGTGGCTGAGTTGCTGTTATTCCCAATTGCTTCAACTTTGTTATAATACCACTAACAGTTGACCGTGGGATATTTAGCAGCGAGGAAATTTCACAAATGGACTTATTGCACAGGTGGCATCCTATCACGGTACCACGCTTGAAGTCACTGAGCCCCTGAGAGCGACCCATTCTGTCACTAATGTTTGTAGAAGCAGTCTGCATGCATAGGTGCTTGATGTTATACACCTGTGGCCATGGAAGTGATTGGAACACCTGAATTCAATGATTTGGAGGGGTGTCCCTATACTTATGGCAATATAGTGTATCTGCACGATCCAGTAATAGTACCTTTAGTATCTATGGACGACATGTTCATCGACATCTGTCAGGCAACATGCAGCACAGAACCAATGGAACGTGGTCAGAAGAACATGAGAACGTCACAGAAGTGTTCTGTCACTTAGTAGCCAGACGACCCTTTATGTTCTGTGTCAGTATTGCATTTGCATCTGGGACAAGTCAGGAGACTTACAGTGAAAGCGAGAAGATGAAGGTCCATCTCCCATCCCCCCGCCCCCCCGGGCCATCCAGGCCTTCCTCCTAAAAGCTCTGTTTGCTCGGATGCCTGAGGGGGGGCGTACAGTAAGTACCCCCCTATAGTCAATATGAATCCCGAGTGACCCATGAAAAAAAATAGAAACACAGATAACACAGATATGTCGATCAATATAAGACTAAATTAATCAATCAGTATTGACCGGGGCAGCTGTGCCCATTGATAGCACTGTATAAATTGAAATGTCAATGCAGGAACTCCAGAGCATCAAAGCAGCAGAGCTCTGGGAAATGCAATTAATGTCAGAATAAGCAGAGACGTGATGGCTGCCATCCCCGAAAGGAGAATAAGAACAAACCACTGACGGCGCAGGACAGGAAGCAGCCCGCCACAGAGGCTAAACAAGTGTTTTGTTATGTCTAAAATAAAAGAGTTCAAAGTGACATGAATCGTAGGATGCTGTTCTGGGTGAGATGCTGGGAAATTTCAACTTCAAATGATGTTCTGATTCGAGGCACGGATAGCAGTGGGCAACATTTAAAATAACTACGAATGGCGGAAAGGAGAGGCCTCTGTGTGTATAAATAGCTGCCATGAATCTCGAGGGCCAAAGAGTCACGCTGTGAGAAGCTGCCAGCTCACCGAGTCACACGAAGAGTGTGAAACAGACACGGCCGGGTGCTGTCTACTGGTCGCTGACGGGCTCCGTCACCTCATCCAGAGGCTGCCTGTGACACAGCCAGGCGCTCTCGAGGGTCACTGAGGGGAAACGTTGGGGAGCACAGATAGCACTAGAATTGGCAATATATTTTGGGTCTGGCAGTAATATGGTGGGGTACCCTCCAGGGAGGTCACTGAGGAACAGCGTCACTGTATTTTGGGGCTGACCGTAATATGGTGGGGCACCCTCCAGGGGGGTCGATGAGGGGCGGCGTCACTGCATCCCAAGACCGCTGATAGTGCGGTTTGGAGGAGCATCACATTCCTGAGGATTTGTCACATGGAGGAGACCGTGGATCTCCTGGTCATGGCAAGAAAACGAAGCCGTTTCCATTTTGAGAGTAAGAAACGTGTTAAATGCGCAGTTAAAGCCCGGATGAGTGTGAATAAGGCAACCCGGCACTTCAGGAGAGCAGGGGGGAGTCTGCTGCAGGTTCTGGGGCAGACCTGTAATTACTAGGCCGTATTTAACAGCGCGTTGTTAAACAGCTCCCTGGGGAACAGCGTCTTCCTGCCTGCCCCCCCCCCCCCCACAACACGCACACAGAGGCATGCTGGAAAGTACCGTCGCAAGAAACTGCACGCACAGCAGCCCGCCCCGCAGTAATGACCCGTCTAGGGGGCTTAAACCCCCATAACTTCACATCTAACTAACCCGTAGCCACGTAAACACTGCAGCCTGCTCTCTCACGTTCGGTGATGCCGGCAATTTCTTAATTAAATGTGTGCTCATTTAAATTCCAGGGGCGCTTTGCAGCCAGTCGTGGGCACATCAGATTTTATGTACAATTTTGGTGGGGGGGGTGTGTGCAGCGGGTGCTTTAATGGGGACAATTTAATCCAAGTGAAATCCCCATCATATGGCGTGACGGTGGGGAGCCAGCCAGGAGGAGGCCTGCCCACCCGGGACTCCCCCTCTGCCCCAGCCTCCGCCTCCTGGGATACCAGCTGCTTGGAGGAACACCCCTTCACAAATATGTAACTCTTCACTGTTAGTGTTACTGACATCTCACTACTGCCACCATGAGGCAGAAGGGGGTAAAGATGCAGCTAGCATGACCGAAGCTCCAGAACTGAGATGAAGGAGGGAGGACGCAGAGCAGGAGATGGTGGGCTGGGGTGGGGCGTGCTGACGGGCACGATCACCTCATCTGTCGTCCATCTTTTCACTGGTCACCAGTGGCTGCATCCCCACAACACGCCCATGCCGATAACCTTTCCAACAGCACACCAGAAATCAGCGCTGATTGTTCAAAGCTGGTGACGGTGCTTTCCCATTGTCTAGAAGCACATGCAGCACATGATGGTAGAGGCCACCAATCAACAGTCAATATCTCTGAGAGTCCAGCATTGATGCTCCATTCCAAAAAAGCCCGTGGAGATTGAAGTTTCTGATACATTATTTTAGACCTGGGGTTTCAAACTCCAGTCCTGGAGGGCTGGAGTCCTGCACATTTTTGGGTTTACCCTCATTTCACACACCTGATTCGACTCACTGTGCTAATTACCACACAGCTCAATTGAGCGCAATCATTTGTGATGGAACAGGGAAAGAATTAAGCCACACTGGGACTGGAGTTTGAGACCCCTGTTCTAGACCAATGAAGTGCTCCACATCTAGGGGGCAGCTTGGACGCGATGAAGCCTTAGGGGCTGAAAACAGCTATGTACCCACCCCGACCTCTGGAATTTGAGTTTGGTTACTACACCACCTGTCAATAGCCTCATACAATCAACAGGACGTTTATTAACGATGCAACATTTAGAGATTGATAAAGAGTAACAGCGGCCATGGAGAAGGACAACTGCACAAACACAACTGCAGTCAGTCTAGCAGAAACAAAAATGGATCTTCACCCATGCATCAGTCCATTTATCCATCAATCCATCGATCCATTTATCCAACTTCCAACCCCTTATCCAGTATAAGGGTCAAGGGACATCTTCTTAATATACATTGATAAGTGAAGAGATTCCAAGCAAAATGCAGGAATTGTTTTTCCCTTTCAGATTGGTGCATCTATCACATATTTCGGTCAGACATTTATGGTCTGGATCTTTTTAACAGTCAAATCATATTAGATCCTGTGCATTGTCCCGAAAAGACAGAGATCAATTATTAACGTTGACAAAAACACATTCCCTGGCGAGGTCACCCCGGTGAGCTTTGTGCTTGGAAGGTGTTCCAGAAAAACATACCCCATCGGTGAAGCAAGTGCAGATTCCTGGGCGCATTTATAAATCCTCCCTGCATAAATCACGGAGTCCCTACTGTGCGGTGACACGGTTATCATACGTTTATCACGCAGCGATAACAGGTTCTTCACAACACCGTCACATGAACTCTGCACAAGGCGTCCGTGTGCCTCGGAGTGCCCCCCAGAGTATCCCCCTCGCTGCCCTATTTGTTGGACGTGCTACTAGGCTCTTTGACTCCCAGAAGCCTCTCCGGTGACCTTTGACCTGAAGATGGCTGAAGGAGCTCTGGGACTTGCAGGAATGCACTGTCATGGCCAAATGTACATGTTCTGTAGGTGTGTGTACAGCCAAAGGTCACCATGTTTGTGGCAGGGTGCCAAAAAGTCACAATGAACACCCAGGAAGCAGAATGCCACCTGAGCAGCTACATCGCTTCTTCCATTTCTCTACTTGACAAGGCCCCCCAAGAGCAGCGTCCTGTTTCCAGAGGAGTTTGCCTGTCTGGGTCCCTGTGACACAGACGCTGTGACCCCACACTTTAATCAATCTTATGCTCTAGGCATTGATCCCTCCCGTCTGCCTTGTGCGCATTTCGCACGTTTCACGCTGAATTTCAGCAGCTCATTCTCAGCAGCGTGTGGTTCACCGTCAGGCCACATTGCTCCCTCTGGAAAGACAACAAAGCTGTTTATAAGGTCCGGCGCTCAGCCTGATTACAGTCAGTCATATTCAGAATCTGAATCAGAATACTGTTGTTATCCCGGAGTCTCAGGGCGGTGCGGAATCTGACCGGGTCTAATTTATTCTCATCCATCATCCATTGCTGTTTAGCTTACAGGTTGCGACACTGGTGTTTACAAATCAGATACAAGTGTGACCTTTCTGTCACCAGTCTGTCTGACTGTTATCCCATTGCAACCGCTTGCTGAGAGAGAGACCTGCATGTAAACACTGTGTGAGGGGGGGGGTGGTGGGAGAGGGGCGTGCACAGAAAGACTGGGGGGGGGGGGGGTGGGCGGAGGGGGGTAGCGTAGGGGAAGGGGGGAGATTTGGGTGGGGGGCGGGTC
>JAODKM010000118.1:9265552-9280424 GCA_026780845.1 Petrocephalus sullivani | reverse complement strand
GTGAGTGCTGTTTTACACCCGGACAGGATGTGTGCCATGGTGCCACCTGTACCTCCCTTGGGTGAGTGCTGTTTTACGCCCGGACAGGATGTGTGCCATGGTGCCACCTGTACCTTCCATGGGTGAGTGCTGTTTTACGCCCGGACAGGATGTACACCACTTTTTTAACACCAAATCGTTGTTTTATTACCCCGCCCCTTTACTTGCTTTATAACTTAAATGTAGCCTGGGTGAGTTGAACAACGATTTGGCACTCCACCCTAATCCTAGAATGAATAAAAGAACTCGGCTATACTCGTGTCAAGGTAGCCAAATTGATTTTTGGTAAATCACAATAAAGAAATATGTAAAGGGAAATGACTCTGAGCTCTCTCACTCTCTCACCCTGAGCGTATCACTCTCACCCCCCCCCCTTCCGGGAAAGGAGGAAGTGCATACATATAATATAAAAAAGAACTCAGGATTTAAAAAAAAAAAAAAACATTTTATTTTAACAGGCCAGCTAATCTGTCGGCCGGTTAATGTACTGTACCGATTTCTAAACAAACGTATGTAGTGTAAATTCAAATCGCCTAGTCAGTTCCTATCTAGACCTTTTTATAAGGTATACTAGCCGTCTAAATCATTCACCTCAAAATGCAAACTGTCATATCAGAAATAAAATTTTAACTAATCCAAAATATCAGGAACTGAATTGTAACTAGTTATAATTCAGTTTTAATTATAAGTATAGTTACACTTGAATTTCAGATTACAGAAATTGGATTTTCAACTAGTTAAAATTTTATTTCTGATATAAACATTTTAACTCCCATTGAAATGAACGAGAAAAGCGTTCTGAGTCTTACTAGCTGAAATCGAATTTGCGCATATCTGCGCTGATGAGGGTGAGAATACACTTAACTCAAAAGTGCATAACCTTTTAAGCGCTTTTTTGACTTAAAGTGCTTGATGGGCGAATAGACCCCAAGGAGGGAAAAAAAAAAAAAAAAAAGGAAAAGTCAGAGCCCCTCTTGGTGATTTATTGCATCAGATGGCAGCAATGAACAGTGAAGAATAATCAGTGAGCTCACTCTCATTACAAACAGGACGTCTGGAGTGCAGCAAGAGCGCCACCTAGAGGGAACACTTAGTGTCAGACAGTTTCTCTTGTGCAGTCATGCACCAGATAACGACATTTGGGCCAACGACGGACTGCATATATGGCAGTGGTCCCATAACATTGCAGTATAATGGTGCTAAAAAGTTCCTATGGCATAGCAGCGTCGTACCCGCTGTAGCGTAACGTATTACTTGCGTGAGTGCAGTGATACTGTAAACAAATGCACTGCACTGCCAGTTGTATGAAAGTATAGCACACAGTTATATACAGTACATAATATTTGATGAACTGTTACTGGGTTATGCATTTTATATACTGTACTTTTTAGCGTTATTTCAGAGTATATTCTTTCTACTTATACAATAAAGTTTACTGTATATGTGTAGTAGACTACTTAGGACTGCGTAAGTACACTCTGTGAAGTTTGCACAATGACGAAATCCCTTAATGAAGCATTTCCCAGAGCATCCTCGGCGTTAACTGGCGCATGACTGTACATCTTACAGAATCACATTTTTCCTTAGCTCATTAAATTCACTATGCAAGTTTGCACAACCGCTCACAACCTTAATATGACATTTTTTTTTAATCCCAAAAGTACAAGCACCCCATTGCATTTATTGCACCTTAAAGTTGTTAGCTGCATACATACATTCTTTGTTCTTGCATTCAGAAGCAATTTTGGATAGAAGACAGTGAATGTGCGGTGTGCTGGGTTACAGTTTAGGGCAGGGGTGGGCAGAAAGGGCCGCTGTGTATGTGGGGTTTTGCTGCAACTCCCTAATTTAGGTTACTAATTGGAGGACTGATTGACCAAAGAGTCCTCACACCTGGGTTTGAACAGCCGACTTAAAAGTTATCCCGTAAACCTGCATACACGCCGGCCCTTTGCAGGTAAGACTGCGCACCCCTGGATTAGGGGAGAAGGCTGTAGGGTTTAGGATACAGGGTTCAGCCAGCAGGAGAAACAGACCCCAGCAGTCACAGTGTTTGACAGCAGGACATGTCAGAAGTCACCCAGGCAGGCACTGCCCACGCGGCTCCGTAACGTACCGTTGCAGGAAGACAGTAGGTTAAGTGCTTTATAAACCCAGACCATTGTGAGCTCAAGCTACTATACAGCAGCCAGAGTCCCATTCCCCCTTACTGGAGGCACCGAGCCCTGGGCCAGGGGGACACGAGCAGACCGTCCACTGCTGCACCTCGAACTGGCTCTTTGGACACCCTCAGCACCCTGGGGCCCACGCTCAGGTTAGTGAGATCGCCCAGCTCACGCCTCTGGGCCAACAGTGCCACCATGTGGTCGAGCTTGGAGCGGATGGCCGAGTAGTGGTACTGCCGCTCCTTTGTGAGTTTCAGGAAGCAGTCCCTGAGGTGGCCACCAGGGGGGGAGCACCGGGTGCTGGGGAGGCACACAGTGGGCCCGTGGGGGGGCGAGCCTGGAGGAGACAAGGGGAGTGAGGTGGGTTCTGGCACGGATGGCTGTGGCTGAGCCTCCTGATCTGTTTGTGAGCACCGGTCCTCTGTGGAGAAGTCGGTCTGAGTGGTGACATGGCAGGTGGGGGCTGTAGCCAAGGCCGGCTCTGCCAGGACGTCCCGCACGTGTGCCTGCTCCATCCAGTCCTCCCCGATGGTGGAGATGTCGGACCCCGGGCTCTCCTGGCCACTTCCTGGGCTGCTGGGAGGTGTGTCCCCAGCAAGGGGTGCTCTGCTGGGAGGTGTGTCCCCAGCAGGGAGTGCTCTGCTGGGAGGTGCGGCCCCAGCAGGAGGTGCTCTGCTGGGGGTGCTGGCCGCCCTCGCCAGCTGCAGCGCTGGCATCAACGGGGAGGGCGGGAGCACCGCTTTCTGGAGGGGGAGGCGTTCGGACTCAGTGTGGTTCTCGGTGCCGGAGACGGCGTGCGAGGCCAGGGGCAGGGACTGTGCGTAGAGGATCCGAAACTCCTCGTCAAACTTTTCCGATACCTGGCCCGACAGCTCGATGAGGTTACTGCTGTTCAGCTTCCCGTCGGTCCAAGTAAACCTAAGCACAGTAGAGGATTCGGTAAGCTAACCAGTAACCAGCAGATCACCCGTGCGGCACTTCACTCTGCCAACAAGGGGCACACTGTGCCAGAGCTGAACTGCCAACATGTTGGTCTTCAGAAGAGCTCTGGGGTCGGCTGGGCCTGTACCTGTAGGAGCCGGTGGCCACGCGATTCCCATCGATCAGCATGAAGCGCTCGTGCACCTGCCCCGTGAGCTTGGCCCCAGACCGCAGGAAGTAGGTTGCCCCAGTAATAGTCCGCACGCGCATGAGCTTTGGGGAAGACAGCAGCATTGAGGTCGGTATAGCAACTGCAGTTGGCATAGCGACAACCAACAACATCCTGGCAAGTTTGCGGGACCAAGCGCGTACCTGCAGGTCGTCCAGGCGGACGTCCAGGTTGCCACACATGTGCAGGAAAGCTGGTGCGCAGGCCCGGTCCAGCAGTAAGTACACAGGGACCCGCCGCTGTGTGCAGGCCTCCTGTAGGTCCCGGAAGATGTCCATGTCCGTCAGGGAGTCTGTTACCACGGCGATAACCTGCGACAGATGGGATGAGTTTTGAAGCGGTGTGGGAAACCAAGAGGTCGGCTCTAGGGGGGCTTTTTACACCTCTTGCAGCACTCCATCTCTTTCCTTGTTCACAAAAAATGAATACTTACTACGTAACCTGGTGGTGCGCTTAGAGTCATTACCATATTTAAAAAAAATGATTTTCAGTAGGTGTACCGACTTTTGACTGGTATTGTTTGTGGAGGCTGGTGCACATGGACTCTGGAGATCAGCTAGATAGTTCACAGGAACAGCAGAACCGGACTTTCTGGGGCAGGGACCCCAGCATGTTGGTACACACACCAGCAGAGCGACGCTTCCCTGAGGGCCTTCCTTCCCAGCATTCTTAACGTCCCTGGAATGCTGTTTTCCACACGTTTTATACTTTACACTACAAAAGGAGTCAGTTAAAGAGACTTTAAAACGAAGGCGATTGTCAGGAATGGTTACTGGATACAAAGAAACCAGTAATCAGCTACAGCATTTTTGCCTGGGAATGAAATTTTTGTAAAAACGGATGGCAAACTGCAAGGCTTACTATGAGTAATACATTGGCTTAAAATACTTCTTGTGCAAACCATGAACTGTGTCCCCGACAAACCATCCAGCCAAGCCG
The DNA here is from genome assembly GCA_026780845.1 of Petrocephalus sullivani. NCBI lineage: Eukaryota > Metazoa > Chordata > Actinopteri > Osteoglossiformes > Mormyridae > Petrocephalus > Petrocephalus sullivani. Next base: position 9,276,131 of record JAODKM010000118.1, on the reverse strand, counting down.
ACTAAAAACGTTTAGATGCCGAGTGGTCCGTGTCTCGGGTGGGGCCCCATTAAGAGTGTGGACGGAAACGGGACCCACATTAATTCGGGGTACGGGGAGAAACGGGACCCCCCTGTGAACGCAGCAGTGCCGTTTATTATGGGTTAGGAGTCCCAGTGCGGCTGTTCGATGCATTTAAATCGCTAAGACACGGCATTGTGTTCTGGTGGGTTTTTTTTTAATGGGGGAAGTGGCAGATCAAAAAACAGGCTGAAATACTGCGAGGAGTCTCTACACGTTTTCACCATACGTGCCTGGGGATCCAATAGCCTACGATTAAAAATACTGCAGTGTTGAGCTTAAATAAGGTTAGAAATGAATATCATAGGATTAAAAAAAACTTACACCTGGTTTTATTGATTACTATAAATATCGCATCAAGATATCCCAACATTGAATCCTCTTCTGGTGCACACGTGGCCGATATGTGTCGTGCTTGCTTTACGGAACAGTACCTCCTTGGCGCTCTTGATCATCCTCCTGGCGGCTTCCTTGCAGCTGTAGATGGACTCTCCGTAGCTTGGCTGGAAATGGGCGACCGCACGGGTGACTCCTCGGTAAGAGCCAGTGGTGAAGCCTGGCCAGCCCAGCTCCAGCAGCGGGGGTTCCACGTCCGACACGTCAGGAAAGTAGGTGACAGAGGAGCAGTCCATAGAGCCGCTGACGGAGTGCTCCGGACCCAAGTCCTCCAGCGACGTGCAGCGCGGCGCCACGGCCGTGCTGCTAATGCACCGGATCTCGGCATCGGAGAGAAAGTTTGGCATTTTCTCTTTCTCCAGAAAAGACAGGAAGGGCTGCAAGCCGTCAGCGATCAGCACCTCCAGCGCAAGCCGGTGTCTCTCGTCGTACAGCTCCTGGACGTGCAGATCGCCGCCTCGCCGTAAGAGCCGCGGTCCCGGGGAGTCGTCTAGACACTGCGACAGAGCCATTCCTGCAAACGTACCTCGCCGCCCCGCTTCCCCGAATCGTTACCGTTTCAGAACTGGACTGCACATGTACCCCGGAGTCGCAATTCCACCGCTCTGCCGCCATTGGCTGAGCATGAGCCGTCAAACCGGAGCCGCTGGCCTGGTCCGGCCCATGACCACACCCCCTTCACGATGCGTTTGCTGATTGGTTCAGATGAATTGAATGAAAACAGGCCAGGTTCCGCACACATGTACCCCGGGGCTGTAACGCCGCATCCCCAGCGACATCCGCCATTGGCTGATCCCGAGCTGTCAAACCAGAGACCCCTCCCATTTCACAGCGCGCCCGCTGATTGGCTCAGTTTGAATTAAACGAAAACAAGTCCATTGCCTGCACGTGTGCTGCGCGCTTTACAAGAGATACCTTTACGTGTAAGGTCTCCTGACAACTAACCATACTTCTATTAATCATTAATTCATAGATGTCGGTTCTTTTACCCTTTTAAAGTAAGGGTGTCCGAGTTTTAAAAGCCGTGCCTATGTTTCCGGGTAACGAACAGGTGCATTCGGTATGAATTCCAGGTGCGGGATTAATTAATACAAGGCAGAGCATGCAGAGTTCAGTAAAGAAGCAAGCTTACAAATACAAATAGTAAATAGTAAAAAAAGTCACAATGAAGTAAGATTTAGTTTTACCCAACCAGCGCAAATAATCTGAGGAAAAGACAAAAAGCAGGTGGGCAACAATTAAAAACAATAGATCACCACCTGAAATGCAATAAAAACAAAACGAAAATATATATTATAAAACCCATACTGCACAAAATAGTATCAGACAAAGAATTTATTGCAGCCTGCTTCAGTATATTTTTCAGGTCAGTTTATTATATTACAACTCTCCAAATGGTTTATGAAGACAATTAGTCAAACATAAAATACTGAAAAATATACTTGGTCAAATGAGAACAGGAAACAGTTGTGTAATACATTCTGGATTTGATAAAAATTCAAAATTGTACAGCTACTTTACACACTCACTTAAATTAATATCTGTGCAGGCATTTGATCTCCAAGCTAAGTGTTGCTAACCTTCCATCGTCAAAAACATGAAATTAAAACTTGTTCCTGTTTTAATGCAATCTAAAAGATAAAAACCAATGCCCACCTGGGAAGGATCAGAGGGTGCAGTTTTAGTTCTGAAGATCTAAAGGACAACCCCTGCCTGAAGTTGCTTATCGTCAAGTACCCATAATGCTCTCCTTCCAGATTGGCTGCCTGGTTGGTAACAACAAGAAAGAAGCAGGGAAGGACTTGGTACTTTGACATCATAATCCTGGCATCTCGGACCAATATGGACATCCCGCCTTGGCTCCAATAAGTGTTTTCAGTCGTAGTGCAGTGCCGTGTAAAATATGATCCAGACGACCTGAAACACAGGACAGGCGATTGATACATCCATGGACACATGTCACAGCTCAGAAGACAAACTAACACATTAAATATGTAGTGCAGGACTTCCAGCTCCAAGTCATTTAAAAATACACAACATGAGTACAACAAGGCTCAGAGCCACCTGATATTAAACAGAGAAACAACCAGCAGCAGGGGAGAAAAAGCACAGATACCCCAGGAGATTCAAGAGGCCCAGCACCTTAGAGGCCCTTCAATTTGCAAAGTTAGAAAATTACATAATGTAAGTTTGAATCTTTTCTTGGGGGGAGGGGGGGGGGGGGCAAGGTGACATTTTGCCAGAATTTCTAGCTACACCCCAAGACTGTACTAGTTGATCGAATTTGTATTCTTTACGAATGTGTATTCTGGTGGTGGTGTTTTAAAAAGTCACCGTGAGTAAGGATGGCAGAAGGGGGAGAGGAGCAGCAGCAACAGCGTTTAGTCAGCAAAAAAAGTAAGTTCACTGGTAGGGATGGGGACCGAAACCCGGTACTAAACGGGTCCCCGAGGCTAAATTTTTAAAGACCGTAGTATCGATACACTCTGACGTTAGCGGCATTGCCTTCGGTACTGGAGAAATTAATATATATTTTCTTTCTACACAAACGTAATATTTCCCAGTTTATCTAACCAGCTGTGTTATCCATTAAAACGTTAACCATGAGTGTTCTCTCGCATCCGCGATGCACGCGTGCCCACGCAGACGCCCGGTGCGCATGCGCAAAGTCCTGTCCCGCTTATGGCTGTGTGCGATTTCTATACTGACATCTGCTGGACCCGGCCCGATCGGCGAGAGTATGCGCACAAATTTGAACATTAACACATTGTAAATATAAAACCATACATACACACAGTCACGGTACTTAACATCCGTTAGTAGACATTGAAATATATGACAAGTACAGCCTGCCTGCCAGACAGATACGCAGCATTTTATGTGATATTGTAAAACACTTAAATAAATGCACACAAACTCGTTGTGGACTGAAGTCCACACTGTCCACACTGACATTAGTAATATTGTAACTCCTCTCGCATGGGAGTTACAATATTTGTCAGCTTACCGTGTCTACGGTATTGCATGAAAAATTTGTTCCTGCGTTCACAAATTTGACAGATCTTAATGCATTGCTATACACATCTGCGGTACCGTAAAACATGCGCATGCACACGCAGATTGGGCAAGGACCGCAGATCTGGCAGCCGCAACTAGTGATGATGGCTTCGCTAGACAGTGCTCATTGCCAATAGTGCAACAGGTATTTTGCGCGTAAATTAACGGCTTTGCATTTAAAATCATTAGGTTTGCTTTACAATTCCATTTTCAGAAAATCTGTATGTGTTTAAAACATTGCTGTATTTTTTTCTGAAATTTTATTTTGCATTCCACATTTAATGTACATTTGTTGAATAATAAGTCATTTGTTAAATAAAGCAATGTAAATTATGTTGTTAATTTGATTTTCCTCTTCAAAATGTACCGATAACAGTACCGCTAAAGTACCGGACCGATAAGCAGCACCGGAAAGAGTAGGAGTACCGTTAAAATCTTAACGATAACCATCCCTATTCACTGGTCCGGGAACACTTTCGATTTGAAGACACAGACATGGATCAAAAACATTATGTGCAAGCTTTGCTACTCGGTGGTGTCTGCGCTATTCAGCAACCCGGCGAATCTCTAACCACCTAAGATTCGAACACCGAGTGATTTACGACCAACCAATACAGAAACAGACAAGACAAAGTACCAACACCGCAGACGTCCTTCGCAACACAAGGCATCAATAAAAGACGCACTTATTTTTAATTTAGTATTGCAAGAGATTGCGGAACTGTACTACACTGCTGATTTAATTTACTTGTCTTTACTATTTTATACAATATTTGAATATTATTTGAATAAGTTATTTTAAGGGAAAGTTCAACAGGAATGCATCAATGAAATGTTCACGTTTGCCATTTTTTATGTACAATGGCTGGATGGGCATCAATGCAAATACACTGGCAAAAAAATTACAGAGCAGCTAACACATAAAATGCGACAGTTAACCTGAGTGTCCATGCTGATGTCAGCCTAGGGCCCCTAGGTAAGTGAATCAGCAACCTGCAGACACTCCCAAGCAGAGACGCCAAATTCCACTCAGGTTTGAGGTAAATCTGCTCATTTCAAGACAGGAGTCTGACACATGAACAGAGGCAAACACACCCAACTCCAGCAAGTATTTACACTGATGACTTTCACTGGACTGGATCTTTACAGGTGAAACACTCTTCCTAAACCAGGGGTGCCCAATCTTACCCGCAAAGAGCCGGTGTGTATGCAGGTTTTTGGGATAACCTTTAGATCACCTGTTCAAACCCAGGTGTGAGGACTCTTTGGTGAATCAGTCCTCTAATCAGTAACCTAATTAGAGTTGCAGCGAAAATCCACATACACACCGGCCCTTTGCGGATACGATTGGCCACCCCTGTACTAAACACAACAGTGAAAAACCACATATCTGAGGCAGAGACGTCAAGCGTTTGCTATTCTGTGGCGCTCCCTGTCAGATGAGCCAGACTGAATGCTGATCAAGTAAGCGGTACTTCTGTTTTTGGAGCCTGGCGTATGGGACCCCCCAGAGAATGTAAACGAACAGAGAAAACAGTGAATAATTAGAGCAGTTCTTAGAGAGCGGCGGGCGTGTGCGAACCAGGAAGAGGGCGAAGGAGGTCATGAAGCCCTCCTTAGTGAGCTCCCAGGTGCCTCCATACTCCTCCTCGTCCACCTGCTGGAAGCTGCTGAAGTAGATGTAGAGGAGACCAGCATTGATGATGCAGAATCTGAGGGAGGAAACGAGACATCAAAACGGGTCACAAAAAAACACACTGATGAAGGGACAATTTATAAATAAAGTACAATTACTGAGAAGTGACTCATTAGATTAGATGACGTATTGACAGCACGCACACAGTGCAGGCAAGTAAAAATGGTGCAAAGTAAATTTAAATACACAGAATTCCGGGGAAAACTATTTATGAAATTTTTCCACAAAAAATAAGTTAGCAGCTGGAAACAAATTACCAAAAAAGATGCCACTTTTTTTCCAATTGTAGAGATCAATAAAGCTGAAGACTCACCCACTAAGACACTGAAGAAGTTTACTTATTTGCAATCCATCCCAGAGACACACAGAAGCTTATTGTGTATACAGACAGGCCCACACACACACACACAACAAAACCATCATGCAGGGAGGCTATATTTAACATATACACACCCCAACTCTATATTGGGCCAGTATAACATAAATGGTCTATGTTTGTGTGTCAATGAGATGCTTACATGGCAATTCCGAGAAATCCTTTGAGAGGCACAACTCCCCAGATTACACCTAAAATAACAGCGATGATTTGCCGAAACCAGTAGATCACGTCTAAAAATTCATCCTGCAAAGAAGTGAGACACTTTTATACAAAGGGAGAGCATGTATTTTGCAAAATATATTAACAAAAACTTCTCAAAACTCACAAAACTAAGTTACGTTTACCGACTTCATTTACAACCTAATGCGTATTAAAAATTGTGGTATTCCGAAACGCAAACGTTTACAAATGCAGCTGGAGGTTTCCTGGTGATTAATATGATCAAATAAAAATTAAATATTCGTTAACGTTACTAAAATTATACACTACGGTATGAAAACGTAGGACTCTGTGTGCCTGCTTAACTGCACTGGAGCAATTCTGAATAGTTACATACTCCATATTCAAACCCCCCAACCCTGGAGGTGTGAGGGAGCAGTGCTTCCTAACTGAGCTCCTTCACGATTCACAGCGATTACTAAAAGCAAAGCACATTAAACGACTGGCTGGGACCTCCCCGGCCCCTACGTTAATAAATCTTAAAGCACTGCAGAGCTCCGGAACACGCTGCATGTGGACGACACGCGTGGCTGCGCGCGGCCCAAAGGCACATCCGGGGACACCACGTGACCGCGCCGCCAATGACGGGAGCGCGCAGCCCAGACGCCCGTCTGCCGCCGCACCTTCTCTTCCCACACGGCGTTGCTGCTGAACGCTTTGCTCCATGTCGACTGCTTCACGCCGCCGTTCGCGAGATTCACGTCTTCTTTCCTCTTTGAGCTGCTCTTCATTCTCCGCGACGACTATCAAATCCGGGACTCTGGACTAATGCTCTCCTCCTTCTTCCTCCTCCTCTTTTGGGTGATTAAGCGACCGGCGTTTGTCCGGGAAAGCGGAAACCCTGCGCCCCTCTCGGCCTCGGTAGCTCTCGCCCTTCGCGGACTCTCACACACGCCGGATACCCAGGACGTATCGCAGCCTTTCGCTAAATCTGGCGAGCACTGCTGACTCCACATATGCTACACGCCAGCCTTCGGCGCATGTACTGTGGAGAGTGACCTCCTAGCTCGCAGCCAATTAGAAAGCACGACGTCTCCTCGCTCAGCCAATAGGAAGTGCAGCAGCGAGACTCGTTGACCATATTGTCACTCGTCTTAGTTTTAATCGGAAAGCCCCAAGAAATAAAAACAGTGCCCCCGACTGGAGAAATGTTAAAATTCTTGTTATCTTGGCTTTCGAAACAACGTGGCTTTAAATCTCGAAGAATTTTAAACTCAGTGTTTACCAAGATATTAGGCGAAATGTTTATGCTAAATTACCTGGATAACTTTTAGTCTAAAATGAGTCTGATGTAAAACTAATGGCGAGTGTGTTTAGACATTCCCGTTTTAGACATCCCGAAAAAAAATTATAAAGTTTTTAAAAAGGCTAAGCGTATAAAAATACTTTAGAAGCCAGCTCAGATATTCCCCGTACCACTTACTGGGCCGCAGGGATTGCGATTCATTTATTACTGAAATATGACGCATGCGCATTTGCAAACTACGTTAAAATGGAAAAGCCATTCATGACAAAGGGCAGTCCCCGCCCCTGTCGTTAGGTGGCACTGTAAGACTAATTCCCGGCTGCCGTCGCGACTAGGCTCCTGTACGAGGCGGCGAACATGCGTGGCTCGTCTGTACAAAGTCTCGTAAATGTATTACGTAGGCTGCTACAAATATTATCTAAAACTAAGTAAACGAAATACAATAAATGTACATGATTCACCTATAAACAAAACTCGTTAATCGGATTCACTGATTTAGACCCGACGAGCTGAATTCATTGTGTTATATTAAACACGTTAAGCAACCAATTTATCACGTTTATAAATAAAATAACTACGATATTGCAAATATTTCCCATATAGCACCTGATAAGCAGCATACATATATAAGTAATAAAATTACAAACATAAAAGCAGCCGTATTCCCCCGTTACGTTATACGTCTGGTGTATCATCATTATCATATGAGGGCTGTTTTCTTTACAAACTAAAGTCGAATTATAATAAAGGAAACACCGTTTTCTTTATTTGTCTTCGCTTAATCGGTTAAGTCGGGACAAGGCAGAGTGCACCATTACAGCACCGATCCACGGGACCGAGCCACGAACCCGGCCAACTTCCCCGGACAGGGATGCGCTGGATTCGGGGATACGTGTCCCAGATCGGCGCACATGAGGCGGCTTTATGGTGCCTGACGAGTCCAGTCACGTGTTTCTCAAGCACAGACGCCGTAAATTTCTACACCCCCCCCCCCAATCGGGGTACCGCTAATGTTTCTCCAAAATGAACAGGAGTAAACGAGCCATTGAAATGTACCGTTTCGTGGCCAGTGCCGGAGCGGGAGCTATACACCCGGTGCAGCGGAGCAGATAGGTCCCACCCCCTCAATGCAATAGGCACCAACTGGAGCACAAATCTAATACTCTTTATTTACTATTTGCTGGAGGTTTCTGTTTTGACCGGGATCGGCTATAAGGTAAGCGCGCTGTTACCCTGTTATCCGCGGGCGGCTGCTGCCGGGGAGTTGGAGCCGCTCTTAAACTTGCATTACTATCCTAGACTATTTACCTATGCGGCGCTTCCACCGGCCAGTTTACATGAAGTCGCCAATATATAAAATGGCGACAGCTGAAGGGCACCCAATTACGGTTTTTGGGAAGGATCGCCGTGCCCCCGCGCAGAGCCGCTCTCCTGCGCAGCATTACGGCGCCTGTGCGCCGCGATCCCCGATCCGCTCCGCGCCGCGCCGCACGCCAGCTGGCCGCTGTTACGCGCTGTAGCGAAAGGGTTAAGGCGCCACTTTGTTACAGTTTCGGGGTCTGTCGGCGTTACATCTGCTTACTCATGCTACATCAGGGCGGCCCTGCGCTTCCCCCGCTTCCCCCGTCTCCCTTCCCCTATCCGTCACGCAGGCTGTGCCATCGACCCCCAAAAAAGCTCCCCGCGAAAGTAACACGCCGAATAAAATCTCGGCTGCGCCGGGACCGGGGTCATTAGACGCGTGACACGCAGTCGGCTCTCCATCCCACTGCTTTTTCTCTTTTTATTAAGCAGCGCTGCCGCTAACTTTAATATTTTAATCGTACTTGAGGCGAGACGCTGTAACGCCGCATGTGCGCTTTCCCGGGGGGGTCGTGCGGGGCGCTGGATGGGGATCTGGGTAAACATCTGCCTCGGCGTCAGGCTGTGGGAGCCCAACAAGTCGGAAGAGACCCGAAACAGACACGCAGTTGCGGGCTTTCGTGCAATTAGCTAGTTTTTTGGATGTATTATGACTGGCGATCATGTGCGCCGGAGCACCTGTTTGGCTCCGTAAATATCGAGCTCTTTTTGGGGGGTGTATGTAATGTCTCATCACGGGTAAAGTTCGCCACCCGAAATTCCCATTACGCCGTATTGTCCCTGTTGCCTAAAAAACTTGCGGCAGCAACCCATGGACGGCATGCCGGTGCTGCATCCTCCCTTTGCCGCGATCGGTCACCTACGGACGGGGGGGCTTTCACCAAAAACGCCATCCCGCCGACATTAATACGCGGCGGCGCCCGCTTTCTGCCCCGATCAGCTTGCGCCGCCGTGAACCCGGAGCCCACCGCACAAAATGGTAGCCCATGGTGAAGCAGTCAGATCAGGTAACACCAAGCCAGGCTTCACAATGGTCAGATTATGCGGCTGGGAATAGCGATTAGCTGGGAGGGACACAACAAACGCTTGTCTTTAGTGCGCCGGATTGTTAAACGCGCTAAATAAAAGGTCCGGTTTTCGCGACATTCGAGGCAGATTTATATTTAAAAGGATGGCAACACGTGAGACCGTCACCTTCCAGCATGATTATCCCGCTGCATTTACATCTTGTTGCTTAACCGACGCTTTTGTCGATCACAATGATTTTGCACCAATACATCTGGATTTTTTTTTGGGACAGTGTCAGGTCTGGCTGCATGATGCCACACCAAGACTCCTGTTGGGGTGCGAGCCTGCAGCCTTCAGGTTACTTCTTCCTGTTCTTAACCAGTCCTATTGGCCACATGCTAATTATAGTTACCTATGTGACCTCCACTTTTTATTAACCAGCTGGCCAAGCCTCTGTTTTTATCCAGGATGTATATATCAAGTAGGTGGAAATGCAGGGCCTGGCTTAGGCATGGCCAGGGGTGCAAACCATATGTTTGCACCTTGATGTAAAACAAGAAATTGCAGTGAAAACATGGTGGTGTGCTTCACACTTTGCCACTGTCTGCACGACCTGTTAACGGTTCTGCCCCTTCCGGAGGGAGCAACGTCTCATCTGTAGTGACCTTTATCAAACAGCGACAGGTGAATATCGATCTTTTTTCTAACATTCATGTGCTGTACGGCTGCAGTCAGGAAGGGGGGGGAAAGTGTCCCCAGGAATAGTTAGCTTAACCCGATAAGCTGTTCCTATGCATAAACAATGGCGCTGCTTCGACAGTATTCCCTGGCCCGAGTGGGTTCGAGGGGAGCAGGCTGCTGCTGGATCTGCACCAGGAGCACTAGTTCCCATTGTGAGCCCCAAAGAATGCTCCTGCCCTCAGATTTTTTCCCAAGCTGCAGCAATGAGGCCAAAGCTATTGGCTTTCATTTGGATTCGCTGCCATTTGGAAGAAGGCTCAGTTTGGTTTATGACCATAACAAAGCGTGTTTGTGTGTGCTGAAACCAAAAGGGACAAGGGCAAGTTTAAAAAAATTACTTCACCGGGCAATCTATCCCCCCCCCCCCCCCCAGGGATAAAAGAGCTGCTTCTTAGCACCCATACACCAAGCCCTC
>JAODKM010000118.1:9213208-9239425 GCA_026780845.1 Petrocephalus sullivani | reverse complement strand
AGGGAGCGTTACAGGCAGCAATGAGGAGGCGGGGTTACCAGGGAGCGTTACAGGCAGCAATGAGGAGGCGGGGTTACCAGGGAGCGTTACAGGCAGCAATGAGGCAGCAGGGTTACCAGGGAGCGTTACAGGCAGCAATGAGGCAGCAGGGTTACCAGGGAGCGTTACAGGCAGCAATGAGGAGGCGGGGTTACCAGGGAGCGTTACAGGCAGCAATGAGGAGGCAGGGTTACCAGAAAGACAGGCTGTAGTTTCCCAAATAGGTGTCACTCTCGCGCACCAGGAAGGAGCCGTCAGGTGCCCCCGTTTCCAGGCAGTACTCAGACACGAGGCGCCGGGCGATGCTGCGGCCGTCCCGGCCCAGGCCCAGCCTCCCGTGGAACCAGCTCTCGCTCAGGTGGCGCTCCCTCTCGCTGGGCACCTGTAGGGGACGTGGCTTGTTCAGACTAGGCTTGTAACCTGCCATTTTTCACTGAGTACCTTCACACTGCTGAGCAATAGGTATAATGCTCCAGCAGACCTTTACACAGTTTCATATTGCAATTGCACGCCGCTGTCTGTACTGCACTGCCATCTTGCCCTGCAATCGCGCCGCTGTCTGTACTGCACTTCCGTCTTGCCCTGCAATCGCACCACTGTCTGTGCTGCACTGCCATCTTGCCCTGTATCACACTGCAGTCTGTACTGTTCTGTCTTGGACTTTTATTTTCTGCAAGACATTATTACCGACTACTCACAATCTGTACACATCTTGTTCTTGTCATAGAAGAGTCATACGGGTGGGACTTCCTCACCTCATGACGCTCGTCCTCATCCTCACCAGCTTGTCTACTGGAGGTCTCCTCAGTATAGTAGATCCTGCTGCTTGTCAGGACAAAGAAGTGAGGATACCATTCCTGCAGGCAGAATGAAGTGGGCATATGACAGTACTTCCTGTCCAAGTGGAATCTGTCCAGCCAATCAGCAGGCATGCCAACCATACCTGCTGTGAGGTTAGGGTTAGAGTGTGTGCCGAGATGGTTTGGTGGCCTGATTCTGCTTGCAGGGTTTAAAAAGCATGTTGGAGAAGGCATTTATGGAGTTTAGAGGGAAAATACTGAGCATGATTCAGAGGAGCTGGGGTGGGAGGGTTGTCTAGCAGGTGGGTCTGTGATGGGGGGTTTGCAGTTGGTGATGATGTGGTGGGCTGTGGAGTATCCAATGTCTGAGGGTGTAATGGTGTCCTACGTGGTCGATGGGGTCCTCAAGGTAGAGGATGCCGTTCTTGACAGAGTTGCAGATGTCGCTCTCGGAGTACACCGCTGTGGTGGAGACCTCGTCATACAAGCTTCCATCTGCCAGCTTCTTATGCTACAGGGTCACAGCACACAGGAGACAAGGTCAGCAGGGGTCCTGCAACACACTGGTCATGATGCTCCCACCAGGATTCAGGTAAACACCACAATGCTCTCAGCAAAACGCCCCCTGCCCCCCTACAGTGAGCAGGGGGACCTGCGGAAGGCACATCTGGATTCAGCTGCCGTTTCATTGGGCAGCCTAGAACAACCTGCAGAACTGCCATCTGACATGATGGTTGGGCTTGGCACGAAACTGAGGCAACAAAATAGATGGTCCACCAGGGGCGTCACACCTTGATGAGGATCTTCCGTTTCAGCTGGTTGGGGGACGGAAGCCCATCGGCTGAGACATCCACCGGCTTGGTCAGCAGCATGTCCCCGAAGACCTGTTTGAACTGGGCGGCCATGTTCCTCTGCTGGACGATGCTGCAGTGGTCCTCAATAGAGAGGATGATGGGATATCTGAAGAGGAGAGCAGGACAATTAAGGCGGAGGGAGGGGATGAGGAGGTAGGGCAGTGAACTAAGCAAGGTAAGAGCAGGCAATATGGATGGATGGATGTTAACAAACAGGCTTTATTGATGCTAGGGGAGGTTATGGTTATGGACTACAGGTAAGTGTACAGATCGACTAGGCTGGTACTCACTCAGATGTGATGAATGCATGTTCCTTGATGGTGTGGAGAACTTCACAGAACTTGATCTTGGTGGTGAGGGTGTGTCCGTGGTAGATGACCGGCATCCCTTCCGGCCCATCCCAGCAGTCCACTGGGTCACACACACACACAGACAGCAGATACAGTACAAATGAACTGTCATACACAGCGGGGACACACAGGGCACTTTTACTTTTGGTACTCCAAGTACTTCAAGGTGCTGGTTTCCCACAGGCGTTCCGCTGGTACCGGTGCTGAATGACATCACAGCGGGTAATTTGTACTGAATTGAAACGGCTGTAGTATATTACATGTCTGGGTGATGTGCGATATTAATACCAACATCACACGTCATTCACATGCAGTCCTCATATCAGCTCTCTGACGGTTTCTTACTTTCAGTTCTGAGCAGACATAGTGCAGGCAGTTTAAGTTTCACAATTTTTTTGTCATAGAAGGAAAAAAATTTTTTTAATGATTATTCCTCATCAAGATTAGTGTATGCATTAAAAAAAAAAATCAGTTCACAGTTTTCCTCAGCTGCTTTTGTTTGAGCTCTGCATACGCTCTCTGAGACGATCATAATCATTTTCATTTTTGCCGTTTAAATCATTCCTAGACCGGTTTGTGAGAAATTTATATTGAAGTCCTTTTTTGCTTTATAAATATACCAATATTGATTACAACAAAATACTGTACTGTTCTGGTGTATTATAGAAAATACTTTAATTCTTGTCCCTGCCGTCCTGATCTTGTTGTATCTGTTCTTCCGACCAGACAGCAATTTAAGCTGAACTACCAAAAAAAAGCAGCCCAGCTGGTTTTGCACTTTCAGTACTGGAAGTACTGGTACTGGGACTCGCCCAGTACGGAAAGTACCGTATCAAAAGTAGAGTACCTGGTGTGGTGGAAAAGCAGAATCAGAGTCACACAGACACACAGGGATTTCACAGGGACGGCCGTCATGCCTCTGGCCAGTCAGCCAGCAGAGGGCACCACCGAGCAGGTTCACCAGCTCCCCACACCAGCCTGACCAGCTTCCGCACACACATGCACTGTGGTGGCAGCAGGAAGCGAGGAGCCATACTCACGCTCGATACAGCGGCAGCCCATGCGCAGGCAGCGGGCGTAGGCCTCCAAGGACGACTCGCTGGAGAACTGGTCACCGGTCAGGTAGCTGCGGGGAGAGGGGATTGGCTAAAGACCGGAAGCGCTTAAGAAAGCCAGAGCGGGCCGGCAGTGAGGGGAGCACTCACGTGTTGTGGGAGGACGAGATCCAGTAGTGGGACAGGGGCTCGTTCATGTCCTCGGGACAAACCTCGTCCAGCCGCGAGTCCCAGAGGGTGTTCTCCTTGGAGAACAAGAAGGTCAAGAACTAGAGGGACAGGAGGAATGAGAAAGGGGGTCAGAGGGAGGACGAGAGAGACCCCACAGGACACGGTTAGGAGAAGCAGAGAAGGCCAGGCGTTTACCACATTCCAACAGCTCATGGGAGTTTCTCACACAAACATGTTCTGAGGGCAGAATGAAAAATGACTGGTTCTCGCACCAGATTGTAAAGGAGGCGGGTCCAAGCAACTAGATGAGGGGTCAAGACACCTGATTGGTTGGTCTGACATCTTACATAAGATCTAATTGGTTCTCTCTCTGAACCAATCATTTTTTGTTCTGCCCTGATAGCATATTTGTATAAATAAAACTCCCATGAGCATTCCAACAAAGGATCAGAAAACACTATTAACCTCTAAAGTATAAATGGATAAAATTCCTGTTCTTTCACTATTGCAGCTTGACCTTTAGCAAATTAACACTGAACTAAAACAAACTAACCATGTGATTTCAGTCTCAAGAGAACTCCACAATTTGGAGATTCTCTCTACAAACATCGTTCTCCTAAAATGACCATACATTTGGACAGAAATGACTAAACCCGCTACACGGCGTTTTGGTAACTGTTACCTGCAGGCACAGGCAATTAAACACCATGGCAACAGAACACATCGCCCGAGATCAGCCCTGTGTTGCTGCTGTGATGCCCAAATCGAAATGCTGAACAGGAACAGAGGAGGACTCCTGCAGTTACTGCAGACAGTGCTGATACCACCCACACTATAGACACATGACTTAGCAGCAGGTCTCTCTCTGACTGATACGCTCCTAACCGGACAGGCTACTCCTCACTGCTTCATCAGGTAATGTCTGCAATGTACAGAGGGGGCGCTGCTGAGTCACCTCGTCCTGGAAGAAGAAGGGCTGTTCTACCTCCCTGAGCGGCTCCCGCAGGTAACTGAGCATGAACTCGTGCACCTGCAGGGGGTCATCGGCCCAGTGCTCCTGCGGGCACAGAGAGCAGAGCTCAGAGGGGCTGGGGGCAGCTGCAAGCACCCTCTTTCCCCACCGACTCCCCCCACACCCCCAGGGCGGCCCGACATACCTTCTGGAACTGCTGCAGAAAGCACTGGAACTGCCCCAGGGTAATTCTCACCTGGTCCGGCTGGGCCGCGTCTCTGCAGAAGGAAGGGAGCGGATATGGGAATAAGACCTTCAGAAGCGAGCATCACCCCCAGAGGTCTGCCGGTTATAAGGTGCCACAGGCAGGGCGAAAATCACGGAGAGGCAGTGCGGGCGTCTGCAGCAGGGTGTCCCCCCTCTCCAATACCCCCACTGCATGACCCACACACCCGCTCTGCGGAGGATGGCGACCACCTACTTCTGCAAGAAAGGAATCTCCATCTGTAAAGAGAGCATGAAGACATGAGACCCCCCTGACAGAGCCAGGCGGCCACACGAGACAAACACCCCAGGAGGGACTGACCAGCTGCAGCTAGCAGGTTCACCTTCAGGCCCCTTCCCTAATTTTTCCTGCTTTTGGTGAAAAGCTGGACCTGCTCGCTTTGAGCTGTGACTCCCTCTGCCCGTTGCCCACCCCCCACCCCCCCAGGCTCGAGATCCTCTCACAACACTCACAGACTTCTGCCCGTCAAACATCACCCTGCGGTACAGCTGCTCAAAGTGGCAGTAGGACACAGCGCCGTTGCCAAGCTCCAGGTCCTGAGGACAGGAGAGAGCAAACAAACAGGCAGCTAATGAGCATCCAGCAGGGGGCAGCAGCAAGCCGCAGGCAGAGCGCCAGCCCAGCGGGCCTTTCCCAAACAAGTGGCATGTCCAGCATTAATTCAACAAAAAAAAAAAAAAAAACAGTACCGGAAACTTCTCCCGCAGAAAGCGTGTGTTGGGCACTTTGAAGTTGACCTGAGACAGCATGTTCTTCAGGTCTTTGCAGGAGATCCTGGGGACACAAACATAAGAAGCCTCGCCATGCGAACACAGGACGCTCAGGGGTCCCATCCGGTACAGACACACACATAGGGACACACCCACACACAGCCTTTATGTTGACATCTGTATACTGCAACTTAAAACACTAATTTCTGTTAACGAATGTGACGTGCAGGAAGAGGCCTATTTCTGAGATATTCCAGAGACCACCGTGTACAAGAGTGTAATTCCACACAGCAATGATCTGCCCTTCATTGGCCAAGCCTTTAACCAGCCATGCCTGCACCCCTGTCTCCCAGGGCTCCTAACCCCCCCACCCCCCACAATGCCTCAGAAAGTGACAGCACAGTGATGACTAGATTAAACAGCTTTAAAAATGGACAGCAGCCCCAGAGAGACAGGCAGGCAGACAGCAGCCCCCGAGATTCAGACAGCAACCCCAGAGAGAGACAGGCAGACTGCCCAAACAGACGGCCCCGAGAGAGACTGCCCCAGAGAGAGAGAGACAGAGACAGGCGGCCCCGAGAGAGAGAGAGAGAGAGAGAGACACAGACAGAAGTAACTTACTTCTCATCTTGACTGTGGGCGATGGCATAAAACTGCTTTCGCAGCCACCTGTGACAAAAATCGGGATTGTCAGATACTTAAGCGATGTGTCATAAAAAAACAGCATCAGGCTGTCTATCAAAAAGAAATGAGTAAGACAGTGTATAGAGTGTAAAAATATAAGGAGCAGATGCTCGGCTACATGACAGCAATATTCTGGTTTATGTTCTATGATCTACGCTACTGGATTCTGCAATTGCAGAGCACTTATAAATCAGACAAATCAGGAAATGATTAAAGTGGTCAGATTGTAGTAGGTGTGGGAACGGATCGCAGTTCTCCTACTGACAGAAGCAGTATGTCTGACTGACATTACGGTCACAGTCACTAAAGTGTTACTGCCAAGAATGTGCTATGCGGGGGATGTCTTTATTTCTTATGTGCCTTATCTGCTATCCTGTCCTGTGTGTTGGTTTGGAATCTGTGCCCATGTCTGGAAGATCATGGGTTTGATTCCAGTGGTCAGCAGAATAATCCTATCCCTGCTGGGTCCTTGACCCAAGCTCCTCCAGGAATGCCAGCCTGTTCCCTGCCCCTGAGTTTATAGCACTTTGGAGGAAAGTGTCTGCTAAATAAACAGACGCCTAATTAAACATGCCCCTTTCAGGATGTGCAATCACACTGCGCTGGGTCGGGGATCAGGTACCCGCCACATCGCTACCAAAGAGCACAGGGATGAGTAGAGAGCTGCAGCCGACCTTTCAGTCTGCAAAGGCGTGGGTGCGTCCAGGGTGTCGCCCACCAGCCAGGTCAGCCCCTGCACCCACATGGACATCTCCTCGTCGGACATCGCTGTGTCACAGGGAGGAAGCACAGGCGCTCGAAGGTCAAAGGGACATATGCCCATGTTTCTCAGCTACTGTGAACTGGTGGGGGGGGGGGGTGTGTGTTTATAACGGGTAGGATGGGGGCCTGTAGGGGACGCACTTGCTGAGGCCTACCTGCCAGGCTCAGGCTCTTCAGGCGAAACTCTCGGCCATAGAGGATGGTGAAGCAGTGAAGCTGCTCGTCCTCCAGGTGGCGCTCCAAATCCCGGGACCGCTGCCCAGGACGGATCTCCTTGATCGCCCAAATGTCGACTGAGAGGAGAGAAGAGCGGTGGGGGTGGGGGCCCACCAGGTCCGATCAAGCAGACCGCTTCCAGCGATTGTCACAGCCTTTGGACAGCAGTTTGTGCAGCCAGGTCACACAAAGAGTGCCCCCCCCCAGCCCCAGGCGCACAAACGCCCATGCTGATAGCGCGACCACAGGAAGCCGCACTTCACAAGTCCTCCGTGTGGTGTGGGCCGTGTCTGACCACAGCAAGCCACCCAAAGGAGCAGAATCACGGTAACTTACACTTCAGGCCAACCCCTCAGCGTCTAAATATCCCCTCTTAAAGTGCTGTTCAAGGTGACATTTCCATAAACTCCACAACCAAAAACATTCTTAACATATATTTGAGTTGAGTTTTATGCTATTATTGTTATTATTAGCAGCCATTGCTAATCAAAATCCAGTTTTAAATTTTATTAGAATTTTAAATCATAAAAGTGAAAAGATCCAGCCCCGATTCCCCGAAACTCGCTGGCAGCGCTATTGACGATCTTATCCAAATAACCGCGAATTAGTTTTTCAGGCTTATGCTAGGGCCATGTATTCAATTCACTTTCAAGTTCGTGGACGGCGCTCTACTCGCTATTCTCAGTCGGGGTACTTCGTTGCATGATCGTTCGTAGCTCTTCGGCACTAAACCACGCTGGCGTCATCTGCTTTCAAAATGGCGGCAATTTTAAAAGCAAAGGTGCAGTCGGCAAGCTTAGTAAAGCTTGCTGCTGCTAGAACATGGGTAACCCAGCTGGACCCCGATGAAAAGTGGATTGGCCTACCAAGTAGTAGGTGATTCCGTTAGTAAACTGAGGTGCAAAATCTGCTTGAAACAAGGATGAGATCAAATATATGAGAAATTATTCTGAGGCTTTTCTTGATGGCATCACTGGAACTGCTTTAGCTGCTGATGATGTAACTGAGGTGTTCCAGCATAAGAAACAAAAAGGTCTAAAAAACACTGCACCCTCAGACCATGGCTGCCATCCCTATCAAGGGGCTGCCAATCTCTTTTTTACTTAAATATTTCAAATATTTTTTTTATTTACTAGTTCAAAAATCATGTTAGTTCTGTCTTGTGTTGACTACTGTAATTGTATTCATAAAACAAAAAAATAAAGAAATGTTTAATTTGAAGTTTTTATTCTTTATTCATAAAAATCCAAAGCATAACATTTTAAAAATTCTTTGCTAGTTCTGAAACTGAACAAAGTGTTATTAATTCATTTTATTACAAAAAAAAATTGTGTGAGTACTTTACGACACTCATGTAGTAGTTAGTCCTTACGATGGTCATTTTTAAAACTTGCTAATCAAATTTCAAAACTGCTAATCAAATTGCAACTTTTGAAAATTTTGTTTAGCAAAACTGCTAATCAAGTTGAAAATCTTATTTGGAACCCTGTACACTGGACTTCCCTGTAGTTTTCCCCAGTAACATTTTCAGTTGTGTTAATAAAAAACCCCTAAACTTGCTAGCAGAGCACAGCATGCGACAGTTACCCTGCATCCATGCGCTTTGGTCACCTGTGCAGGGGGCAGGCTGGGAAACTGCGCAATAACTGCACTGGGAATCACACCTGTGGGCGCGTGCAAACATCCCTGCAGCAGGATGCACAGCACGCCCACGCTGCTCCAGCGCCAGGCAACTCTCTCGCACTGCATCGCATTACCCAGAAAGCACCGCCGACTGCTGCAAGCAACCCCCGAGCCCCGCCCACCCTCCCACACCATCAGAGCCTCATCTCAGCACCACCAGCCCCCCTGGGCTAGCGGTTCTCCCTGCCGGTCTCTAGCTCTGTCTCAAGGAGTCAGCAGTGCTGCCCCAAGAGACCGGAGAAGCCCAGGAGGTTCCGGGCTATGCGACTGCTTTCATGTCACACTTCCCGCTATATGCCACCTCCATGCCCCCTAATGCAGCGGCCGTGACATGTGACCGTCTGGTGCCCCGTTCGGCCCAAAGCCACAAAACCCATCTCTCATAAGAGCGTCAGCCCCGAGCCGAAGCGGAGATCAAAGGTGGCGGCGGCGCGTGAGAACGGGGGCCGCGGCGAAACACACAGGCAGCCACCCGGCTTCCTGCCGGCGTCAGTCAGCCACTGAGCTGCCTGGGGGAGCAGCAGGCATCTCAGATACCAAGCTCGCAGAAGGAAGCCCCCAGACCACCCTGACCACCACTCGGCACGTTAATTACTGCTGCCGTTTAACCTCAAAATCAAATGACAAGTCAGCCATATTGCTGGATTATTGATGCATAGAAATGCTGGATGTTCCAGAATGTCGCACTCTGTGGCATGTGATATTGGTGCGTTTGGGTGAGTTTCTTATAGGTTACACCTCAGAGATGGAAAAACAGGATACAGCGTAGCGTCTCGAAATTGCCCTTAATGCGAGTTAAAGTTTGCTCTAAAGTGGCCCGGAATTTGAACCTGGGTGTTCCCTGCCTTGTGCCCTCTGGCAAGGATAAACACCACTACCCGTGTCAGATAAGTTATGCTCTCTCTCTCTCTCTCTCTCATATATATATATATTAAAATCAAAATTACAACTGGGGTTTTCAATAAACGCACGAGCTTAAGGACATATATATATACATATATA
Source organism: Petrocephalus sullivani (assembly GCA_026780845.1). Lineage (NCBI taxonomy): Eukaryota > Metazoa > Chordata > Actinopteri > Osteoglossiformes > Mormyridae > Petrocephalus > Petrocephalus sullivani. The sequence continues at coordinate 9,229,861 of JAODKM010000118.1, read as the reverse complement.
CATATACATATATACATATATATATTAAAATCAGCCAGCTAGGTCGAGTGGAGCAGAGTGGGGGACGGTCAAACTTCTCACTGGCCCTGAACAACAGAACGACATATTTCTGGGACATGGTGCATGATTCGCGGGTGTAAGGAGCTGCAATCAATTTGCAGGAAATACCCAGAACTTTCAGGATGTCCGGTGTTGACCCCAGTGCTTTACAATTCATGAAGCATTTATTGTGACCCTGACCGAGGAGGAAGAGTTAGAAGACTGATGGATAACTAGATTAATGTTTATTCATAAACAAAAAGATCGACATACCGTACACCCAAAGCTAGCCTAGCTCCCCGTCTGCACTGATGATCTACAGCTGAAAGACAGCTTGAACGTCTCATACGTCAAACACACAATTTCAGTTAATTTATTGAGCAGACTGATCCAAAAATGACATGCATATCAAGAACGCAGAGTTTCTGGAACACCTGGCGATTAAGAGACTAGCAGTGGTGCTGCTAGAGACGTTGGGCTCCATGAAAACACATTGGCCCCCCAAACCAGATGAATCCAATTATGATCTAAATTTTGTAGGGGGACTGTCACTCAGGGGCCCTCAGAATAGTCCTAATGTCCCCCTTAACTACACCCCTGGGCCTTGTTCATGGTCCCAATGGTAACATCACTCTGCAGACCACTGGATTTAAACCAACGACCATATAATCAATGGCACAGAGTCACATCACCCCAACCCACAACATTCCGCTGTCAAAACACGCTGCACAGAATTATTCTTGGTAGGCCAGTTCGTCAAGTTCAAACCCCGACATCTTGTGCTTAACCTGCACTCAGTATCTATAGTATTAGTTCACAATTGAAGACAAAGGACTTAATGCTCAGATGATGGCCACAAGGAACGGGAAAGGACGTGCGGGTTGGTTACTTACTTTCGCCCTCGACTTTATCCGTGCCTCTACCCCATATGACCTGCCTGGTCTCCAGCTTGACCTGGAAGGTCCTCCTCTCCGGGCGCTGCGACTTTTTGGGGCTGAGCAGAGTCAGGACGGTGCCGACCTCCAGGTCCCGGAACATCTTGTTGATCTCGGTGTCGCTGCGGAGCCGGGGCAGAAAGCCGGCTGTCCCGGCCATGGTGCGCTGCCAGCCTGCGGCCGCGTTCACGTGTTCCGGCTGCAGTACAGGGGTCCTCGCATGTCAGGGGCTGCACACTGGGTTTCAGCATCCGATTTAACGGTATAACTAGTCCCCGTGTCCTTAAGCTCGTGCGTTTATTGAAAACCCCAGTTGTAATTTTGATTGTATATCCACCCTACCGCGGAAAAGGTTAAAAACCGTACCGGATAATTACCCATGCACCCACTGCAAGCGGGCTCTCTTTTTAAAAAAAATATTTTCGACTACATGGGTCCCGTTTTATTTGCCAAGTTTATTTACTTCGCCGGGATTGTTTTAATTTCTAACACCCCGTATACATAACCGATGTCACTATAAACAGAAAAAACGAGAGCTACATTTCTCAGCTAAAGTATTATGGGTTTCCTCGCCCGTCCACGCCGTCTGTGCACCTATTTCTCCCTTTTGCTTACCTGCTCACAAGCGGCTGTCAAACGGGAGCGCGCACCTCCGCGCGTCACACGCACGGCTCTTCCCAGCCGCGCGTCTCCTACCCGGGGCGAGCGAGGTGCTCCAAGTCGGCGAAGCTGAGCTTCCACTGCCTTTCAGAAACGATGCTACATGCAAAGCCACGCAAACAAGAAAGGAGCGGCGGCGGCTGCAGCCCGCCCCGAGTTCCGCAGCTCAGACAGGACCGCCTGCGCACACACGTGATAAAATACCACGAAAGCTCTTGCAAAACCGCGACGTCGGTTGCTCACCAGCGCATCTGTTGATACTCCAACAGAGTAGTACTGCTTAGTCCATCAGCTAGTGATACCCCAGGCACCCCAGGGCAAACTGCCAGGTTACACCCTGCATCCGAGGGCAGCCCATTGCAGGGCACATAAGATGCACTGACACACTGCGGGTCATTTAGAAACACCAGTCACGTGATGTAAGTTCCACAGGGAATGGGGTAATTCAAACCCAACACCCGAAGGTGCCCACTGAGGCCCCGGGGAGCCACCAATGCCTCGCCACAGGGAAATTAAGCTTTATTAGCCACTAAAAAAAGTTCTCTCCAAAACATCACTTGTGTGTTTAACCCAAACTGCTGCAGAATCTGGCAGAAAATATTTAATCTCAATCCTGACTAATGAGCTGGATACATATAGATGTGTTAAGAATTCCAGATCACCGGAGGTGAGGCAAACGGAGGCACAGATCAGACGGGCCGATTTCCGCTACGCGACGCTCGCGTTACGGAGCACCAGATGCTATCTGCCAGGGGCGGCAGGATGTGCCGACGAGCACGGGAAATGCAAAGGTTACGCAGAAATGACAGCAGGCTGCTTCTTTTTAATAGCAGTGTCAGTGTTAAGGCCCCAAACACCACCAAGGCACAGATATTCTTTGAAGGCAGAAGCATAATCAACATCTTTAAATCAAACCACGTTCATCTTAACTAGAAAGATCGTATGAGTTGTATGACGCATTGCTCTCTTGGGGGGGGGGGGGAGAAAAAAAAAAAAAAGGAAAACACGGAACAAGGTATGTTTAACACTGCTGAATTTGGGGAAGATGGAAAAAAAATAAATAATACAACCACACATGGACCAGGAGATGTAGGGTTTTCAGCTTAATTATTTAAATAACCTACAATGAGCAAAGGAGAACAATATAAAATGAAGGCCATTACAGAACAAGCTGGTAAAAACCTGTAAAGATGGATTAACAAGCCAGCCCCCCCCCCCAAATCTTAAAAAACATGGAGTGGAGCTCAGGGAGATTTCACATTGATGACCCCCTACTCCAAAACAAAAAGCAAGTAAAACCATTAAACATAGGACTCTTTTTTTGGCAATGTCAGTTTCCGCACAAACCCTTTCAGGAAAGATTTTCCAGAACAGCATATTAAAATAATTTCAAGTAACAGCGATAGGATTTCACCCCCCCCCTCCCCCAAAGTTGTTAAAAGGTAAAAACCAAAAAGGTCACTCATTGTTATGGAGAAAGACAATCCTATAACACAGGCAATGCACATAAAATCATCCATTCACATCTTACACTCGAGTCCCTGATAGAAACTGTAAGACAGAGTACATAATGCAGTTCACAGAGTCACCTAGAAGCTTATAAAACATCACACTCGCTGTGCCTTCCTTCCATCCTGGCCACAGACTGGTTTCTCTCAGAGTCCAGACAAGTTAGTTCAAGTTAAAACGTCACACTCTCACGCAGACGAGCACCCAGCCTGGGCTTGGGGACGTCCCAGACTGGCAAACAAGCATTTCATTACCTCAGGCTTATTGTTCTCTCTATTAAAATATAAAATAGATCAATAAAATCAGAAAGATAAAAGCAAATTTAAAAAAAAAAAAAAAAAAAAAGCATGGTTTTTTGAAATACAGTAGGCAGAGGACTACAGAGGTCAAAGGTCACAAGGGTAGAAGTAGGTCCTTGCTGGGGAGGGAAGCCAGTTTTCAAAGTTTTACGCTTGCTCCCCTGCCCCCCCACCCAGACATCTGCAGCCAGCTCCAGTATGAAATGTACTCGCTTCCCATTATGATCCAAAAGGTTTCCTCCCAGCCAGTCACCCGGGAGATGCCACAAACGAGTTTAACCTCATTAAAACGGCGATCCAGAAGTCAAGCTAAAACACGTAGTCCTCTTCGGCCATGTCTAGGGCCCAAGCGAACTTCTCCCGCTGGGTCTTGTTGTAGATCTTCTCGATGGGCACGCCCCACTTCTTACACCTAGTGAGGACAGACACAGCAGCTCTAACAGGGCAGGGTCACAGGGCTGACAGCACCCAGCAGTACATGACAGAAACAGCCAAATCGGGCACCTCACAGCAATGAGGGGCCACACACCTGGACACTGCAGTGCAGGCTGTAGTGACACCAGCAGCCTGAAGAGGGTGCCAGCACCCCACCCTGGGATATCTACACAGCAGCTAAGAGCAAGCACTACAGACCACTGATATGCAGAGCGCAGCACTGGTGGAAACAGTGCCCCCCGCAGGACGGCTGCGGTGATACGGGGCCGCTCGGCAGTACTTCCTCACCACGCCACGGAGATGCGGGGGTCCAGGTAGTTTAGCTTGGAGGTGCCCAGAGCGATCTGCTTGTTCTCTTCGCGGTCGGTCGCCTGCACCTCCAACTTCATCAGCTGCTCCTCCACCCTGTGGACCGCCTTCTTCTTGGCCTCGACGGCTCTGACGAGGCAACGGGAGGTGAGGGCTGTGGTGCCAGAGGCTGAGACCCCGTGGGCCCGCCCCGATGGAGACACTTACTTCCTGGCCTTGTCGTCCTGCCGCACCTTAGCGTCCGCCTTGGCGCTCTTCAGCTCCCGCTTGGCGTCCGACAGCTGCTGCTTCTTCGCATCGATCTGTGGGCCGTCACAGACCAGAGCTCAGATTCACCCCCAGGATGGTGCCGTCTGATCGCTTTTCATTCCAAATGAGTCCCATTTGTCAGCACCTTTGTCCAATAGCACCTAGGACTCTCAGCTCCATTGCTTAATTACCGAAACACTTCCAGCTGACAGCAGGGCCTTTATTGGGATTTTAAGCGACAGCATCGTCCGTCATTACAACCGACTGTCGCGCACTTCACACTCAGTTTACCTTGGTCTGCAGGTTCTGCATGGACTTCTCAAAGGTCTTGGGTGGCGCCCTCTGGTGGTTGCACAAGATAGCTACAGCCCGGTTGGCCCGGTTGTAGGACAAGATCTTGGCAGCAACGTTGTCCTCCGCTAAAAGTCAAAAGTCATCGATGCAGATTAGATTTCAGTCGTTAATCCCAACATCGTGCACTAGCAGGATGACGTGACGGACCAGACGCTCACACCACCATAAAGCCCCTCCATCGAGATCCATCAATATTCCTGTCCACCCCCAAGCTCCCAAAAGCGAGGCAAACTCACAAGAGGTGAGCTGTTCCAGCTGCTGCTGCAGGGTGATGGAAGCATTGTAAGTACGGAAGACTTTGGCAGTCAGTCCGTCCATCAGCTCCTGGAGGTGCTTGTTCAGGATGGATGTCTAGCAGAAAGAGGGATTCAAAGAGGTGAGTCAACGGCCGTCCGGCCCTGGTCGGTGCCGTTCCCACCTCTACCTGGGAACCAGCCAAGGAGGAGCCCGGCTGCGCTTACGTTGAGGCGGTCGAAGAGGTCATCTTCCGGCTGCTTATTCTCCATGAACAGCTGGAGATTCTTGAAGACCTGGTGGATGGGCAGAAGTGGGGGGCGTCAAACTACCTCGCCCCAAATCCTAAGGCCCCACCCCAGGCCGGTCCTTACCCTCTTCTCCACGGGAACCTTGTTATAATAGCGGATGGAGTCCTTTCCCGGGAAGTCGAACTCCACCACGAACTCCTGGCCATCCAGCTCGGGGTGCAGGTTGATGTGCTCAACCCGCAGCGAGCAGCAGCCCACCGTGTCTGCAGTCTCGCCCTCCTCCTTCTCGTTCCCTGCCCTCAGGGCCAGCTAGGGGGGCCAAAAACGCCAGATATCAGCCCGACTGTCCCCCTTGGCAGCGTGTGGGAGCATCTCCGGGGGGCCGGCCTCACCTTGTCGATGAAGTACAGCGCCACGGCGCGCTGGCGGATCCGCATCTCCTTGGACTTCCAGTCCTCGCGGTACTGGCTCCGGATGCGGTCCACGCACACCTTGAGCCTCCGGGCAATCTCATACTTCTGCCAGTCCTTCTCTCCCTGCATGAGGCAGCGACGGCCTTTACCAACACCGAAGGCACACATCTGCACGGGGCTCCTGAGGGCTGGGGCGCCCCTGGTGGCCACTAACAGCCACTACACTAAACGTTTCTTATTTAGGAAATGGTGAAACAGCATGTTCTGCTACCCAGCTAGTTGGCCACAACCTTCTGACTCTACCCATTTAGGTTCCTGAAACATCTTCAGGGATCGCCAAGTGACTGAGTCATACAGGCCCCATGTGATCGGATAATTGTGGGGGAGGGTGGGCCTGAAATAAGAGCTCTTTGACACACACACACACACACACCTTGATGCGAGAGCTGGGGTTCAGCATGATGTACTTGATGGAACCCTGGATGTTCTCCGTCCATGACACCAGCCACGTCACCTTGTTGTCGTGACGCACCTCCTTCCACTTGGTTCCTGGAGGTGCTTTGGGGATCTTAGAGTCCCTGGGACAGGAGGGGATGGTGAAGGCACCGACTCAGAAGGTTGAGGAGGTCCGTGACAGCAGAAGGCCAGCCCCCAACGTTGCTCACCTGCTGCAGTTGATGATAACGTCCTCGGGCCGAACCCGCCGCTTCAGCATGCCCATCTTGGGGTGGTCGCCACGGCCGCGGAAGAGGCCGGGTGGCTCGATGCGGAAGTTGGCGATGCGCTCTTTGTGGCTGTCCATGACGCAGAAGCCATACTCTTGGAGGAGCAACTCGTTCTCCTCTTTGATTTTCTGCAGGAAAAAAAGGTCAGCAAGGGGGGGGAGGGAGGGGATCAGCGAGCCCGTGGGAGAGGGGTGGGGGTCAGTCATCAGATCCCCTTCCTTCAGGCCCACCTGCTTCTCCTCTTTGGACATCTGCTTCTTAGCCTCGGACTGAGCCTTGAAGTACTCGCTCATCTCCGTGAAGTCACACTTCTTCAGATCTGTGATTTTCGCCTTCTCCTCTGATGTCATTTCCTTTACGGACAAAAAACACTGATACTAGGCAGGACTTCACTTGCTGGCATCCGCCTTCCGGCAGGTCATACGCGACAGCGACCGTGGGCCGACAAACATTCACGGGGATTCCCCTCACCTTCCTCCAGTCCTTGAAGAAGTTCTTCCGGAAGACATCCTTGGTAGTGTACTCATGGTCCAGCATCTTGGCAAAGAACGTGGCCGCCTCCTCGGCATCGGGGCTCAGTTTCAAGGGTTTTCCTTGGAGGAGGACCGAAGGGAGGGTCAAAGGTCAGCAGAGGCTCAACATGGGCATTCATAGGGCAAACGTACTGAGCACTCAAAAGGCCTCACTAAGGACTGCCACATGTCAGACGCTACACCTCCCAGACAGATTCACCTAAAGGGCCAGTTCACCCAGAACTGAAAGATGTTTTTGAGGAGCTTTAGTGCCACACCAAATCGTATCACTGCAGAGAATACAAGCTCCCCAGTGATATCTTCTGCCCAGTGATACGGTTGGCGTGTATAGAGTGCGGTAGAAGAAAATACTTCCTACATTAAGCCACTCACTACACTCTTACTCATTATCATGAGTAACTGGGTTATAATTTCTGGTAAGAGACATTGCTGCAAAATCTTTCAGCATTATAATCAGCACAGAAAGAATGCCATTCAGTCCCATGATATATGAGAGCAGCCAGACATTTCTACAGCCAATATCTCCAAACAATCAGCAGAACAACCTAGATTGATAGATAGCACTAAAGCCCATCTAACATGTATTTTTCAGATTTAGGATGAACTACCCATCTAAGATCATGCCAAGTGTGCCACACAAACCCCCAGGAAAACAAAATAAATTAAGATCACTACCATCATAGTAGAACTTGACGCGCTCCGGGAGGGGTTCGTATCGCGGTGCAAACACCGGGCCCTTGTGTTCCAGAAACTTCCACTTGACGCCGTCAGTATAGCGCTCCTCTTCCCACCTGGCGAGGACAGAGGAGGAGGGCAGGGAAAGGCGTCACGGCATGAGAGAGCGGCAGCGCTGCACCCGGCACTGCGGGCACACGGCGGGCCGGCTCGGGCCGTCGCACCATTTCCACTTGTTCTCCGGCTCCTTCTTCGCCTTCTTCCTGCCGTCAGCCACCGCATCCTTGGCTTTGGACTTCTTCTTGGGCTTGACGTCCTACCGAATCCAAGCCGCCGGGCGATCAGGCTCAGTGTCATCGGCACAAGGGACACAGCAAACGGACACATCTCCGTCACGCAGGCATACGCTCACCTCATCCTCATCCTCCCTCTTCCGTTTCAACTTCTTGTCATTTTCAACTTTGACCTTCTTGGGCTTGAACTCCAAGCTGTAAGGAGAGCAGGCAGGGACCTCAGGCCACACGCCAACCGCACGCACGGGTGCGCCCGTCCAGCAGAGAAGCCCCACATGAAAGCGTCTCCCGGGCTCGCGGCGTGCCGACATCTGGCCGTACAGACCAAGCAGACAAGCTATGAAAATGCCACGAGCGAAGCCAGGAACCACATTGCACCCCAAGAGCCAGACACCACCGACAAAAGGCAAGACTCAAACGAAACTGCGACGTTCAGCTACTTTAAGTCAGGGAGCAGAAAGCAAAAGTTTCAGCACAGAGTGCAGACGCCCAGGAGTCGCCCTGGAGGAAACACCATCCGGTCACTAAACCCGCTAAATGAGAAGCGAGAGGCAGCCCGGGGTTATAGTCACTAACGAAAGCGAAGACTAAGAAAACATTTGGAAATAAACTACATGAAAACACATCAACATTTCCTCTGAATCCAAGTTGGTGGGGAATCTGGCAGCGATGCTGCATGGACTCCAAATTAGCATTTCAAAACGAAAGGAAAGTATCTAGCAAAAGTAATTGTTCGTTTCTTCCTTGTTGGGAATCATTCGAGGAAAAACAGTCAAGCAAACTGCATTTAATTACCATTTTAAATATTTGGAAGGTGTTTTGCCCGTCTTGAGGACATTAGCACATAACGTGCACCGCGTATTCATGTAGGATTCCCTAAAGATCAACTTTCAGTCTATGCCTAGAGATGTATAATAAAACAAACAAGCTGAAAGAAATACAAACTAAAACAAAACTAATAAACACTGAAAACCAAGTTGTATTTCAAATAAAATATATAACTAAATAATAACCCCCCAGTGGGCACTCACTCGATGTCGCTCTGTTCCCGTTTCACCACGGGTCGCTCTCGTTTGGGAGAGGAGTAGAAGCTGTCGTCATCCAGCTCCTCTTTGACGTGTGGAGGGCTGGGGGGGGTGAGAGGACAGTGATGAGGACCTCACAGCCAAAAGCACCACTAGACACCACTCGGACAGCTAATCCGAAAGGCACCCCTGCCGGACACCCACCTGCCGAAGCCGTTCTTCTGGGGCTTCACGTCGGAGCCGGACAGCTTCAGCTGTGGGGACAGAGGGGCATGGTGATGCGAGGACGCAGGACACACTCAGGGCCCCCAGCTTTACAGACACCCCGGCACGGCCCCGGAGCCACACGGTAATCAGCGCGTGCTCCTGGGCAACTCCCCGGGTGCACCTCCTCCCTCACCTTCTCCTCCCTCCTCCTCTCCTTGTCCTTGTGTTTCACCCTGTCTTTCTCTCTGTGCTTCTTCTCCGAGGCTCCCCTGTGCTCACTGGAAGGCAAAGGCCAGGTTTTAGCCGTGGGAGGAGCCAAACCCAGGCACCAGAGGCGGGTTCTATGGGACAGAGAGCCGAGCTACGACTCCCCCACCCCCCAAAACAAGCAGATCCGGGAGCAACGACGCACTCAAATGGGCCAGGATGACACGGCGACACTGGTATGCGTATGCGTGCCTGTCTGTCTGTGTGCAAGGCGACCCCTAGAGCAGTCGTGGCCCAGACAATGTTTATTACGAGTCTGGGCTCAAAACGGGGATGAGAGCAAGACACTGAGGCAACATCAAACCCCTCCCAACTCCAGACAGGCCCCTGGGTTATACAGCCTGGCCCAAAGTGGTCTTAACAGCCCGGAACCCCTGGGGGGGTAGATAAAACAGCAGATCAAAGGGAAATGGTAAGAGAGGCCTTCAGACAGCACCTGTTGGCATGCTTGGGCTTCAGCCGCTCCTTGTCCTTCTTGTGCTCCTTGTCCTTATGCTTGGGTCTGTGGGAGTCTGATGCAGAGAGTTTGGCGTTAAGGAGCGGGGAACCGGCTCCCCACCGGCCCATCAGCGTGCGATCGGCCCAACTTCCACCCATAAGGCTCGGCCATCTTTAAAGCCCCATAATAAAACTGCAATAAATGGCAACGTGTCTAAGTGCGCCGCTCCCTGCCCGACAAGGACGCGGCGTCGGCGGCCAGCCTTACGGGTTAGTAGCGATTCGTGTACAGGCACGACGCCCAGGGGGCTGGGGGAGACGCGGCCGAGCCCCCCCGAGCCCCTCGGACGCCTCGTTAACTTTATTATTAAATGTAACCGGCGCCTGGTCCCGGAGCCGGCGGAGCGGAGCCGCCAGAAAATGGCGCAGAGACTAAGTCCCGACGCCCGGGAGGCGACTTCGGGCACCGAAATGCGGGCCCGGGGCCCCGATCGGCAGCCATCGGAGGCAGCGCCCGGGGAAAACGCCCGCCGTCCGGCTGGGAGCCGCTACGGGCGAGCCGGGCCGGGCTGGAAGGCCGGCGATCCGAACAATAGCGGCCGCCTAGACGGGACTTGGTCTCCGGGACGCCATGTCTGTGACCGGCGTGGAGCCCGGCGGCCGGCCGGAGACGCGCCACACTCACCCGCCTTCGCCCAGGATCCGGACCCCACCTGGAAGACACAGCAGACGGCGGAGGTTAGCGGGCCGGACCCGAACGGAGCCCCGAACCCAGTTGCCGGGACCAGTAAACTTTCCCCCGGCTCCCCGGTAACCCTGGGAAAGGCGTTTTTACGCTGATCTCCGCCACGGAGCGGCTCGCAAACGCGCGGTACCGTCCCGGATCCGGCCCTGCGGGCGGTACCTATCCGAACCGCCCGGCCGGCCGCCCGCACCGTGCGCGTTACTCTGTAGCGGCGCGCCGGGCTCCCGAACGCCGGCAGGAATGCCGGGCCACGACAGGACATTTACCCGGGCATCGCCGTGGAGGTGATCGCCGCTCATTTCGCAGGCTGGCCGTCCGATAAAAGGGAAGCGTGGACCGGACCGGATCGGAGCCGAGCCGATCTGAGCCTAGCCGAACCGAAGTTGCCGGCAGACAGAGCGGACCAGGAAGCGCCGGGGCAGCAGGAGGCCGAGTCTCGCGTTTCGGGCACTGCGCATGTGCGCGCTCTTTAAACAGGAGCGAGACGGCGCCCCCTAGCGGCGGCCGCGTGCGTGCCGCCCGTAGCCACGTGAGGCCGCGGAGCATCGGCCCCGACTCCCACGCGAATTTGTGTATTAAACCGTATTAATGTATACTTTCATTTTAACTTTACGCACATAGGAACGTAGGAACCCACCACCACCCCGTATCGATTTGGGCTTTATTCACCTCCAATGAACAGACCTTTATATTTCAATTATCAAGTTGCACATCTGACCTGGGAATGTGGGGCAGCGCTTGGAGTCCTTGAGGACTTCCACGTTCCTCATTAATATTAATTCTCCTCAGGGATTCAGATTAGACATTCGACATGAACCTTGTACGATTTCATTTCCACAAGTGACCCTAACAAACCGTGCCGCACACTCTTCCACCCTCTTTGCTACCCACGTATCCAGTAGAGGGCAGCAGTGAGCCTGGAGTCAATCCCAGGATGCGTGGGGTAGCAGAGAGGGGAAACACCTCCTTGGTTCCATCAGTTCAATCTTCCGTAATTTCAGATGCCATATAAATAGTGTACCATGATAATTAAATGGCTTATAATCATAGTCATGAGGACCATAATTTTCTGTGCTATTATATGACATAAATACCTGTCTTTGGAAACAGCACATTCAGTACTACCTCAACACCCGCAAAGTGGAAATGACTCAGTGGGACACACCACTCAGGCTGGATGGAGCCTGCTGACAGCTCAGGGTGTGCCATGCTACAGAGACAGCGTACAGATGGATGCTGTATTCCAGCACCTGCATGACTGCCTGTCTGCCCTGACTCTAAATTACAGGGACCAGTGTAGCTGGTGATTTTACAGTTTCAGAAGATGGACGGATGATCCATGTTGTGTACCTTTGTCAAATGAATGGGACGTCAGTTGTACAATGTGGCAGGATGGTTGATGAAATGTCTCTCTCCTATGTGTAAGGCAATCGCCCTCCCCAGGATAACCTTAAAATGACACAGACAGCAAAGCTTTCCCCTGAGATATTGAATCATAACAGATATGACACAGCGTTTCGTTTGAGGAAGTTGGAGCCCCAGCGAAGCATATACTGTGAAGACACATGCAAAACGCTGGCACAGGTGGTACCCTCACGGCACAACGAGGAGCAGCCCAGCAGAACCTTTCAGATGTTTTTTCCACAGGTTTGGAGGCCTTTGTTCGGACGCCGCAGCAGACGATCATAGAGACCTAGCAATCTGACCCGTGTGGGTTGCTTTGCCCTGTCAGTGACAAGGACACCGTGTCACCCATCCTCAGAAGTCCGCCAACCAGCACACTCAGGTTACTTTTAGCATATGGAACCAGAAGAAGGGTCAAACATGAGCTCTGCTCGTGTAAATATGATGGACGGGGTCTGTGTGGATCACTGTTCTGTGCTGGCATAGTACTGCCGTCTTCTCATCACTCCTGGTTACTTCATAGACGGTATTTCATTCTGTCAGAGGTCTGGCTTCCCCAAGTCATGTTCGTAGTTCTGATGTTTGAGCTCATCCACCTTGATCATCCTCTTCCTCCTTACGCTGACCTTCCCCAGGTATTATAATCTTCCTCAGTGCTCTGGGTCTTTTCATATTATGTCCACAATGATTTTCATTCATTTTTCCATTTTCTATGCACACTTGTCCAATTCAGGGTGCAGGTGTGGGGGGGGGGCAATGCCAAAGGCTATGGGCGCAAGGCAGCAAAATCATTTCAGTCTGGTTATTTGTAATTGAAGTGAAAGTTGAGACTTGATGTGTTCAAGAACCAATTAGCTTCCCTTGTGGTCTACTGTATTCTTCTAGTTTTCACCAGCACCAAAGTTCAAAGGTGTCAATACTCACCCCTACAAGGCATCGTACCATAAAGAGGACAGCTTTAAGTTTGACTAGTAAGGAAGGTATTTCTGTGTACAAACTGGTAAAACTGAGGTGCCACATGCGAGTTCAATAACGTGATAGTTCTTATGTCCCAACCAGAGAGCATTTTAGTGAGCGGAAAAGAAAATCATCTGGATGGATATAGAGCGCAGTTAGCACAGTCAGGATATAGAGCGCAGTTAGCACAGTCGGGATACAGAGCGCAGTTAGTACAGTCGGGATACAGAGCGCAGTTAGTACAGTCGGGATACAGAGCGCAGTTAGCACAGTCGGGATACAGAGCGCTGTTAGCACAGTCGGGATACAGAGCACAGTCAGTCAGCACAGTCAGGATACAGAGCACAGTCAGTCAGCACAGTCAGGATACAGAGCACAGTCAGTCAGCACAGTCAGGATACAGAGCAGTCAACAAGGACGTCGGCACTTCACCAGTGACTCACAGGCAAACTAGCAAGTATGTGAGCTGTACGAGCTGGACAATACTGAAGGAATCCAGGTTTCTGAACATGACACCAGTTGAAGTACAGCTTGACACCGAACTACACAAGCGGAAGGCCCCATACACATATTTGTAATTTTACCTGCCACTTTCAGCCTGAGCAAATTACTCTTGTGCTCATTGCTACAAGAGGACACCTTGCCTGCAAATATTCGGCGTCATTGCCGTGGCCACAGGTAGCTGAACAGGGTCCCCCCTGGAATGTGTGTGTCACTGATACCACGATGCTAAGCGCTGTCTAGGTATGAACAGAGCGAAGGGACTGTGTGCACAAAAACACTCGGGGCATTACAGGTGAAGCATTAAACCTGCCACAGCCTTTAAAAGAAACAAGTGGCTAACAGAAACTTCTTGCACACATATGCAGCTAAGTGGCTGAATAACCCCAATCGCAGTCGCTAACGCACTGACACTCAGGGCCTCCAGGTGGCTGACAGACGGCGGCTGTTATTGCCCCCCACCTACCAGAAGAGCAGACGCAGCTGCCAGGAAGTCGCACCGTCGACTTCCTGACCGTCAGTCAGCCCCACTGCAGCGCAGGAATGACAGGGACATAAACATCAGGAATCAGGCTGGAGGTGGATCTATTGCATCTAGCAGGCTACCAGTAAAAAAAGCTCACAGTTCAAATCCCTTTAGCGACCGTAAACTGGGTTAGCAGAAACCACACAGATCAAAACCCTAGATGATGGTGACAATGATGGGGAATACAGCTAAATCAAGCCCAGCAGAAGCTATGGAAAGATCACAAGTGGACTATAAAGCAAGGTTAAATACCAACAGATCTATTTAATCTTTCATAAAAAAAAATCATGTTTGTTTACAAACACAAATTCTTCAACCCTAAATCTCAGAGCGAGTTAACAGCTTGATGTAAATGAACAATTTAGAAGCGTCCAGCGCCCTCTTGTGGATCTAAGTTGTTTGTTCATAAAAACAGGTGGTGTTGTGAAAAATAGCTGAATATATAATCATAATCAAAACCATAATGCTGAATGCCTCCAGGTGATCAGTTACCACAGTGACTAAGAGACTGACTATAAGAATGAGAGCAGGACAGCCACTGACAACCTTTCTAATAACAGCGAAAACAGACCAGAGCTACGGACCTGCCGTCTAATAGTATGATCATAAAAGTCACTAAGAGTAATGGCCCAGGAGGGGAGGGCTGTAATATTTCCCATTTACAGTAGAGAGGGCAGCTCCACTGGGTGCAGCACCAAGCCAGGAATCAGCCACGATACAGATCCCTGCACAAGGCTGCAGACATGAGCCTCTGCACCCGGCTGCACCCCAATGTTGGGGGCACTGTGTGGCTCAATGCGTTTGGATTCGGATGGCAGAGTGATGTCACTGAGGGGCCCCTCAGCACGGCCCTTAACCCCAAGTGCTCCGGGACCTGTGTGACCCCACATTCTGAGCAATGCAAGTCGCTTTGGATAGCCACATCTGCTCTATAAACAAAATGTAAAACGTGCTAAGTGTTAATCATCTCAGCCTGTATTACTCAAATAAAATTATGTGAATCCAACTAAAATAGAACATAAATCATTCATCTTAATCAACAATGTACATCCGCGAGAAGTGTCTGAAGTAAAGCGCTAGCATTAAATAACGCAACGTGGTGCGTACACTGAAATATAAAAATATAAAGTGTCCGTTGTCTGTACAAATATTTCAATATACATCACAGGCCACAGGAACAGTTTGTAAAGCAAAATCAAATAATATTTTGATGATATTTTCAGTCCAGAAATTGAAAGAGAGAAAAAAACACGATGAAACAAAGTGTGAGACGATATGACTGAAGGCTCCAGCACGTGGAGCGTATGCTGACTGGCAGGAGAGCGGCCCGTTTCAGCCAGTGTGAGGCAGGGGGGACGTGCTGGGGCCCCGGCGTCGGGGTGGGGGGCCGTGCGGTGCTACCAGCACGGTCACGGGGGCGCCCGCTGGTACAGGCACATGTAGGAGTCGCACAGCAGTCTCCTGACGTGCTCGCTGACCAGGTCCAGGTCTGCCCTCGCCAGCACCTCCTCTGGCTGCATCAGGAAGTCCCCCACCTCCGGACAGCGCCGCACCTCCGGGACGTTGAAGCCCCTGCTGCCGCTGCCTGAAGAGCGACGGTGGGAATGAGCTGGACGCCGGCGCTACGCTCCATACAGCTGCCATAAACATGCCAGGGACAGGATGCCTGTGCAAAGCTTACTACCGCGCCCCATCTTTACATTACCTTCCAGTTATACTGTAGCAAAGTGTATTAATGAGCATGAACAGACAACACTTGGGGTGGTTCTGCCCACTCTGGCGGTCCATCATGCAGAATAGCGCCTGTGTGATTCGCTTCAGGTGCCCCAGTAGTGTGCCATAGAAACCGTGCATAGTGTACAAACCACCTTCTTGTTTATGATCATTCGACCTACTCCCATCATTGCTGATATTAAAGGAAAACATTTGTTATACTGAATTCAAGTGTTTTTGCAAATCAAGAAGGTTATTTCATAAAAAAAAATAAAATAAAAAATATTTAAAATATTGACGTCGACGCATTTTCAATGTTGCCATCATTGTCTATGTCAACTAATCGCGGCAGCCCTAGTCTGCCGTCTGCTTTCATTGTGTTTCACCATCACGGTTTTTCCCATGATGCCGTTCTCGGCTGGGCGGACCCCTGGACCACTTGCTGTTACGATTTCCTGTGATACATGGCATTGCACCCCTCCCTTCACACTCAGCCATCGCCAGTCCATGGGCGTGTCCTCCACCCCACCCCACTCTACCCCAGGTCTCACCGCAATGGTCGGCCATGCTGTCAAAGAAGAGCCAGGAGTGGGGGTCCGGCCCGTGCTTCACGAAGGCCACGTAGTGGCTGGTCCGGATGCAGAGCACGGCGTAGAGCTGCAGCCGATGGCGCTGCAAGGGGGCGTCCTCGGGCATTTCCGCCGGCACGGTTAATGTGCGGGGGCTGTGGCCCTGCCGCAGTGGGTTGGTGTGGACCTGGGGGGGTCGTCGGGAAGGTCAGAGCAGCGTGATGTGTGACCACGGAGACGGACCGGCACGGCGCGGACCTACCTGGGCACAGCACAGGCTGCAGTACTGCTTGATCCTGCCAGGCTGCAACTTCCTGTCCCTCAGGCAGGCAGCGCACTCCAGCTGTGCCAGGCGGCCGCACACAAAGCACTCCCGGGGGGCTGGGGT
>JAODKM010000118.1:9155325-9168499 GCA_026780845.1 Petrocephalus sullivani | reverse complement strand
TTATTTAATGCTAGATATAAATAGTGCTTCGGTTTCAATCAGTAATATAAGGATTCCTAGGATGTACACTTTCTTCACTCCCATAAGAAAAATGAATGCTACCAAGTGGACCAATCACAGTTCTTGCGGTCTGCGTCCAAGTCCCGGAATACCTCCTATTCAGGCTCACTGTTCCCAGCCTCCCTCGGATGCAAGAGAAATTCTGCCAGGGGTGCGAGTTAAAGGTCTCGTCCACCAGGGTGAACTCCAACACACTGGCGCTACACTGGGGGGCTGTGGGTAGCGCCACACCTGCCTGGCTCTTCTATCCAAGGGCAGCACCAGTTACATGTCTCTAAAGCCAGATTTGGCAGCCGACGATCAGTCCACTAAGGCCCCTGCCTTCAACTGCCACCTGATCTATAATACAGCAAATCCCATTACATTTAAACCCTTTTTCCTGAGTATTATGTTAAGTAATTAGTGTCAAAGGTAGCCTAAATTAGATATTATGCTAGAAGCTGATACAAACCAAATTACTTCATTTATTTGTGCTCTTTGTTTTATTAAAGGGTTTCAAGATGTAAAATAACTTTTTAAAAATGGTCTAATAAATTGGAGCCTTAATGCCCATGTGTTACCCTGCCCATCACTGTACCTCTTAGTAATTAGTAACCAGCAGTAACAGTTTTGTTTGTCTAGCACGTTACAGCAGGGAAAAACATCAAAAAACAACAACGGAGAAGACAAATCATCGTATCAGCCTAAGCGTCCTTAACACGAACTGCATCTTAGCCTAAGAATAAGAGAACAATTCTCTGAACTCTGTGGGAGCTTGACAAAAATGATGAAAACCTCAGCAACGCAGTAACAGTAGAATCGGAAAGCAGTCTCCCTGCCTACCTCAGTGCCAAAAAGACGCACACTGCCTCCATCTGGCGTCCTTCTCCGGTAATTACACCCTCACCCGCCAAGCTGGTCCTTTAAATTAAATGAGTATATTATACTATATTTCATATAGGCAAAGATGCACGTGAGTTTAATTGCGTTGAAAGGCACAGCAGCTTAACCCGCGGAACCATATGCGCCACCCAGGGCCAAGCACAGGGGCTTCCGCCAAATGGGACCTCAAGTGACCTAATTTAATAATATTTTAACGTTACACCTACTGCCCCCCCCCACCCCCATCATTCAGACTGTCCATGAAGTTGGGGGAATAATCAAAAATCAAAAAATGAAAATTCTGGAACAGCTGTCTGCAGCCTATCAGGAACGAGGTCTGGGAAAAGTTTAAAGAATTCTACGAACCCTCATTTTTACAAGTGCCGAGAATCTGATTATTATCTGATTATTGTGTTTATCCAGCGCAGGCACGATTTACTCACATTGGCGAAAACACACAGGGCCAGTATTTCATCTTTTCTCAAAGCCCGCATTCTTCTAATGGGAGCATGAGATTGCCAAAACCCTTTAACTGGAAATTAAGCTTACCTAAAGGTGAACCGTGAACGCTGTGGGCTGCTGAGTGCTTTCACATCAGCCGCAGCACTATATCGGTGCTTCTCCACCTGCATGGAGGCACACTGCTGACCCCCAGTGGTACATGCAGGATACTGCACGCAGCCTGACGGAGAAACAGACAAGCCTAACACTGCAAGGACGGCATCTTTTAGGTAGCCCTACGCTGTGGCCAAGTGACAGCCGCTACCACTTGTGATGTATTTATTATTAACGTTTTCGAGGCGAGAAAACGGGTCTTATAGTGCTCGACAGGAGTAAGACCAATCCCAGCTGATTAGAGACAAAGATTGTGCTCTTTTGTCCCAGGAAGCCCTGATTCAATTACCCCAAGTGACTCGTGCTCATTTATTCATACAGCTGATTAGTTTTAGCAGAGCCATTCAGGTCCCTTGATCAGGACAACTGCAGCCGAGCCTGTCCCAGGAGTTCAGTTCAATTCAATTCATTGCCAATAGCAAGGCACTTTGCATGGGTGTGTGGTAATACATCAGTATATCATTTATACGAAATAACGCATGAAACAAGGGAAAGGGAAGAGAGAGACAGATTACAATGGAGGAGAAGAACCGAAAACTCACAAATAAGGAGATAAACAGAACCTGAATCCTATGGCTGCCCAGCCAAAGTCCATCAGTGAGGCAGGTCTCCACCAGGCCGTGTGAGTCAGCAGAAGGCTGCACCTATCATCTCACAGCTGGTAAGTCACATCCAGCATGTCACGCTTCCACGGGAAGCTGAGCCCTCGGGTTAACAGTCCGTCGTCTCAACCAATAATCTCTGCGCGATGGACGGTGTGCTTGGGCCAAGTGGAAAGTGCGTCCAAATCGCAGCACGGTGAGTCCAAAAAAGGAGCATTACACACACTCCCCGGTGTGTGCATTTTGCTAGTGTGCTGGACACCCCCCAAGCAAAACACATTTTTACCGCTTTGGAATTAACAGCAGCCAGAGAGCTTGTCCAGGATAAGCAGTCACATGACGGATGGATGGGGAGCCCCCTGGAGGAGGTCTCTCGCCATTGTATGATCTCGCTTTTTCTGGCTCTGCTCTCATCATCTCCTGGTTATGTACGTATTAACCACTAGTTAGGGATACTCACACCCAGTGCCGTGTGTGCCGGCTCCCCACCATGATAACGTCTTATGGTCCAGCCTGGTGTTTCCTGGACAGCTCAGGTGTGCCAAATGTCTGTGCCAGGCATCCCGAGGAAAACACCAACAAGGTACTGATCCGAGCGTGACTTACATAAGCCACCATCTGTGTCAGGCCCGTTCACTGTGTCGTCACGGGCTCGTGCCAGGCCAGCTATGCCCTGTCCATGCTTACACACTCATTAGTGTGTTTCTCATGCGTAATGGGGCCCAGATGGGTGAAGCAGTGGGAACCTGTTAGCACCAATACATCACGCGTGACTCATGGTGCCACGGCCTATCCCGGCGTGGGTGAGCACAGTGAGGTCACTGCGCTGTTACCGTACTCACGCTGAAGGTATGGGACCTGGACAGAATTTGTGGGAAAAGGAAGGTGAATTATTTAGAACCGGAACCTGAATCCTTATTGCCGCATGACCCAGGCCAGTGGGATTTTTTTCTGGCATGACTTGCTAGTGTTGGAGGCAACGTGATGATGAACAACTTTTGGCATAATTCACTTCAATTCAGTTTATTTTTATATAGCGCCCAGGGCGCTTTACATGGGTGTGTTAGAATACATTGATATACATATACATATATATACATATAATATACATATATATAAATATATGTAATACATATAAATATACATATA
The DNA here is from genome assembly GCA_026780845.1 of Petrocephalus sullivani. Classification (NCBI taxonomy): domain Eukaryota; kingdom Metazoa; phylum Chordata; class Actinopteri; order Osteoglossiformes; family Mormyridae; genus Petrocephalus; species Petrocephalus sullivani. The sequence goes on along the minus strand of JAODKM010000118.1, from coordinate 9,165,212 downwards.
AAATTGATATACATTGATATGCATAATAGAGACAAAGAATAAATAAAAAATACAGGATACACAACAAAGATAAATAAATGCAAGGTATAAAGCAATAGTTTTGTGCAAACTTAAGTAAGTAGTGTAATGCATAACGTTAACACAGGTATAGTATATAGTAGTTACTGCACTACATCTATACATATAGTGCATAACATACATCACATACTGCATACAGTTAAAACATGTAAATGAATAAGAAAACAGTAACGAGTAATCATATAATCAAATAAGGATGAATTCAGCTCCAGTTTACAGGTCTTTAAGGGTGACACACAATGGCCAGTCTGTGCCTGATCCCTAATCAAATCATTTAGAATGAGTTAATACATTTCAGCAGAAAACACCTAAGGAGCCTGAGGAGCGTACACACAGTGATGGCTCACAGCTGAATTTGCCCGGCTCTGACTGACGGCTGAGCTGAGTTGTTATTGCTGAAACTGGTGTGACGCAACTAACCCTCTGACTAATTTGTCACGATTAGTTACACGTCTGGCTTGTCTGGAAATGATGGCTCTGGCCAGCCAGCCAATCGCTGTGCGCGGAGCTCCAGCTCCCCAGAGGCCACGCCCCGTTAACCTGCGTATTGACTGGGGCCCATGACCACCTGATCGCTGTGGAAATGTGCACCGGCCGGCCTCCAACCCTGCAGCATGGATAGTGGATGAAAGCTTTGCCTGTGTGGAAAAAGCCATCTCAGGGTGTCAAGGGTTTAAAATAAACACCAGCACAGTGTATAAAATAAATGGACATTATCTGCATATCTATATGGATGGAAATATTACATCATCTACTGGGGAAGCTAAGCAAGGTCCCTGTAATCCAGAGACCCATGGACAACAAGCTCGGGGTATAAGTCACCTTGACTATAAGCTCAGTCCCACTCTCCAGCACAGTAAATGCAGCTTGGGAACAGCCGGACAGCTGCTTTTCAAACTGTCACAGGAATGTGTTCATTTTGACCATCAGTGAGTTTAGTTGGCAGATATTGCAAACTAAACTAGTTTGATTAGTAGTATAGTTCTATCCATCCATCTTCTAACCTTCTGCTTCTCCAGGGCGGGGTTCCAGGGTAACAAAATATTTGTGTTAAACTTGAAACTTGGACAGTTGTTTTAATGACAAACCTAAACACTGGCATTCAGAAACTATCTAGGTAGCTGCTTACCTGATGACTAAGCACAGAGCTGTCGATAAACCTCGAGCATTACAGCTGGACATTTAATATATAAATCTTAAACCTCGAATACCATTGATGTACTGACAAACTATATTTTAACTTTTAAAATTAATATTCCTGTGTAAATAAGTGAATAAAAAACTATACATACAGAACATGACAAGAGGGTAGAGAAGTGTTTTTAATAAGCTTAAACGCCCCACTGAGCTGTACATGCTGTCTCCTCATATTGGCCTGCACCTGAAGCTACCCAGAGCCCATCCATCCATCCATCCATCCACCCAGAGCCCATCCATCCATCCACCCAGAGCCCATCCATCCATCCACCCAGAGCCCATCCATACATCCATCCACCCAGAGCCCATCCATCCATCCATCCATCCACCCAGAGCCCATCCATCCATCCATCCACCCAGAGCCCATCCATACATCCATCCATCCACCCATCCACCCAGAGCCCATCCATACATCCATCCATCCACCCAGAGCCCATCCATCCATCCATCCACCCAGAGCCCATCCATCCATCCATCCATCCATCCACCCAGAGCCCATCCATCCATCCATCCACCCAGAGCCCATCCATACATCCATCCATCTATCCATCCACCCAGAGCCCATCCATACATCCATTTTCTGAATCTGCTTATCCAACTCAGGGTTGGGGGAGGTCTGGAGTCTATCCTAAAAGCTATGGGAACAACCCTGGACACACACAGGTAGCAAACCTCAGGGTGTTTTTGGAGTGTGTGGGGGACTGGAGTGTCTGGGAGAAACCCCACAATGACATAGGGAGAATATGCAAACTTCTACACACATGAAGCCATGGCGGGGAGTTCAGCCCAGGTCCTAGAGGTCTGTGGCAATAGTACTAACCACTGCACCACTCCCACCTGGAGTCAGATGAAGTGATTTAAGTCTCCATGGAGCTGCTGACGGATAGTCTTTAAAGCTGCTGTTTTGCATATGCGTTTGGGTTCAGGGTTCCTATGGGCCAGGAATCGTGTAGCCTTCAGTATTTAATTTGGCTTCATTACCCCCAGATAAATATATCTCGGTATATAAATGACGTTGCCCCTCTTAATATCAAACTCGCTCATACTCCGATGTTTGGGCTTATTTATGTGATAGTAATCGTCATGGAGAGCCTGGGAGGGTTTGGGCACCTATCCCTGCGGGACAGCCCCGGCCGTGACGTGTCCCCGCGCTCGGGTTGCTGGGCGGAGAGACGGCGCACATCCCCGGCATGGGGAGAGGAGTGAGTCGGAGGAGAAGCATATATCCCCGGGATCGGGTCAGGAGCGCACATCCACGATATCGTGATAGGACCTGCACAGGAGAGAAGCTCCGTTATTGGGAGGATAGCCGCATCGGGACGGGAGCGCACATCCCAGGCACCGGGACAGGAGCGCGCATCCCCGGGGCGGGACAGGAGCGCACACCCTCAGGGCGGGACGGGAGCACATCCCCGGGGCGGGACAGGAGCGCACATCCCAGGCACCGGGACAGCGCTGCTCGGGGAGCCGCAGTGGACTTTGCTTCTCCGATAATCTGCAGCCAGTGCCGTTTTTTCCAGCTGACTATATTATTGCCGTGATTGCCTCACTTCCTAAGTTCGGCTGCTGTGGGCTGAGTTTGGGAGTCTGCGCCGGGCGTCCGCATCCAGTTTCCCCCGCAATAGCAGATCGTAATACACCATGCCGCGGTCTTTTCTCGTCAAGAAATATTTCGCCAGCAAAAAGCCGAACTACAGCGAGCTGGAGAGCCAAACTGGTGAGTAGCGCTTCGCCCGGCTTCCCGTCGGACAGCGGAACAGTTTCGCTGCCAAACTTTCTTGGAGCCCCTGCAGCTGCTGTTATTGTCCTTGGTGAGCTGGCTTTAAAGCTGCTTTAAACGGATGTATTCAGATTTTTAAGCACATGCATAGTCTTTTTTAGTAGCTTTGAGTGGCGCAGCTTTATAAAAAAACAATGTTAATTGAGTTTATGAAAACGAGCCGTGATTGCTGGCGATGACGCTTCCGTGGCTGTAGTCTGATGGTTAATTTGGTACATTAGTGGAGAAGTGTTAAGTGCTGGGGGGCACAGGACGGAGCCCCTATTAGCGGCTCCGTGCCTTTTAAACGTGTCAGATATGTCAGCCTCGTAAGACAGGGCAGTAAAACTCCCAGACACCGGCGGACAACCTGCTAGATTTGGGCTCTTTCATGTTGGTCCTGTGTGATCCCTCTGGGTGTCCCGAAAAATCACTGCCGGGGAGTGAAGATGGCGCCCGACTTCGTGGGGATGTTTGTACTGCGCGCAGAGCAGATCGTCCTGACAGGATATGCTCTCCCCTGCTTGCAGGCTACCTCCCCGCCGTCTTCGTGGGAACGATCGCTCCACCCGTGCAGAGCTGTGCGGTGGGGCTGGTGTGGGACCTGAGCATCCTTCCGGCCCCCGCCGTAGGAGCCTCGCCCTCGGGGCCCCTGGACCTCAGCTCCCCGTCCAACAGCAGCAGTAGCGGCGAAGAGGAGGACGAGGGCCGCACGTCTGACCCCCCCAGCCCGGAGCCGGCCCGTCGCCGGCCGCTCCGCACCACCCGGCCCCCGACCTCAGCCGTGGATGATGCCCCCGTGGCTGCCTCCCCCCGTGTGCCGCTGCGGTGCAAACACTGCCCCAAGGAGTACAGCAGCCTGGGGGCCCTGAAGATGCACATCCGCTCGCACACGCTGCCGTGCGTGTGCCCCACCTGCGGCAAGGCCTTCTCCCGGCCCTGGCTGCTGCGAGGCCACATCCGCACCCACACTGGTGATTACATCACGCCGCATAGCAGGAGGGGGGGGGCCTCCATCAGGGGGGCAGGACAGTCCTGTCTCACATGTGTGCGAGACAATGAGTAGATAACGGTCTGTAAAAAGTGTGGCTTTGTGTTTGATTTTGTGAATATAAGCATATAAGGTAATGCTTAAGAATGCTGCAAATCCCATTAGAACTTGGAACGTCAAAGTCCTTAGAACTTCAGAGATCAATAGTCAGTATTCTAATCTAATCTAATTGGTCACATGTTCCAAAGTCCCCGTGAGCGAGATAATGTCCGCAGGTCAGACTGATTGATTAATTGATTGTTTGTCTGTCTGTGCATTCTGTGAGAGTCGGGACCAACGTGCATTTTTGTCGCCCCCTGCAGGTGAGCGCCCGTTCTCCTGCCCCCACTGCAGCCGCGCCTTCGCCGACCGCTCCAACCTGCGTGCCCATCTGCAGACACACGCCGACGTCAAGCGGTACCAATGCAGCACCTGCGCGCGCACCTTCAGTCGCATCTCCCTGCTGCACAAGCACTCTGCTTCTGGCTGTGGCCCCGCCCCCGTGTGAGCGGCCCGGAGCCCGTGGGGGGGGGAGGGGCGATTGTTCTCCAAAATCTCCATCATGCCCTGGACACCTGATGGCACCCCCTCAGCAGAGAAATCTGGGTGGCTGTTCTTCCTGTTCCTCCTGTGGAACATTGGTAAATCATTCTTAGCTGTGTGCTTGAGGAGCTCTGCACACCCACACGCTCACACGGAGGTCTTGTGTGTGTGTGTGTGTGTGTGTGTGTGAGTGTGTGTGTTGCGGGGGTGTAGACCCTCACAGGAATGTGTTGGGACAGCTGCGCTGGTGCGGACATGTGCACAAATCCCCACCTTCATTGCAACGACAGGTGATTTCCGCTCCTGAAGGCCAACCAGGACACTGCAGCCTGAGCTGATGTCCATTTTCCATGCTGTGAGGAGCATCTGAGCACCATGGCGCAGGTTCTCACAGCGTGCACTCTCGGGCTGTAACGGGAAGGCCTCGGCTTTGCACCCGGAGCCACACGGCCTTCTCGTTTACAGAGGAAGCCTGGATCCTGGTTCAGCAGGCAGATGTGCTGGTCCTTCCCTGCCGGTCCCCAGCTGCCAGGCAAGGGGAGCAGCATCTGTGCCGACGGGTAATGAAAGCAAGGAGAAGTAAATTAGTTTCAGGGACACGACTTCATGAAAAGCTCAGTGTTACCGAGCTTCACATGGATGTTGTGTTTTTTTTTTTTTTAAACCTTGGCCCATTCTCTTTGAGTGAGATTCCAGATGTTTTTAACTCTGCTCTCCTGTTCCTCGGAGGGAGGAAACATTTTTGTAAAATGCTTGTGCGATTTTCACTATGCGTTTTTTCCTACGTATTTTATGCTCCTTTGTATTTTGGATGCATTAAAACTCAATAAATTATTTCATGTTGCTAGTATGCATAGGGTTTCTCTTCCTGGGGAGTGGGGCAGCTTTCGGGATCAGGGGCCTAACAAGAAGCTGACTGGGGTTTTTTTGTGGGGCGGCGAACAGGTGAGGGTGGCAGTGCGGCGGGGGGGGGGCGGCTGTGTGCACCTGCTGCGTTTCCACACCTGTTCCTCTGAGCTGGCCCCCTCCTGTGCACAAACTCGCTCTGAGTCACGGTGCTGCATTATGTGCTGGGGGGGGCTGGCAGGGGGCCAGCTGTCGCAATCTTGTGTTTTTTTTAATCCAGTCAGGACGTGCAAGACGCTGTACCTGCCTGCCACTTGGCTGCTGGTGTGTGTGTGTGTGTGTGTGTCCCCCATCCCACTGACACCCCCTGCCCCCCCCCACATTAGACTCCGTATTCTCACTCGTTCTTACGGGCCATATTAATTACGGGCCTATTTTGAATGTTGTTTGAGCCACTAAAAGACTGCCGCTCAATTCCGTATTTTGTCTATTTTAGGAAGATAAACTTCTATTCTGAACAGATATGTCTGAAATCTTTTGTGTCCTAGAGGAAAAAAAAACATTTTGTGTGTTCCTATTTTTTTGGGGGGGGGGCTGTTTTGTTGGACTGGCTTGCAAAACGTGTCCGTGTGTGTGTGTGTGTGTGTGTGTGTGTTGGGGTGGGTTTTCTGCTAAGCCAGTTGTGAAACTTTGGCCCAGACAGTCAGAGACTGGAAACGCACGGACTGACTGTGAGAACGCGGTGACTTCCCAGGCTCTGCTGGCACTGAGCGTCAGCAAGTCGCTGCAGGCGCGTGGGAGTGCAGGGCGAGCGGGAATCGGCTGCAGGCGCAGCTCGGAGGATCCGCTCGGCCGAGCCCCTCACCGGCACCTCCCACAGGTAGGGGGCAATGCAGCAGGTTGAGCCCACGCCGGGTGCAGGGGAATAGAGGTCCCGCTCGCACCCACAGCCACATCACACGTCTCCTCCAGCCCAGCTTCCCTCTATTTATGTGTGACGGCTGGCCACATGTAAGCCAGCTGCGAACCGAAAATACCGCCCAGGGGTTCCATATGTTATTTCCGTCAGTGAAGGCTGGTTGGGCTCCATCTACATATGGAAAATGAGATGCTAGCCGTGCCTAAGATTAGAGAGCCTTCCTGCCACCGCGGGGCGGGCAGGCCGCACCCTTCCACTGTAATTTAGCCAAACATGCCTTGTTTATGGCACAGCACCTCCGTTGGACATTCCTCTCTCTCTGTGCAGGGACCCTCTGTCACAGCTGTGCACATCTGTCCGGTCCGGGGGGGTGGGCACCATGTGACTTTGGCTCCGCTGTGAATCTCCCTGAGACAGCTTAAGTCCCAGGCAGGAAACTGGTAGTTTATAGTGACCTACTTAGGAGGAGATGCCCCCCCTCCCCATGAAGCAGGCCTGGGACACAGGAAGGCGCTGTCAGCCATGAATAAACACAGTCCATCCAGCGACACTGCTGAGGAGGCCCTGGACGGGGTGTCAGTGCTCTTCTGAAGTTCCCCTCCCAGCTGGTTCTTGGTTCCTGCACCGCTCAGGACCAGGTTCTCACTGAGTTCCTCTCTGTACCGGCTCTCTGCTCCAGATGCACCAGCCAATCACGCCTCGAAACTGTGAGTCCATGGTAAGCGCCCTAAAACTAAGAGGAAAAGGTAATAGGGAAACCACATTCCTACACGACCACGGCAGTGTGCTTCTGAGCAGGCTGCCCAGGGAAAGGAGCCGAGTCTTCCGGAGGTTTCTGCCCTACAAACGGGGTTCCGCTCCTGCTCTCTCTCCCAGCACCATGGGGAGTGAGATTCTTTTCTCTTGAAGAAAAACTAACCCAGAGGCAGGAAATGGCCGCACATGGGACTCCCACATCCTGCTCCTCCCGAGACAGCAATGCCAGGGATAACGCCGCCCCCACACCCCCGCCACGGGCTTTCCCACACTGCGTGTCTGTGTCTCTGTCTTTGTGCTTTTCCCATACAACGGATGGGCTGGGGGGTGGGGGGTGCAGGCGTGCCGCCTCGAGTGCCAGGCGGTTATTGCGTAACCTGGATCGCGGTGCCTTGCTTGGCAGGTGCTTCCATCCGAGTGACGTACTGGCCGCCTGTTCTCAGGGACCAACCTTAAATAGCCCCCTTTATTTTTAACTGGCATAAATCAAGCCAAATAGTGGGAAAAAGAAAGAAGCAGAATCGCTTTTTCAGCGCTTTGTCATGCAGAGAGAGCAGGTGTCCTTCTGGAGAAGGGGGTGCCCATGAGCGAGCAGGCAGTAGGATCCAGAGCACACAATAAGCACTCAGGTATAACCAAGTAGGCAGTGAGACCCAGGGCACACAATGAGCACTCGGGATAACCAGGCGGGCAGTGAGACCCAGGGCACACGATAAGCACTCGGGTATAACCAAGCGGGCAGTAAGATCCAGGGCACATGATGAGCACTTCGGGATAACCAGGCGGGCAGTAGGATCCAGGGCACACAATGAGCACTCGGGATAACCAGGTGGGCAGTAGGACCCAGGGCACACGATGAGCACTTGGGTATAGCCGGGTGGACAGTTGGACCCAGGGCACACGATGAGCACTACGGATAACCAGGCGGGCAGTAGGATCCAGGGCACACACTGAGCACTCGGTATAACCAGGCGGGCAGTAAGATCCAGGGCACATGATGAGCACTTCGGGATAACCAGGCGGGCAGTAGGATCCAGGGCACACAATGAGCACTCGGGATAACCAGGTGGGCAGTAGGACCCAGGGCACACGATGAGCACTTGGGTATAGCCGGGTGGACAGTTGGACCCAGGGCACACGATGAGCACTACGGATAACCAGGCGGGCAGTAGGATCCAGGGCACACACTGAGCACTCGGTATAACCAGGCGGGCAGTAAGATCCAGGGCACATGATGAGCACTCGGGATAACCAGGCGGGTAGTAGGATCCAGGGCACACACTGAGCACTTGGGATAACGAGGTGGGCAGTAAGATCCAGGGCACACAATGAGCACTCAGATAGAACCAGGCGGGCAGTAGGACCCAGGGCACACGATGAGCACTCGGGATAACCAAGCGGGCAGTAGGACCCAGGGCACACAATGAGCACTGGGGTATAACCGGGTGGGGAGTAGGACCCAGGGCACACGATGAGCACTAGGGTATAACCAGGCGGGCGGTAGGATCCAGGGCACACGATGAGCACTTGGGATAACCAGGCGGGCAGTGAGACCCAGGGCCACAATGAGCACTCGGGATAACGGGGTGGGCAGAAGGATCCAGGGCACACAATGAGCACTTGGGTATAGCCGGGTGGGCAGTAGGACCCAGGGCACACGATGAGCACTCAGGTATAACCAGGCGGGAAGTGGGACCTAGGGGACACAATGAGCACTGGGGTATAACTGGGTGGGCAGTAGGACCCAGGGCACACGATGAGCACTCGAGATAACGAGGTGGGCAGTAGGACCCGGGGCACACAATGAGGACTTGGTATAACCAGGTGGGCAGTGGGACCAAGGGCACACGATGAGCACTCAGGTATAACCAGGCGGGAAGTGGGACCCGGGGCACACAATGAGCACTAGGGTATAACGGGGCAGGCAGTAGGACCCAGGGCACACGATGAGCACTTGGTATAACCAGGTGGGCAGTGGGACCCAGGGCACAGGATTAGCACTTGGGTATAACTAGTTAGCGAAATTTCTTTTTGCAGGGTTGTAGGGGAAGTCTCATTAATATTCATAATTGGTCAATTCACTAATATTCATGACAGAAGAGGTCCCTGACTGGCCAGTGAACCTGCTCCCATTGATGTGCTACCAGGTTTTCCTGTCTAATGCATTCAGTGGCCAATCAGGTACTGCTTATCTCATGAATATTAAGGAGACTTCCCCTACCACCCTGCGAAAAGAAAATTCACAACCAGGTGGGCAGTGGGAACCAGGGCACACGATGAGCACTCAGGTATAAGTAAGCGGGCAGTAGGACCCAGGGCACACGATGAGCACTCAGGTATGACCAGGCATGCAGTGGGACCCAGCGCACAAGATGAGCACTTGGGTATAACCAGTAGACTTGTAGTCAAGACCGCCTAAACCAAGACCAAGACACTACTAAGACCAGAGGTTATCGAGATCAAGACAAGACCAAGACTAAGACCAAAACAGACCAAATCAAGACCAAGACAGAGTTGAGACGAGACTGAGACCGAAAAAGACTCCCTTAACTTTTGTGTGCTGTTGAGGACTGGCATGACGGGTACTGACTGGTCCCAAAATCATCTGACAAAACAGCTAACACCTCCAACAATTGTCTAAAGAATGGGAAATATGTAACTGATTTCAATTATACTTAATTTGTAGATGAAACTGTAACATCAAATTAAAGATACACAGTTATAAACTTGAAATTGCATCATGTCCCATTGTAGTAGTA
>JAODKM010000118.1:9130489-9143575 GCA_026780845.1 Petrocephalus sullivani | reverse complement strand
TTTATCCCTTCCGTCTTTCTCGTCCCCACTCTGCCTCGGGTAGAGCTGATCACACTGTGCCTCCACTCCTAAAGCTGTGTGCCCCTGCAAGGCCCTCTAAAGGCTGACCCCCCCCCACCCGGGCTACCCCCGACGCTGTCATTAAAGTCACTTCCTACCTTTTCTTTTTCACTTTCTGTTTTCCCTTCTTGTTCTTCATTTTTTCCTCTTTTAGACATTTTGTCGTTAACACATTTTTTCTTCTTGGTCATCCTCCCATTTTTTCACTGTTTTTCTTGCCTATTTTTGTCACCTGACAACTTCTCTCTTACCCGCTACTTATAACCATATTTTCACAGATTAACATATTAATTCATGTTAAATTGCCAGATTTATGGTGCTGGTTGAGTAGAATGACTCACTAAATATCATTTATAATCCATACGGCAGTATCTGTCCATCACAGTCCCAGTTAAACCTCTCCTGATGAATAACAGAGCATGTACCTCATTAACCGCGGTACTCGCTGTGTGGAACGTGCATGCTGGTTGACCTTTGTTGCTGAATTGTGTTTAATAATGTGTATTATTGTTTTTTTTTTTTTTTGCTCAGGGTCCTGCCACTAAAACTGGGGTGAGTCAACGCCCATGTTTAACACGGTACAGACGTCCAGCATAGAAGGCTGGAAAAGCAAAGTGGAGCATAAAGGCCATGAACAGAGTACATCTGTCCCATTGCACTCATAGGGTACCTTAGAGGACCAGATCATTGAGGCAAATCCCGCCATGGAAGCTTTTGGCAACGCCAAAACTCTCAGGAACGACAACTCTTCCCGTTTTGTGAGTGCCCTGGGCTGTGGACGCTGGTGGGGGCTGAGAGGAATTGCGCAGAGGGTGTGCATACCTGCTGACTGATCTCCTGTGCACCACCTTCCCCTCCGACACAGGGCAAATTCATCCGGATCCACTTTGGGCCTACTGGAAAGCTGGCCTCTGCTGACATTGACATCTGTGAGGAGATTTCACCATTCCTGGAATGCTGGTCTGAGAACCTGGGAAGATATGTGAGAGGAGATGTCCATCTATGCTACTTTATTTTCGTAGATCTTCTGGAAAAATCCAGAGTGATATTTCAGCAGCCTGGAGAGAGGAGCTACCACATCTACTATCAGATCTTGTCCCAGAAGAAGCCAGAGCTCCAGGGTACAACAGCCTTGTTTTTTGGGATTTTTACAGCATTGACACTATGGCATTAAGGATGATGCGTGGTTAAATTTCATTAAAGTTTTTGGTCTCTTTAACCAAAGGTCTGACAATGCTTTCACTTTTGTAGACCTGCTCTTGGTGTCCTCCAACCCCTACGACTACCACTTCTGCTCTCAGGGGGTCATCACCGTAGAGAGCCTGGATGATGGGGCGGAGCTGCTTGCCACGGATGTAAGAGCACCTCACCCCTATACAAAACACAAAGCACTGAAACCTTCCGTGCCCTCAAAGCCTACCTGCAACCTCTTCTCTATTTTTCCACAGAAAGCCATGGACGTCCTGGGCTTCAGTCCCGACGAGAAGTACGGCTGCTATAAAATAGTGGGAGCCATCATGCACTTCGGCAACATGAAGTTTAAACAGAAGCCGAGGGAGGAGCAGGCCGAGGCCGACGGCACTGAAAGTGAGGAGCCGCCCAGAGACAAAGCTGGCCCACGTTAGGGGAGAGGGACTCACAAACGGAACCAAAGCTGGCCCACGTTAGGGGAGAGGGACTCACAAACGGAACCAAAGCTGGCCCACGTTAGGGGAGAGAGGGACTCACAAACAGAACCAAAGCTGGCCCACGTTAGGGGAGAGAGGGGCTCACAAACAGAACCAAAGCTGGCCCACGTTAGGGGAGAGAGGGGCTCACAAACGGAACCAAAGCTGGCCCACGTTAGGGGAGAGAGGGGCTCACAAACAGAACCAAAGCTGGCCCACGTTAGGGGAGAGGGGCTCACAAACAGAACCGAAGCTGGCCCACGTTAGGGGAGAGGGGCTCACAAACAGAACCAAAGCTGGCCCATGTTAGGGGAGAGAGGGACTCACAAACAGAACCAAAGCTGGCCGACGTTAGGGGAGAGAGGGACTCACAAACAGAACTGAAGCTGGCCCATGTTTGGGGAGAGGGGCTCACAAACGGAACCAAAGCTGGCCGACGTTAGAGGAGAGAGGGACTCACAAACATAACCAAAGCTGGCCCACGTTAGGGGAGAGAGGGACTCACAAACAGAACCGAAGCTGGCCCACGTTAGGGGAGAGGGGCTCACAAACAGAACCGAAGCTGGCCCACGTTAGGGGAGAGAGGGGCTCACAAACAGAACCAAAGCTGGCCCACTTTAGGGGAGAGAGGGGCTCACAAACAGAACCAAAGCTGGGCCACATTTCCAGGCTGTGCGACATATCACCATTAGATCTAAACTCTATGCCTCTTACTGTGTGTCTGACACATGGCCTGGTCCTTCAGGTGCTGATAAAGCCTCCTACCTGATGGGGGTCAGCTCAGCTGACCTCATCAAGGGGCTCCTGCACCCCAGGGTCAAAGTGGGCCATGAGTATGTCGTGAAGGGGCAGAACGTGGAGCAGGTGAGAGGCTCAGGGTGGCACACACAGATAAGGACGGATGGTGGAGACCACTTTGGGGGTGCTAGTGGCAGTGCGTGATGACGGTTTGTGTTCCTGGGCGTAGGTGGTCTATGCGGTGGGAGCTCTGGCCAAAGCCACATATGACCGCATGTTCAAGTGGCTAGTCGGGCGCATCAACAAGACTCTGTATACCGTGCTACCTAGGCAATTTTTCATCGGAGTACTGGACATTGCAGGCTTCGAGATCTTCGACGTGAGTCCCTGCTGTCAGAAATGCTGTTGTTATTCAAACAATGATCCTGTGATTAGATGAATGACAGTGAGCTTGCGATTAAAATGAAACCTGCTTGATGCCCATTTATTGTGGTACAAATTTTGTCCCTTTACAATCCCAGTTCAACAGCTTTGAGCAACTCTGCATCAACTTCACCAATGAGAAGCTGCAGCAGTTCTTCAACCACCACATGTTCATCCTGGAGCAGGAGGAGTACAAGAGGGAAGGCATCGAGTGGACCTTCATCGACTTCGGCTTGGACTTGCAGCCCTGCATCGATCTCATCGAGAAGGTAGGGAGGGCCACCTCATGAAACTGTGAAGTGAGATGTGCCGGTAGCATCTGGCTGATGCGTGATATTTGTGCTCCAGCCCCTGGGGATCTTGTCCATCCTCGAAGAGGAGTGCATGTTTCCCAAAGCCACTGACAGCAGTTTCAAGGCCAAATTGTACGACAACCACCTTGGCAAGTCACCTAACTTCCAGAAACCCCGTCCCGACAAAAAACGGAAGTACGAGGCCCACTTTGAGCTGGTGCATTATGCTGGGGTGGTGAGTAAAGCTGCTTATTGCACAGGAGATATTCCTGTAAGAAGAAGTGGATCTTTCCAGATGTTCACAGCATGTTTCTCCCCTATATCCCGCTCTCAAGGTTCCATACAGCATCATTAGCTGGCTTGACAAAAACAAGGACCCGCTGAATGAAACGGTAGTGGGCTGTTTCCAGAAGTCCTCCAACAAGCTCCTGGCCAGCCTGTACGAGAACTACATCAGCTCTGATACACGTACGTCTGAGACTCGGTGGAGTAGCAATGGAGTAGCGGAGGGACTCCCCATTTCTACAAGGAATTCCAGGCCAGCTTTATTTTTTCCCCCTTTGTCCTGTCCTGATGCATTAGACAAGCAGAATGTTTAGTCTGGTTGCCTTGAATAGTCTGGCCAGGCCAGCTTTCTGACATATGTTGCACATTTGTATGATGACGACATTATTATACTGAATGCTAAGCTAGTACATTGCAAAAGGCGAATCGCACGCTACTTGACCATTCACTTTTTAGGTGGTTATGAAGTTGGGAATGGATCTTCACAGTTACACTGGTGTTATGACGATGGAGTCCTTAGCCGTTGACACGTGGTGCTCGTTTACTCTACTTACTCCTGACATTGTTCTTCCTTCCAGCAGCAGCTGAAGCTAAATCAGGGATCAAGGAAAAGAGGAAGAAAGCGGCGTCTTTTCAGACGGTCTCACAGCTGCACAAGGTGAGTCTGTTCTCATCAGGCTCCCAGCATGCTTTGCTTCCTTATGAGGTGGATGACAAGTAAGCTCAATTTCAAAGGGCTGCTATGATGTGTTGGAATCATTTAAAGACTGATGTACAAGATTCTGTAACTTCTCCAGCCTTAGCTTCTTCTACCCATCAACCCCAAATCCTGTTGTACCATGAACTCTTCCCCCCCCTTAATACATCCTGTTCCTATTTAAATGCTTCGACAACCTTCTATATCCAACCAAACACATGGTCTCCAAGGTAGAAAAGGAGGTAGTTAAGACTTGCAGTGATGTTTAGGGACGTTAAGCAAATAAACATCACTTTAAGTCTGTGCTAGCTCCATCTTCTAAAGCTCCGTGTATGTCTACGGCATCCACCGATTTGCAGTGATCTCTACTCGCAAGCTGCTCTGGTTTTGTGTTTCACAGCAAGTAATCAAGGTATAAACCCAGGGCCCAGGATGTACAATGCAGAGTTTTCATGAGCCTTTCCCCATCTTGCTCTGGCTGTCTGCAGGAGAACCTAAACAAGCTCATGACCAACCTACGCAGCACCCAGCCACACTTTGTGCGCTGCATCATCCCCAACGAGACCAAGACGCCGGGTAGAGTCCCCCTTTTGAGCTATTTTGCAGCTCTCGATGGCACAGGGAAGCTTTTGGAAACTTTGGAAATTTACAAGATGAAATGTTCAGCCATATTTGTCAAGGATAGACTTCGGATTGGCTAATTGACAACTCATAGCTAACGCTGATTCACTGCTGAGACGAAAGTGAGGTGTAGGCGCTGAAAGCAGCATTAAAAGATTGAAGACTAAGCTTCTCCACCCCCCAAGGGGTCTCCTGTGGGTACGGCCTTTGCTGTCACCAGGACACGACGATGCTCAGTCCTCCAGCTGCCACCGCTCTTGCTGTGCCCTTTGTCTTAGACTCATTCTCCCGTCACAGGGATCATGGATGCCTTCCTAGTGCTTCACCAGTTACGCTGCAACGGTGTGCTGGAAGGAATCCGCATCTGCCGGAAGGGCTTCCCCAACCGCCTCCTCTACGCCGACTTCAAGCAGCGGTGTGTTTGTCCATTACCATTTGGTCATTTTAACTTAAACCATTAAGTGACACAATATTGAGAAAGCATGGTTAGACAGTCACTGGAGCAGATGGGGGTTAAGGGTCTTGCTCAAGGACCCAACAGTGACGTCACTCTGCCGTGACCTTCCAGTCATGATCACAGTGTCATAACAAAGCAAGGTTTCCCCAACTGATACAGATTTGAAGCAGCAGTGTTCTCCTTGACAGAGGAAAAACCTCCCACACACATGCTCACCATCAGCAGGGGCGCACATATATAAACACCCAAGCATATGTGCATAAAGTCAGGTGTACACTGGCATGTACGTAGACACTGGCAGACATTGTTTACTTGCCAAAACACCCATATAGATTTACCGAATTTATTCAATTAAATCCCCACAGCTACCGCATTCTGAACCCGCACGCCATCCCAGACGACAAGTTCGTGGACAGCAGGAAGGCTTCTGAGAAGCTCCTGGGCTCCTTGGATATTAACCATAACCAGTACAAATTTGGGCACACCAAGGTGAGGAGCTGTGGGGGGCCTATTGGGGCTTAGCATGCAGGTGTGCAAAACCACACCTGGAACACCCGGGCTCTATTAGTGCGGGCAGGAGTGCAAATCATTTATCCGGACAGAAATTTTGCAGAAATAACTGTAGCTATAATTTAATGTTTTGAAATAAAGTTCCAGGACATTTCCAGAAAGTAGAACGCACAGCTCCACGTTTGAGGCAGGGAGGGTGCTCCACGGCTCGTAATGGCATTATTGGTGCCCCGCAGGTGTTCTTCAAGGCCGGTCTGCTGGGCCAGCTGGAGGAGATGCGGGACGAGCGGCTGGCCAAGGTGCTGACCATGCTGCAGGCGGTCAGCAGGGGCAAGCTGATGAGGATGGAACTGCAGAAGATGATGGAGAGGAGGTCAGATCAGTGTTCTCCTCCAGTGTCTTCGTCCTCGGCACTACGAATCACTGAGTACAGTACTGTCCCTTCCGGTCCTTTCCATGTAAGCCCTTGTTTGTAGTGAAACATGATGGCAGCCACTCTGAGCCCCCTTAAAAATAGTCACCTTGAGCCCATCTCTGAGCCCCCTTTGTTCCAGCCAGATCTTGCGAGTGATCGCATCAACAGAGCATCTGCCCCCGTGACAGAGGATTAGGGCCTCCTATTTCAGACAGGCCTCACCTAGCCATTGTGGGGCATGTGCGATGCTGGGAGGGGGTGCGATGAGCCCCCAGACCTTATTTGGTCATGGAGACACTGGGTTCTTATTTAGAACAATGGTGGAGCAGGGGGCTCAGTTTACAGAATGACCACTGCTCATCAGTTTCCGCAGAGAAGGCAGCTGGACAGGAGACAGAGCTGAAATCGATACCCCGTATTTAGGATGGCATGGTGTCTTACACCTTCAGGGTCGGGGGTTCGAGTCCCACCTCCGCTCTGTGTGTGTGTGGAGTGTGCATGCTCTCCTGGTATCTCACAGGTAGTCCGCTTTTCTCCTGCAGACATACATTCAAGCTGTATTGCTTATCAGGAGCGTCGGGCTGTGATGCGTACCTGAAAATTACAGACTGCATTTAGCAAGATTCACACTGTCCTCCACTGTGTAATGGCCAGGTGCCCTAATACTTTTGTCCATTTAGTGTTTGTTATAAATTCCAATTCTTTAACCCTACCTGTTGTTGCATCTATACTTCTGCACTCATGTTCTTCCAAAAGCACCCAAAGAGATGCTGCTCAACTGATTCGCACCTTTGTAGCCTTCTAGTGCATTAACTGGATTCTTCACCCAGAACCATGGTTTGCCCCCTGCAGAGATGCCCTGCTGATCATCCAGTGGAACATTCGGGCTTTCCATGCCGTGAAGAACTGGCCCTGGATGAAGCTCTTCTTCAAGATTAAGCCGCTGCTGCGCAGCGCGGCCACAGAGAAGGAGATGGCCAACCTCAAGGAGGAGTTCCTCAAGCTGAAGGAGGCCCTTGAGAAGTCTGAGGCCAAGCGCAAGGAGCTTGAGGAGAAGCAAGTGAGCCTGATCCAGGAGAAGAACGACCTTGCTCTGCAGCTCCAGGCTGTGAGTGACCTATCATGCACATTTATTTATGCAGCTTTTTTGTCTGAAATGACGTACATTGAGAAAGCAGGATCAGTCCAATGGCAAAATCACTCGACCAACCACAAGACTTCAACCAGTGAACTTCCAATCACAGGCAAATTATTAATTTGTTTGAAATTAGTTTGAACCATTCTGTTAAAATTATTCTATGTCTATTTACTGAAAGTCCCAGTCTAGTCTACACTGGCCATGAATTTGTCAACATTAGCCTGATTCATTCAAATAATTAATTTATGTTTAGCTGAATGGAAGTTTGCCTCTGTGAAAACTCAACTTGAAACCTTCTAATCCAGCTGCACAACAACATTATATAAATCTGGCGGAATTTTTGGCCCCTTACTTTGGGGGTCTCATGGACTGAGCACCCTTCATCTTCACCGTGATGATAGGGAGCGTGCCCTCACCCTCTCCGGTCAACCCCCATCCACAGGAGCAGGATAACCTGGCAGATGCAGAGGAACGCTGCGACCTCCTCATCAAGACCAAGATCCAGCTGGAGGCAAAGGTGAAGGAGCTGACCGAGCGCCTGGAGGACGAGGAGGAGATGAGCGCTGGCGTCCTGGCCAAGAAGCGCAAGCTGGAAGACGAGTGCAGTGAGCTGAAGAAAGACATGGACGACCTGGAGATTACCCTGGCCAAGGTGGAGAAGGAGAAGCATGCGGCGGAGAACAAGGTGAGATGCGGGAGTCCTCTTGGTTTCCATAGCAAGGAAATGAAGGATGTGAACAACTAAATGTCAGAAAAAACAGCAGAAGTAGTTCTCTCTCCACTTGCCTTTTTCTTACCCATCTTGCTTGTTCCTTCACAACCCTACATCTTCCTCTGCCCGCCTTTAACCTTCTCCAGATTAAAAACCTGATTGAGGAAATGGCTGCACTGGATGAGACCATCCTTAAGCTGACCAAAGAGAAGAAGGCCCTACAAGAAGCCCACCAGCAGACCCTAGATGACCTTCAAGCTGAGGAGGACAAGGTCAATAGCTTGACCAAGGCCAAGGTCAAACTGGAGCAGCAGGTGGACGATGTGAGTAGCCAGTCTATTGTAGCTGCAGTCATATTGTATCTATCAGGAGGAGCAGATAACATAGCAACCGCTCCATTTAGGCCCATAAAAACTCTATGTGAAAATACTTGTGGAATTTGTGTGTTTCTAGTTACACTTTAAATATTTGTTTCATATGCCTGCTACCAACCTAGTTGCAAGGTTCTCTGGAGCAAGAGAAGAAAGTTCGCATGGACCTGGAACGGGCTAAGCGTAAAACAGAGGGGGACCTGAAGCTATCCATGGAGTCTGTGATGGACCTGGAGAACGACAAGCTGCAGCTGGAAGAGAAACTGAAGAAGTCAGTTTGTAGTGGTGTTGAGGATGGTCAAATCTGGCATTGCATAATATTGCTTGCATGACAAGTTATAAACTGAAATGATTTCCTGTTGAAAATAGTCTTTAAATTTAGTGCAGGCCTGGCAGTTCTGACTGCCATCTGTTCCTGTGATTTGATGGAGGAGCACATTCACACTTGCTACTCTTTTGCACGTATCATATAGTCATGCGTTTTCTCCCCATTTTGAACAGAAAAGATTTTGAAATCAATCAGGCCAACTCCAAAATGGAAGATGAGCAGACACTGGTGATGCAACTCCAGAAGAAAATCAAAGAGCTGCAGGTGGGGAGGATTGGCTGCTGTTCTGATGGCGAATGTTGGTATTGGATGATTTGGGATTGGGAATTACCTGGTGTGGATGATGTGGTCTTAAATGCTGGGACTGGCTGATTTGATGGCTGCTCTGATGCCAAATGATGGGTTTGGGTGGTTTAGCTGGTGCTCTGGTGCAGAATTCAGGGACTAGCTGATTTGACTGGTGCTCTGCTGCTGTATGCTGGGATTGGCTCTTGTGGCTGGTGCTCTGCTGCTGTATGCTGGGATTGGCTCTTGCGGCTGGTGCTCTGCTGCTGTATGCTGGGATTGTCTTGCAAGCATAAGCTTTTTATGAGTCACGTTGTTCTAGATAATTTTGAATGAGTGAATGAAATCTGATGCAGCAACACTTGAAATCAACCTTCTTTGAAGGCACATCTTACAGACATTGGCAACTGCTACACAGCAGTGTGGTGCCTTCATGAACATGGCTAGAAATATCCTACAAACCTTAATTGCTGGTCCACTCCACTAGAATACATTATGATCCTCCTAATCCAAAACTACTTAAAAAACCGCTTGGGCAAAAGATCTCTTAGCTTCTAACGGGAGAGGTCTGACCTGTGAAGGCCACGAATGCTTTGTAGGTTGAGGCAATTTACGCTGCTCCTTACATGCAACAGTAGACAGTTGCGGTATTCCCAGTTGATTTCTTTTCAGAGCTGAGTAGCTCCTCTTAGAATCCCACATCCTCTGTTCCAGGCCCGTATCGAGGAGCTGGAGGAGGAGCTAGAGGCAGAGCGGGCCGCTCGGGCCAAGGTAGAAAAGCAGCGCGGAGAAATTTCTCGAGAGCTGGAGGAGCTGAGCGAGAGGCTGGAGGAGGCCGGCGGGACCACTGCCACCCAGGCAGAGCTGAACAAAAAGCGAGAGGCGGAATGCGCGAAAGTGAGGCGCGACCTGGAGGAGGCGCTGCTCCACCACGAGACCACAGTAGCCACGCTGCGGAAGAAGCACGGCGACAGCGTGGCGGAGCTGGGCGAGCAGATTGACAGCCTGCAGCGTGTCAAGCAGAAGCTGGAGAAGGAGCGGAGCGAGGCAAAGATGGAGGTCGATGACCTGGCCTCCAACATGGAGCAACTGCTCAAGAGCAAGGTAGGACTAATTATAAACACAAAGCAGCTCTCCACTCTCATGTGAGGTCGGCTGATACTGCGCTTTGTTGGGTATATCATACAGTCATTATACATCGCAGAATAGAGGGTTGGGAAGAGCTTAGCTTGTGCACGTCTAAATATGAACCTTACTCAACTTGTGCCTGATATTCTCAACACCTGCACCTCTACTGGGATCCTCTGGCTAGGCAAACTCTGACAAGTTGTGCAGGGCGCATGAAGATCAGCTGAGTGAGTCAAAGGCCAAGGTAGAGGAGCTGCAGAGACAGCTCAATGATGCTGCTTCAGCTCAAGCCAAGGCACAGGCAGAGAGTGGTGCGTATGAGAGCACTGTTGGGGTCCGGCTGTGCAATTTATGGGTCTTGCAGATGGGTTTGTGTAGTTTTAGTAATCATCTAATGCTTACGATACTTTGTCAATTTTGTTTACCTTCCTTCATGCAGGGGAGCTAAGCAGACGCCTGGAAGAACGTGAAGCCCTCATTTCCCAGCTGCAGCGTACCAAGAACTCCATCTCCCAGAACTCAGAGGAGCTCAAAAGGCAGATGGAGGATGAGATCAAGGTACGCTGACATTGCTGTACAGATTCGCCTGAGTTTGAGATGATGATGTGAGCCACTTGATGAGATCCAGCTTATGGCTGATGCTACAGGCTAAGAACGCGCTGGCCCATGCTCTGCAAGCTTCCCGTCATGACTGTGACCTGCTGAGGGAGCAGTACGAGGAGGAGCAGGAGGCCAAGTCGGAGCTCCAGCGGGCCTTGTCCAAAGCCAATGCTGAGGTGGCCCAGTGGAGAACCAAATACGAGACTGATGCCATCCAGAGGACAGAAGAACTGGAGGAAGCAAAGTGTGTCTTCCACCATTTTTTTCTCTGCTGACTGTCACTTATGACTTGTATTTTAGTATTCCTACAGTTTTATATTCTGTTTTTTTTCTGCCATAGTTATATGTGACTTTGTTCAGGCTTTTTTAAGACGGCCATTCAAATAATAAAACCCAATTGGCAAAAATACACATTTTAACAAAAATAGCGCATGTATGTTACATTTGTGTGTGTATGAACAGGAAGAAACTGGCGAGCCGCCTTCAGGAGTCCGAGGAGGCGATGGAGACCTCCAACGCAAAATGCTCCTCACTAGAGAAGACCAAGCATCGCCTACAGACAGAGATTGAGGATCTGATGGTGGACCTTGAGAGATCCAACTCTGCAGCTGCCGTCCTGGACAAGAAGCAGCGCAACTTCGACAAGGTGCTGGCCGAATGGCGCCAGAAGTACGAGGAGTGCCAGACTGAGTTGGAAGCCTCGCAGAAGGAGTCTCGCAGCCTGAGCACCGAGCTCCTCAAGCTCAAGAACTGCTACGAGGAGGCGCTCAACCACCTAGAAACCTTTAAGCGTGAAAACAAGAACCTACAAGGTATTAAAAGATACATATTCTGTACATTCCCTTGGATGAGCAGGAAAGGGTAGGATCAGTAGCCATGCGCAATAATCAGATTCTTATTTTGATTCCTGAATCTCATTTGATTCAGTAATGAAATCAGACCTATTATAACACTGTAACCTATAGCCAAAACTGCCTCTGCCTCCTACTTATTGATGCTTTTACTTTTCTACCTACAGAGGAGATTGCTGACCTAAGTGACCAAATCAGTCAGGAGGGAAAGACCATCCATGAGCTTGAGAAGATAAAGAAAGGTTTGGATCATGAGAAGAGTGACATTCAGGCTGCTTTAGAAGAAGCTGAGGTACACTGCTCTTATGAACGTCAGTGATTGCATGTGAAGGTTAGCATGTGATAGGAGCACAAATAGTTATGCTATGGAGGGCCCACTGCAGAGAGGTGACACAGCCCACCCGCTCCTTTTCAGGGTACTCTGGAGCACGAGGAGAGCAAGACCCTGCGCATCCAGCTGGAGCTCAACCAGATCAAGGCAGAGGTTGACAGGAAGCTTGCAGAGAAAGATGAGGAAACTGATAACCTTCGGTGAGCCTTCATAGGTCCTGCAGGCTAACACTTAAAATTTTGTTAGAATTCAAATTACGTAAGCTGCTTTTCTTGGGTTTACATCACATTAGACATTTTTTGCCTTACAATTTGTGGATGAGTGTTATGTGGCTCTTCTCACCCTCCTGTTCTACCACTCAGCCGGAACCACCAGCGTGCCCTGGAGTCCATGCAGGCCACCCTGGAAGCGGAGGCCAAGTCCCGTAACGAGGCTCTCCGACTGAAGAAGAAAATGGAGGGGGACCTCAATGAGATGGAGATCCAGCTGAACCACACCAACCGTCAGGCTGCTGACGCCCAGAAACTGGTGCGCCACCTGCAGACCCAGGTCAAGGTCAGGATCACCGACACGCAAATACACAAATGCAAAATGACAGAAGATCCCACAGCACTTGTTTAAGACTCTTCAGTAGTTCCATGAGATTTATATTCTGAGAGGGGAAGACTAAGATCAGCTCTGAGGTAGCATCTGTTGGGTAACCCCAGGACCTGCAGATGGAGCTGGATGAGACAGTCCACCAGAATGAGGAACTGAAAGATCAGTCAGCAGTGACGGAGCGTCGCAACCAGCTGCTGTTGGCCGAGGTGGATGAGCTCCGCAGCCTGGTGGAGCAGTGTGACCGTGGTCGCAAACTGGCAGAACATGAACTGCTGGAGTCTACAGAGAGAGTCAACCTGCTGCATTCCCAGGTAGGTGAGGTCTTAACCACACAACGGCAAAAAGGATCTTTTGTGGGATAACGGTATGCGGAACGAGGTAACAGAGGAAGACCAATAAGAAATGGCTGAAAGTCTCCTAAACTTATGAACACCTCACAAAACATCAGAATGACAGGACAACATCATGGACAATAAATTGAACACCAGATGAACCACTTCCCACAACTCTACATGCTTTTTGATTTAGCCCACAAGGCTACATGGTTTTTGATTACATACCGATCCTTTCTGTGGC
>JAODKM010000118.1:9084248-9107701 GCA_026780845.1 Petrocephalus sullivani | reverse complement strand
CCTAAGAAAGGCCTGGACATGGCCATCAGGCAGACAGTGGAGACCCTAAGAAAGGCCTGGACATGGCCATCAGGCAGCCTGCATCTGCATTTTGATTTACTTTAGTTCACAGTGGAGAAAAAAATCTGTGGTTCCCAACACAACTCTAGCAAGGAAGAGGGTAACTCAGAATGTGTGCATGTCTGGGTTTCCGTTTGCATCTCTATACTTGGCTGTGAGCTCAGTGCTGCGCTCTAAGTCTATAAGCCCCATCTGAAGTGTGCTTATCGCTATTATCGCCATATGATTTAAATGTTCTGAAAATACTCAAAGCGTACTGATACACACCTCAATTATTTCACCAAGTTTTATATTGAAAACCACAAATGTAATTAACAGCACTACGCGCTTTTTGTTTACATAAACATTAAAATAATAGCACAGCCAATGCCTGTGCAAACATATGAGATCCATATCCTCTCGTTACAGGTCAGCTATTTACTTCAGACAAATACAAAAAATGTATTAGCAAGTTAGACAAACCATAAACCACTTCCAACATGCACTGAGCTAAAAGTCAACTTACCTGTCTTTAGCTATAACATAGTGGGTGGTTGTCATGAAGACTAAAAACTAAAATACGGCCACGGTAATCTTGAAAGGCTGAAAATCTCTAGGGTGCCTCAACCGCGTTTCTATTGACACAAACACACCCACGTCGCCTGCTGCGCACATGTACACTGCCGTCCTGGAGACTCGCCGCCTTTGGGTGGTGCAGGAATAGTTTTTCAAAGCGTGGTGATGGACCACGGTTTTAAGTGTCATTAAAGTCTGAAATGGGAATTTTACCGTAAAATCGGTGACCATTTCATCCCTAGTACAAAGTAGAGATCAATTTGAGGGCAAGATTAAAAATATTAAAAATGTCGCGGGCCAGAAGCTTGAGACCCCTGGGCTAATGTGCATTTCTTAAGCAGACACAGAGGAAAATCATAACCAGTTTTGACTGGCTTATCCTACAAAATCAGTATCAGCTAACTGAAACTTGAAACTTAAATTAGCTAATGACCGTAACAGTAACATTGTTACCAACATAATGTCAGCAGAAAAATACACCCCCCTCTCCGAGAAGAGCCAGCCTGTGCTTCTGAAGGCCGCTCCTTCTCAGTATTGCTCAGAACGCTGAGGGAGGATGTGCAGTGAGAGAAACAAAGTGCGTCTGAAAACCGCACTTTCCAACCGCACAGTTTATTATGAACAGAGGTAGGAAGGAGTGAATTCGGTAGAAGCTGAACTACACAGACTGTTCCTCCGCATTCCTGGCCACTAAGAAGAGCTGAATCTGATGGAGTTCCTTTCGCTGGTAACCTTTGCATAGAACCAGAACATTCTGTAAACACCCTTCGGGCCTGGGCCCTGTCATGGTCATCTTGCCATGTCACCTGTCATGTGGAGCGTCCTGCAGCTGGCACTGTGAAGCATTGTAGGACATCATCAGTGGTCTTCAGACTCAGATACTGTCCCAAAGCCACACATAATATCAAAGTTAGAGCTTGCAGACAAAAAAATACATCCAGCCTGCCTGTTTTCAGTCCGATTCATCCTGTGTGGGGCATATCTCCCCCTCTGCCACACATATATACATGCTCAGGACTAACAGCTTCGGTCAGCTGGCTGGCGTGAGATTTTCAAATCGAGACAAGTCTGCATGCACATTTACATTTATGTAACAGTTTTATTACCTTGTAAATAGTCTGTAGGGTTTGCAAAGTATCCCAGCTCTTCTGATGTAGCTAATTTTAGGTTTATAATGGAATAATATAAAATTTCCTGCGTGAGCTGAGAGTCTGAAAGCTTGAGTGTCACTGTGTTTGCTGCGTGAACCTTTAACTCTGTGATCTCGAGCTCTTAACCACATCAACGCCAGGATGATGTTTGCAGCAACCGTACTCTGGATGCTGCCAGAGCTCTGAGTTCCAAGAGCAATTGACCTGGCTTCCTGTCAGAAAGGACATTTAACCCTAAATGCAGCACACTGTCACATGGAAAATAAGGACTGTATAAATGAAGCATTTTAATAATGCATCTCACTGGTGGCAGGGTCACATATGAGGGGACAGACAGTCATCTTATGTGCGCTGTTCATTACAAGAGAGATCGGTGTCTTTGCTGTAGAATGACTGTGAAGGGAGCCCTGAAATGTCTTGGGTTTGAGTTTTCAGGTGGAAAGACCAGTCCAGCCCCGAATTAGCCCGCATTTCCGCAGTGGACGTCTGTCAGAAATGATGCGGGGACAGATTGCCAAAGGGACGAATCAAACTGAGAACATGAGACGTGCCCGAAAGGCAGGAAGAGCTCCCGGCTGTCAGGGTCCCTCTGCTGTCACTCTGCTCGCTTTGTCTGACAGACTAGCAGATAAAATACCATGATTGTATACATCTGGCTTGTGGTTCATACAGAAAGCGGTGAAACCAAACACTGCTGTATGAATTATACACATACAAGTGATGTTACCATTGGGTCTCTAAGCAAGAGCCTTAACCGCCCATTGCTCCAGGGACCTTGCTTCTACAAAAAAATCTGTCAGGATAAAAGCATCTGCTATATAAATTAACTTAAAGGTACATTGATATTAGCCATTTATATAAGCTTTATTAGCTGCGGCACTTATTTCATGGTGCCGTGTTGTAATGTCTTTATTTGCAGTGTATCTCCACCATCAACAATCTGCATTGTTTTCCTTTATTCATTTTCACTTTTCTCTGAGATGCAACCACAAGAGAACAGAAGGTGCCTCACATCCGCAGGCAGGTCGGCTGCAGCCTCCGCCGGCGCACAGAGGCATGCCTTCAGAGCGAGGGCCCGAGAGTCAGCAAAATGCCGCCGCGGCCACCTTCAGTGCGCGTCTCTCTGTCACCGCCACAGCCATTTTAATGCTCCCGAGTTACAAGCTGAGCATCTGAGGAAATGAAGTTCAGCTGGGAGAGCCAGTAATTTGGATTAGAGCAGTGGCCTCCAGGCTTATTTATAAGGAGAGCTACTTTTACAAAGAAGAGAAGCCATGGAGATTTTGCAAAGTGAAAGGGTTCCCTCTGTAGATTTTTTGGATTGGACGGGTTTCCCACTGTAGATTTTGTGGACTAGACGGGTTTCCCTCTGTAGATTTTGCGGGTTGGATGGGGTCCCTCGGTAGATTTTGCGGGTTGGATGGGGTCCCTCGGTAGATTTTGCGGACTGGACGGGTTTCCCTCTGTAGATTTTGCGGGTTGGATGGGGTCCCTTTGTTGATTTTGTGTATTGGATGGGTTCCCTCTTGTTTTTGCTGACAGGGTGGTTAGTAGTTGGGTCGACTACGTACTGTATGCAATGCCGATCAACTGATTGGCCACCACTGGATTTAAGAATCCATGTTTTTCTGTGGGGTGAAGGTTGATATTTTTCCTGAATCTGAGAATATTTCAAAACGATGGCACCAGAGTACAGTCGCCATCCTCTGAGCTCCTGATCTTCTGTCCTTTCATTTAGCTTTTGTTGTTTTTTGTGCTCTGAAATAAATTCTTCTCACTGCCTGCCTCTGCTACTTTATGTGGCACTGTTGAGCATTTGGCAAATAAACTTTGATTTGATTTCAAAGGACAGTAAATTGTAAGCGTAGAACAATCGCTGCCGTTTCCAGCACCACTTCACTTGTACGGTTACAAACCGCGGGTCTGCCACCCGCTTTCCCACACGCCGTGACCCGGAATGCGGCCGCACACTCACCTCATCTCAGTCACAGACGACGTCTTCGATGGTCCAGCTCCCCTCTCCTCAAGACGGAGATGAAGATGGCGATGTTCTCCTTCTGAAGACAGGCCGGGTCTATGGGGGTCAGACGGTGTGAGCGAGCGAGCGGCGAGTGTGGGCACGTGCGAGGACTGTGTCTGCGAGGAGTGTGTCTGCGAGGACTGTGTCTGCGAGGAGTGCGTCTGCGAGGAGTGCGTCTGCGAGGAGTGTGGGGGAACGTAACCCCAGCACACCTGGAGTAGTGACAAGCGGTGAGGCACTGCCCCCTTCTCACCTCTGACGAGAGCCCAAGTGGGTGGGCGTGATGGGGGGGGCACAGGCACAGTTCCGCCCCCGGCTGCTTCCCATGACGACTGGGCTTTGTCTACGGAAGCAGGAAGGTCACGTCTCTCGTTTACACAGCCGGTTCTCCGCTTTCAGCGTTTCTGACCCCAAATAAACGAGACAGGACTTTGCAAGGTCCGCTGGAAGGTGAAGTCGGAGATCAGTGTGCCGTAGCACCTGGGGGGGGGTCTATGTCACATTTACTCTTCTCGGTGTCAGACCATCCAAAGCCATCGGCCCGCTGGATCACGGCCCCTTGCCCAAATTGTCAGACAAGCAGCTGAGTGCCCCCTAGTGGTGGGCCGTGGTACTCCACTGCTGGAACAGGAGCCCGGCAGCTGCCTCCATCTTGGGGACAACAGCTCACATCTTACTGCCAGCTAGGGCTCTGGGCCCACAGGTGCTGCCCCTGAATAATGTGGCCTTTCCGAGGGTCTTCCAATTATTTATGGAAGATGTGGGATAAGAGGAACTAAACTTGCTTTGATCATGATAGCTGGGTTACGATGATGTCGCACCACACTGCTGCTACTCTGCTCCTCGGGGGTGGGGGATTGTAATGATCTCCATAGACAGGCTGCATCAGCATTCAGCAGCACAGTGCTAAAAATACCCTGTTTATCAGTGTGACCCCCCCCAACCAGGCCGTTTCTAATTATAACCTGTCAACTAACTTGAGTTGCCCCCCCCATCATCACAGGGTAAGCTGCAGTGCCATACTTCTGTGCGGGAAAAATTGCGATACAGTCGTTAATTCCTCCCCCATGTCCTATTTGCAGCATTTTGTTATATGGCGCACGTGGATCTCTGCAGGTCTGTCTGGGGCTTCTTGCCGAATGCAGTGGGAGGGAAGGAGGAAAAAATGCAAAAGTGCAAAGTTTGGTGAGTGACGTGATCAAAGACGCAAGAGATCAGGCCTGGTTTGGGGCAGCCAGCCTTCAGTAATGATGAGAATTACCCCCCCCGTCCGGAGAGTGTGACAAAGAGAATACATTCAGCTTTAGGGCCTAGAAAGCCTGGGACAGGGGAGCTTTCATATCCTGCAAAGACGTCTCTCCTGAACTGCTCCAGGAGATGACAGCAGGACACGCTGTGCACTGGCCTCATGCGGCTCGGCAGACATCTGTGCTAATAGCTTAGGAAGAGCCCAGAAGAATCTGGAGAGAAATGGGTCACGAGGCAGGAGCAGGAGATGAAGATCCGTGTTCAATAAGAAGAGCGTTTGTCTCAAGTCCGAGACAAAATGCCTGAATGATGCAAACACGATGTGTGCCAGCTGGATGGAGCTGCCAGCAGAGAAAGTCGATGTCCAACACCAAAGTCATTCTGTCCGGTAAGGACCAGTAAGCAGGGGTGCAGCTTCATCGCAGCTGTTAATGATGCTCTGTACCAGGGACCTTTACAGAGCCAGATTGCTGCTGGGTAAACAATCCATCCATCCAACCACTTATCCCGTGCAGGGTCACACTGAGCCTGGGTCCTGTCCAGGAAGCACAGGGAAAAGGGAGGGTCACACTGCATGGGATGCTAGTCCTTTGCAAAGTGTACTCACCCACAGAAGCAAGAGATAGTGATCCGTCTAACCAAGTGTCTTTGAGCCAGAATACCCAGAGGAAACCACACATCATGAGAATAACATGCAAGCTCCACACACACAGAGTAAGATTTAAACCACCAACTCTGCAGGTGTGAGGCAACATTGGCACCCAGTAAACCACTGCACTGCCCAAATGACCCACAACACACCTGCGAGTTTACATCTCCTACTCAGCTTGGGTCAACAGGGCTGTGATTGGCTGCCAGGGACTCAGGGCCCGCCCACGTCACACACGCCCACACACACGAGAATGGCATTCTGCTGTGGCCAGCTGATTCTGAACAACCCATGCCTCACTGAACTGAGCCTAACTGCTCCCATCAACAACATCCTGAGTGGTCCCAGTAGCTTTAAACTGGGGCAGGTTAATTACTCCACCCAGGGGCAGTTTCTACTTCTGGGGGAGTTGGAATATAGATCATCATGTATCTCCATTCCCAGTTGCCATATTTCATTACTGATTAAATGCCAATTGTCAGCAATTGTGATACCTACAAATCTCCTGAAAGACTATCAGGAAGAACCTCAAATTCAGTCATTATCCTGCGCTCAGGATCAGTTACTCTTACCTATGCCAACCTGTTTACACTGAGGGACATTTAAGTAAAGCTGGATAATCTGGAAAGATAAGTTATTAAACATGTCTACTAAAAGGCAATATTGTTAATTTTGGTGGCAGTTTTTCTGAACAGATTCATGCCAAACATATGGCATGTTTATGGGTGTTATATTTATTTTATATTATGTTAAATTATTGCATTTTGTAAGTATGTATGAATGTATGTTATTTATACAATTTACAGAGGCCACTACTGAATTGCGTGGTCCTTGTGTGACCCGTTTGCACACTGACAAATGAGAGTCCTTAATGGCATGATGGCCTGATGTCATGGTGGCATGACTCCACAGCAGCTCTGCTGATGTCCGAAGGTGGACGTTCCTTCTCCTGGAGCTCCTCACCTGGTAACATCTCAAGGGTGACTGGTTGCAACACCTTCAGTGGTGCCGTCACCATCGGTGTGCTCCATTGCAGCTGTCCCTCAGCTAATGCATCCACACTGGCTGCAAGCCTTCAGTGGTGCAGTCACCATCGGCGTGCTCCATCGCAGCTGTCCCTCAGCTAATGCATCCACACTGGCTGCAAGCCTTCAGTGGTGCCGTCACCATCGGCGTGCTCCATTACAGCTGTCCCTCAGCTAATGCATCCACACTGGCTGCAAGCCTTCAGTGGTGCCGTCACCATCGGCGTGCTCCATCACGGCTGTCCCTCAGCTAATGCATCCACACATCATCTTGTTTTCTTATTCAAAGTTTCCTCACAAGGCAATGTTAAAAATAACTTGTTTACCAATGTGAGTGCCTCCCCCGTTACAGTCGGGGTCCTCATGATTCATTCTCAGTAACGGGCTGGGGGAGAATTCTCCCCCCTCTGGTGTGTCATGGAAGATCAAATGCAACGTACGGGGAAACTGGGCTGTGATTGGCTGCCAGGAACTCAAGGTCCGCCCACATCGCACAGAGCCTGGCATTCTGCTACAGATGATTCTGATCAACAGTTAACAGAAGCGCTTGCTCTGCCTGGTCACAGTAACTACAGTTTGGAGCGTATCTCAATTGAACCGGGACATGGTGATCCACTGTTACACCGTAGACCTGGATTTCGACAACCTTCGACAACCTGGGCACTTAAGACAAATTCACCAGACTACCCTGGAAATCGGAATTGACATCAGAATATTTACTGATCCGGGCAGGTGGATGATCATTTATAAGGGTACAGGAGACCTAGCTTGAACTTGACCTGGTAACCTGGTCCTATAGAGCAGAAGGCGGTGAGAAGACCATTCTCGCAAATATCAGTATGACCCACACAACGCAAACAAACCCAAATGAAACAGAGATGCACACAGACACACTGCACTTTAAACCTAGTTTTATTGAGCAGTCAGTACAAAGACCAAAGGCAGCGGATGGTGAAAGCTTACATTGCCCCTCTAGGGGGCGTGACACACACTTTAGCATCAACACAGTCAGAAATATATGAACGTGTGAAAGGAGGGACAACATAACTAACAGAAACCATTAAAGCTCTCAGAATCCAGTTAAATGTATGAGTAAAAACACACGACACGACTGGATGTAACCTGAAGGTGGCGCCCTTCAGGTGTACAGCTCTAGCGGCTCCCACTGACGTACCATTTCACATTCCCGATACCTGGCGCGGACACACGAAGCCACGGTGACAGCCGCTCACAGAAGCACAAGATCAGATTCCCTGGATGATGACAAATGCACCACCTTCCGGAGTTCAACGGCTTTTGTCGTAAAGTTCCTCTGACCTTTACCTGCCTCAGAACCTTCTTACGGTCCGATGTTTAACAGGGTTCCTGTGCTGACATCAGTGTTTCTCCTGCTCTCTCTACCATCTCAACATTCTTCAGGAACAATTTCCCCGTTTTGAGCTGGCTGAATATAAACAGGATAACTGTACTAAAACCCATTGTTACACCTGACATCGATATGTTCTACAGACTCCTGTGTGCGAACCACACGCCTACGAAGCGAGTAGCTACCAAATGATCGGGCCTATGTCAGCGTTACACGCGAGCAGCTTTGAGAAGGCGGGACTCCCCTACAACAGGCAGCAATCGCCGACAGCCTACGGTCCCGTTGGTCCGCGGGGGGGCGCGGTTAATGTTACGGAGAAAGCCATGCAGTAGACGGGGTGAGAGAAGACGCTCACATGATCACGTTTTGACAAACACAAAGATTACCATTAAAAAAGGCCGTACAAATGTGTGTAGGTGTGGGGGGGTGCTTGCTGGGTGGAAGGTGGTACAGAACCCAACAGAAGGCCTTCCCGGCCTGTTGACCACCATGAGGCTGTATCGAAACTCAGACGCTCTGGGAGATTGATGCCGCGTTCAGTCACAGAGTGTGCGGGTGAGCCTCGCCTGGCACCTCTGCCAGGTTCCAGATGCAGGGGGACGCTGACGTCCCTCCCAGCCAAAGAACCTCCTGCCCATCCTGTGCTAAACTGCCAACTTATCATAAAAAAGACAATTCAAATGTTAAATGATGCACTGGCAGAGTGAGGAGTAAAATTCTGAACCGCTATGAGTCACCTGACCACCTGGGGGCGCCAACGTGCCGCCTTCACCCCCGGGCCTCGCCTTTAAACTAAACGTTTCTCTGATTTCTACGCTCTTTCGGCTTGTGAAGCTCAGCTTGGTGTATGAATACATTTACGTTGGTACCTGTCTATACGTGTTACACAATACATTACAGCCCCCTCCAGATGCAGGGGGGGAGCAGGGGAAGGGGGACACTGAGAGGAGGGGGGGCACGTCTAGCATGACACCTCCATGGTCTGGGGCTGGGCCTGGTTGTCAAGGGTGCCCTCTAGCTGGCCGTGGGCGTGGCCGCGACTGCCCTCGCCGGAGCTCACACTGGAGGAGGACTGGGTGCGGGAGCGAGCCAGCCGCGTCATTCCCGCCGAGGCCACTGGGGGGAGACAGGGAGCAGGAACGTGAGCCACATTCCCCAGTAACAGCGGGGCTGACATGATGTAACGAGGCCAGCATGTTAGCGTTAAACATGCCAGTCCCTACCCAGAACCGATTACACCTGATCCCAGTGAGGCTATTTATAATGACTCACTGACAATATTGTATCGATACAATATAGTGCGCCATGTGGAGAAATCTGCAGGGAAAATGAGTGAAACATGCAGGCCTACAGCACAGCTAAAAAAAAACAACACATGAGCAGTGCCTGAGGATACTAATAATGAGGATAAAGCATGTAGAAACAAAAACCAAAATGCGGGAGACGGACAGCGCACTCAGGACTGAGACACGCGGACAGAAGCTCCAGCTCTAAGATGGCGCACACGCACGCACGCAGGAGATGCGATAGGTCTGGAGAGCCTGAAACCCGTGAATCGGCGCATGCGGCACAGAACAGAAACCGAGGATGACAAAAGGGGTGCGCGGGCGGGCGGCAGGCAGCCGAGTGCCCGTAGGGGGCAGCGGCGAGCAGCACCGTGACCCCCCGCTGGTCCCGGTACCTGTGTCGTTGTTCAGGTGGCTGAGCTGAACATAAGGGACTGTTAGCATGGACGCAGGAGAGGGGGAGGAAGAGAGAGAGAGAGAGAGAAAGAGAAAGAGAGAGAGAGGGAGGAAGAACGGAGACAGCCATTAAGACAGGATCGTCATCACGGACCCAAGCCACGGCACACCCCTGGCCCATGTTCTTACAGATCGACTGCGGCAAAATACAGGCCCTGATCCCCGGCTAATCCAGCCCGGCGATTAAAATACCGACGGCGCTGCCGGACACCTGGGTCGCAGAGCGGCTGGGGGAATGGGGGAAGGGGGTGGGACGGCCTGCCAGCGCGGACTCCCAGGTCTTCGGTGGCCATGGACAGCTTTGCTCCTACCTTGGAGTCACGTTTACGCATTCGCCAGACTATTTTCTCCAAAGAGGAGTACACGTTTCTAAGAAAGCAGTGCAGGCGGGACTCGAACCCGCAACCTCTGGCTCAGGAGGCCAGTGCCTTTTTCACGTGACAGAGCGTGCCTGGACACTGTATTGAGCTGCATTTAATCTTGCAGCTGAGAGTTTTAGCCTTTAACACAGTCTTCCCCTGGAATCTAATGCAGACTCCTCAAGCTGAACAAAGTAAGAGCCCAACAGGACAGCACACACCGGAATGCTTTTACTGTGCAGCATAACCTGCTCAATATGCAGAAATAGGAGTGCCCTCAGTGCCCTATGGCTACAGGCTCACAGCGCCACCTTCTGGGCTAAGAGGAGCAGGCAGCTCCGACATGTGACCTTCCAGGCCGCAGTGGGGGACAATGACGAGCCGCTCTGCGTCTCCAGGCTGAGCGAGGGCCTGTGCACCACAGCACACACCTCCGAGAGGTGCCACCTCCTCTAAGTTTGTATTCCACTGCCATCTGTCCTTGATTCTAAGCTTATAAAGGTGCCTCTGTGAGCAGCATCTGAAAAAACACAAAGACCAGGTCGGGGGGGGGGGGCGGCCTGGTGCCGCACTGCCCTCAGTCGTGACCAGTGTCACAAACGTCTGGATGTGCCTGGTGGGGGCGCCCCCTCCCCTAAGCCCACCGCTCGGCACACAGGCGAACAAACAGCCTCTTCAGAGCGGCCTGGTGCTTTTCTCACGACCCGGTCACACTGGAAACCGCGGAGTCCGAGCTGGGAGGGGAAACATCACAGCTGACACGGGCACCGCTAGGGGGGTGGGTTTATAGCCCAGGGCACCCGAAACGCAGAGCCTCAAAGGCTTCAGGAGGCTGCACTGATCATCTCAAAGGGCTTGGCTGCCATGTTTGAGGGGGGTGGGCGCTTTAAACAAGGCACAGAAGACGGGACACTTTGAGAAAGGAAAAACGAGAGCAACCATCACTTTAGACTGTTGAGACGAAGCGAACAACATTACGAGAGACAGAGTGCAGCTCTCCGGGGAACCGCTCGGATACTTACTGTAGCCCATCCCCTGGACAAAGTACTTGAAGGCTTCGGTGAGCTTGCCAGGCTGAAAGAGAGAGACGGGTCACACCCTGGTGCATAAGTGACCAGGAGGCCATGTGTTTGTATCCAAGGAGGGGCCCGGTTGCTGTACCCCGGAGGCCCCCAGCCTGGATCGCCTCAAGCATAAACGATACAGCACATAACTGAAAAGGTCAGAAAAAGAAAGCTGGTAACTAATGAATGGGGCTGTTGACCGGGGGGGAGCAGGTGTCCCCCACTGCTCCATCTCATTAAAGGCTCTTATTAGAGCTGCTTTATGACCCCCGCCCCACACCACCACGAGGTGCTGCTAATCCGTGTCCATGACGACGGGCCTCGCAGCAGATCTGACGCCTAAATCCTTTTAGGAGTGTACCACCGAAGAGGACAGGCGAGCACATACCAACCAGCACAGCCAGGCAACTAGCGAAATTAGCTTTAAAAGAGCTTTTAAAGTGAGCCTACGGCGCGCCATGGATGACATGACAGTACCAGCAGAGTGCATGGGACAGCCAGGACGTCAGAGCAGCTGAGAGACACTCGCGGCTTGACAGCACTCACCTGGACAACCTGAGGCAGGCCCCCACAGTCGGCCATCTGCGGGACAGACGGACAGAGTGTGTGAGACGCGGCTCAGCGAGCAGCGTGCTGAGCCGAGCCCACCAGACCCAAAGCCTCACGTGGAGAGTGGAACAACCACACACATCATCACCAACAACATGAAACAAAGTCACAAAGTCCACTCACCTTTAACAAGGTAGTTTTTGTTGGGTTTAACCTAGAGTTACACTCAACCTGCAGAGAAGAGACGAATGAGGGCATGACGATTAGTGGCTCGGCAAGAGGGCAGGCCGGCCTTACAGAGGGCAGGCCGACAACACCGGCAGCTATCATCACTTTAAACTGCTTGTTTAATGACACTATATAAAAACGCACTGGTTTTTTTCAAGTTCCTTATTAATAATAATTACAATAATTACAATAATAATAATAATAATAATAATAATGGGGTGGGGGGTGGGGTGGGTGTTTGTGGGGGTTTTGGTTCTGGTGTCTTTTTCCCTTCTATGCAAGTTGAACAGTTTTGATGTGTCACTTTGTGTGCATTGTAGTAAACCCCAATAAAAAATGGGCCGCTAAATAAATAAATAAATACATAAACAAACAAATAAAAAGGTTTTATTTATATAGCGCCTTTGTCACACTCAAACAGCATTGTATGCACTAGATGTCACAGTGAAACGTACCACTGCCTCCACGGCCGGGGAGGTGTCACCGACCACCAGCAGAGCGGGACACCTGCAAGGGCGAAAGCGGATGAGGATGTGGGGCTGAGGACGGCAGGCAGGGGGCGCTTGTGAGCATGCAGGCGTGACCTACGTCAGGGTGCTGACTGTATTCTCGTTGAGGCCGGGAATGGGCCTCTCGATCTCCAGGTCCCGACGGCTGGCGAGCGGGAGAGAAGCCGGTTAGGGGTGTGGGGGGGCGCCGTGAGCACGCACCGGGGCTGAAGGCTGACGGCAGCCTGGCCTACCTGTTGTAGGAAGTGCAGAAGAGGCTCAGGTTGTCCTGGTTGATGTCCTGCGCAATGTGCAGGCGGTAGGTCTGGATCAGCTCCTGGTTCTGCGTTAGCTCGTCCTTGTAGGGGGGGGCGGGGGGGGGAACCAGGTCATACCGGTGCCAGTTTGGTGAACATTACCGCTTGCATTCACAGAGCAGGTCAAAGGTGGACCTCCACAGAGCCATTCACACGGGCTGAGCAGAAACTTCCACGGACCAATAATAAGAGCCGGCTGGCCTGAAGAGACTGACGAATGAACGGAAGAATGACTCACTGGCAGGGCTCAGAGTCTCATTATTCCCGCAATAAGAATCCCACCAGCAGGGGGCCACCTGACACACAGGCTGAAGGGTGGCTAGAGCAGGCAGCCAAGCATGTGAACGGGAAGAATCTCCTGGAGGTGATGGCGGCACAGGTGGGGCTAGGCTGAGGGGGGGCGCTGGCGAGCCTCTGGCGGATTGCCGTCCGCAGAGCGAGGACGCCTAGGCGGCTCACGGAGCATGGCCGAAGCCCGGCAGCGGCTCACGGAGCATGGCCGAAGCCCGGCAGCGGCTCACGGAGCATGGCCGAAGCCCCCGGTAACCTGCTCACAGTAACGGCTCCAGCTGCTGGTGACGCCTTTGCCGTGTTTTTCTTCCATCTTTCCTCAATTTTTAATAAACCTGTACTTTTTATCACTGGATAAACAGGTACGAAGTGAGAAAGTTCTCTGCCTGAGCAACGAAAGCACACAGTCCTTAGGCAATAATGCCAACATATATATAACGCTAACTACTTGAAAAGACTTCGTAACCATCACGTGTGGTGAGTCGCTGTGGCATTAACTAATCTCACAGAACAACATCTAAATACCATCAGATTTACACTGAGGGGTTTCAGCTAAATTTCAAGTAAGTACCCTGTACCCTGGGCTTAGCTGAGCCAGAGAAACTCGGATTTTATAATCAGATAATGCTAATCATATACAGGCATGCGTTAATAGTGAAGGCTGTAGGTAACACCAGATACTTCATTTTAGATTGAGAGAACAACACACTTTTGGACAGTAAGTCTGTCTACACAGAGAAAGAATTTGACATTTTGGGATATTTATAAAGCAAAAAAGTACTTTAAAATACATTTTGCAGAAACCTATTTGAGTAATTTAGACCGCAAGGATGAAAATGATTAGAAATTGTCTCAGAGAATGCATGTATTATAAACTTAAAATGAAACATACTAAATAATCTAGAAAAGGATTAATCATTACATACAGTCCATACAGTAATGAAGGTATGAAAAAGCCTGATCCTAATCTAGCTGACTAGCAATGTAAGAAATGCGCGTGCATAACATGCGATGTTGGCATTAATATCGCACATCATCCAGCCCTATAATACACTACTTCCATTTCAATTCAGTACATAATACCCCCCCTCACACTGTAATGTCATTTCGCACAGTTACCAGCTTTTACATTTACAGTAGAAAAGTACCAAAAATTCCCCAGGACCAAATAACATGACAACACACACATATACAGTCCAGGACGAGGAAAGTGAGGGAAGGCACTGGGCCCTTACTGAACATGATGCCTGTGCCCCGAGTTCATAGGGGGTACGCACCCCATGTTTGCAGTGTTCAAGGTCCAAAGCAGCACTCCCAAAAGTAACGGCCCTGCTTAGCATACCTCTGTATCAAAAGGCTATATGATAAAGGTTGGCAAACACAGACTGATGGATACTCACGGTGCTGAAGTGATGAGACATCACAATATCCACCAGGTTGCTGGTCCATCCAGAGAGCTGCAGAAATGGAGCAGACAGACCTTTCAGGGGGGCTTTGAGCTGCAGGTTCCTCGCCTTTCCAACCCGCTACATCTATAATTTGCCATCGGACAGGCTGCAGGCACCGAATGCCAACACTGCAAACACAAGCTGCGGGGGCACTGTGGCTCGAGCGGCCTGTGAGCTGACACTGCGTTTCACTGCATTCCACCATGGTACTCTGCATTATGCAGCGTTACACTGCATTCCACATCGCTACTCTGCGAAATACAGCGTTAAACTGAATTACACAACGATACTCTGCGTTACACCATGTTATCGTGCATTATACCACGTTTCTCTGCATTACTCAGCGTTAAACTGCATTACACCACGTTGCTCTGCGTTACACCATGTTACTGTGCATTGCACCATGTTTCTCTGTATTACACAGCGTTAAACTGTATTACACCACATTGCTCTGCGTTACACCATGTTACTGTGCATTACACCATGTTTCTCTGTATTACTCAGCGTTAAACTGCATTACACCACGTTACACCATGTTACTGTGCATTACACCATGTTTCTCTGTACTCAGCGTTAAACTGCATTACACCATGTTACACCATGTTACTGCGCATTACACCATGTTTCTCTGTATTACACAGCGTTAAACTGCATTACACCAGGTAGCTCTGCATCATACCATATTACTGTGCATTACACCACGTTACTCTGCGTTACACCACGTTACTGTGCATTACACCACGTTTCTCTGTATTACACAGCGTTAAACTGCATTACACCATGTTACTGTGCATTACACCACGTTTCTCTGCATTACACAGCGTTAAACTGCATTACACCATGTTACTGTGCATTACACCACGTTTCTCTGCATTACAGTGTTAAACTGCATTACACCATGTTACTCTGTGTTACACCATATAACTGTGCATTATGCAACGTTACTCTGCGTTCTACAGCGTTAAACTGAAATACACCACGTTGCTCTGCGTCACACCATGTTACTGTGCATTGCACCATG
The DNA here is from genome assembly GCA_026780845.1 of Petrocephalus sullivani. Classification (NCBI taxonomy): domain Eukaryota; kingdom Metazoa; phylum Chordata; class Actinopteri; order Osteoglossiformes; family Mormyridae; genus Petrocephalus; species Petrocephalus sullivani. Next base: position 9,092,120 of record JAODKM010000118.1, on the reverse strand, counting down.
TTTCTCTGTATTACACAGCGTTAAACTGCATTACACCACGTTACACCATGTTACTGTGCATTGCACCATGTTTCTCTGTATTACACAGCATTAAACTGCATTACACCACATTGCTCTGTGTTACACCATGTTACTGTGCATTACACCACGTTTCTCTGTATTACACAGCATTAAACTGCATTACACCACGTTACACCATGTTACTGTGCATTGCACCATGTTTCTCTGTATTACACAGCGTTAAACTGCATTACACCATGTTACTCTGCGTTACACCATGTTACTTTGCATTATGCAATGTTAAACTGCATTACCCACATTACTCTGCATTATGCAGCATTAAACTGCATCACACAATGTTACTCTGTGTTATTCAGAGTTAAATTGCATTACACCACGTTACTATGCGTTACACAGCCTTAAACTGCATTACACCATGTTACTCTGCATTTCATCATGTTACTGTGCATTACACCACGTTACACGACTGGAGGTCTGGTGCTGCATGTGTTTGGTTACAGCTTGACAAACTAAGAGCCTCCCTCCATCATCTTGATGGCACCCAAAAGCAGGTGTGCGTGTGTGGCGGGGGGGGGGTTAGAGCTGAATGGCAAGGCCTGAGTCAAAGGCAGAGCAGGCAGCCTCTGGAAGCTGATCCCAGTGCAAAAAGACAGTGTGCGGACCCGGAGTGATTGGGCGGCAGCTCGGCGCCCACAGGCACCTGGCCGGATAAACAGGGCCAGCTGGGTGGATTACGGGCCGCAAGGCAGGGAGCCGGTGACAACCAGCTTGGACATCTACAGCATTCCTTTGATTCCCAGATGCCCACACCTCCTGCCTTCTCGGAGCAGAGTCCCGTTTTTAATGTTTAGATGTTTTAACACAGATGTGTCACTGACATTCAAGTTTCTATCCAGACTGGTGTTATTATTTGCTTGTGATATGTGGCTCTTATCGTCTCATATTTGCTGGTTCTACAGCCTGAATTCTCCATACCCTGTAAATGGCCTTGTTGGGTCTGACTGAGATAGCTGGCGACACAGTCACAGCCTTACCTTGGAGGCAGCCCAGTCGATCCAGCCCTCAGCACATGGGTCCACGTTGATCAGGACCAAACCTTCGACGAGGTTGGGCTGGTTCAGCTGTGCACACAAAGAGCACCGAGTGAGCCCCCTCTCTCGGAACTGGGGGTACGCTGAATAAACCTGACCTGAAGTTTCACCAATCTACTCCTCCAAGTGTAGAGCAGGCCCCCTGCTCTCTCCGTGACTGTCAACCTGCCTCTGTCTGTGTCTGTCAGTCTACTCAGAATTATTATTATGACGTGACCCTTTATTGGATAAGCGGTTACGTATGGATGCATCATTCTTATTCATTTTTTTTGTGACGAAAAGTGACATTGCGTAATGCTGAAATAAATCAAAGCGCTTCACTACACGCTTTCAATGTGTAGTGAGTGAGGGAAAGCACTGGGCCCTTACTTAGCACGATGCCTGCGCCCTGAGTACATAGGGGGCACGCACCCCATGTCTGCAGTGTTCGGCAGTCCAAAGCAGCACTCCCATAAGTAACGGCCCTGCCCAGACTCACCGCGAATCTGCTAAGGATGTAGGCTCCGGCTCCCACTCCGATCCCGATCACGCTGCAAACCCTGCGTCAGGAGAGGGAGCAGAGTCAAGCGGACGGTCAGCACAAGCCAGCCGGAGACGGCACGGCGCGGGCATCCGAAGGAGGCGGCCTGTCCGGCAGGGCCTCACCATGTTTACAATACCAGGAGGATGGGGGGGGAGACAGTCAAATCCATCCTCTCATATTATCCTGCACGACCTCGTATGTGTACCTGCCTGTCTCTCACAATACTGACTGTATACATTCCCTTAGGCGTATGCAACCGAGGCTACAAGTTTTTCCTCTTGGTCCGTAGGTTAGATGACAATTCTCCCAACAAATGTATTCGTATTTTTAAAAGCTTTTTTTTTTTTAAAAGCAAAATCCTGGAAAATATTGGGTGGGACAAACACCACTGATTTGAGTATCAGGTGGGATGAGTTCCACACGTCCCCCCACGAGGCTGTCCTAGAAAGACGGCATGTTCTGGAAGGAACCCTGCGCTGCAGGAGGCCTGGTTTAAACAACGGGCCTTCTAGAAAAGTGCCTGTGCTAACAAGAGAGAATGTTCTGGAAGGAAGTGTGAGGTAAAAAGAGGCCTGTTCAGGCTAAAAGTCCGAGGTAAAAAGAGAATTTTCTGAAAGAAAGCCTGGTCTACGGCAGGTCTAAGAAACCTCAACTGAAGCAGTGTCACAGATGGACAGCTTGGAAGGTGTCCGGCCTCTACCCCTAATCCAGGAACTGGAGGCACAGCGTGAGGAAGGGGATAAAGCTCACAGGAGGCAGCGGGCGAGTGACCCGTTGCAGGGTGTGGACATGAGCCAGACACGGCACAGCTCCCCCTCCTGACACAGACTGGCAGCGCGAGTGAAATAGGATTGCTGGGCACCATGAGCAGGGGAGGGGTAAAGCTATCACAGGTGGCTGCCAGGCAGCATGGCAACACGACCGCCATGGGCGACTCCCCGGAGCAGACAGGTGCTCCGTGGGTCTCTGAACGCAGGAGTGCAAGGACTTTGTGGAAGGCAGGGATCTCGAGCTCACTTACTTCAGATGAGTCAGGACCGAGGGCAACATCTCAGCCAGCTGGTCCATGGTTGGGTACTGGTACCTGCACGGGTATAAACACACACACACAGCGGGGTAAGAGGGGCAATCTCTGAGCCGGGGGCCATCCTGGCGTGTCGGCATGCATCTGTATGAGGCTCATACCCGGTGGGGAAGGGGGGGGCACCCTCCTGCTGCCCAGGGGCGTCCACGTGGACCACAGCGAAGTGCTGCGTGATCTCCTGCATGTCTTCGAAGTTGAAGAGCGTGTTGAAGCAGGACTTGTCTGTGGAAGCCAGTACAGGGGGATGTGTGCACACCAGGCAAAGTTCCAAACCCCCCCAGTTACATGGCATTTTTTAAGCAACAATGTGGACTGTCTGGTAGGGAGCAAGGAGGGACTAAAAACATGGATTGCCTGTGGCTCCCCGAGGACCAGAATGTAAAATACTGGACTGGATGCTTTTACTGAAGTGGTCTGGGTTCTGGATGTCACACCTGATCTAGCTGTATTTTGGCAAGAGCCGCTAAATGCTGTAGCATCTCCCTGAGCTTCCAGAAAAGCTAAGCATGAAGAGAGAACACTAACAGGGCAGATCGGTCACGGCTCCCCGATGGCATCAGGTGATGAGTAAGAGACGTGCTGGCGTCCCGGTCACGGGCTCATGAACACGCGCGCACACACACACGCAGACACGTCACAGGGCTGTAACCCACACCCACCTGGCAGCACTGCACACACGCACACACACACACGTGTCTCTTGCACTGCTCTGACGGCATGCTGTTTATGTGAAACGCTGACACCCAACTTAACCACCAGAAGCAACCTGAGCCCCACACAAGCTGTGAGATCCCCTCAGATCCCGTCAGACACTGGGCCGTGTGCAGCCACCCTGCCGATCGCAACGCCATGTGCCCTGTGGCCGGTCCAAGAGCAGCGGTCTGCTTACGGTTCAGCCCAATGTCGTGGTAGGTCAGGATGACGGGCCGGTTGTTCCGAGGGACGCCCCTCATGGTCACATGGAGGACGCCGTGGGGTGTCTCGATGTCATGCTCCTGCAGCCAATCAGAGACAAAAGAATGTAAGTGTGTGTGGGAACAGGCCACACCAGGAAAAATCCAGGATCTTCCATTGTTGCGTGTCTATTAATATCTCTCTTACTATATGGTCACGCTCCAGTGAAAAAACTGTATGATTACAAGCACATTCAAGCTAGATGCCATTTCTGCAGGCCTCACCCAGTGACACCCCAATGCTGTAAACCAAACACAGTAATGCACCTCGGTGAAACACCAACGTCTGATTCGCCACAGTAACGCACTGCAATGACACACAGGTGTCAGGATCACCACAGTAACGCACCACAGTGACACACTGGCATCAGGCTCACCACTGTAATGCACCACAATGACACACTGACGTTAGGCTCACTCCAGTAACCCACCACAGTGACATCAGACTGCCCACAGTAATGCACCAAACTGACGCACTGGTGTCAGGCTCGCCAGAGTAAAGCACCACAGTGACACACTGGCATCAGACTTCCCACAGTAACACACTGCAGTGGCACATCAGCATCAGACTTCCCACAGTAACACACTGCAGTGACACATTAGCATCAGGCTTGCCTTAGTAATACACCAGCGTCAGCTTGCTGCAGTAAAGCACCACAGTGACACAATGGCATATGGCTCACTGTAATAATGCACTGCCATAACACACTGGTGTCAGGCTCACCCCAGTAACGCACCGCCGTGACACACTGCAGGCTCACAGCAGGCTCAACACAGTAATGCACCACAGAAACACACCGGTGTCGGGTTAACCGTAGTAACGCACCTCAGTGACACACCGCCTTCAGGCTCGGCACAGTTACGCACCTCTTAATGCACTGCAGTGATACGTCAATAGCAATGTGACTGCTGGTAAACACTGATCACTGAGGCTTTCACGTGCTGGCATTATAAATCTGATGCCATTATGAATTCATCAGACAGGAAGGATGTGCAGACAGGAGCCATTTCATGCTCTGGCTAATGTACATTAAAGTTCGGAGTGCTGGGCCCGAATAAGGGTGTGGCTGACTGACCTGACCCGGCCACCGGGGGGCAGCGTCCTGGGGACCTACAGGATGGTGAACAAGCAGCAGCAACCCAGTGCAGAGTCTGATCAGCCTGGCCCAGCCTGAGCTGTTATTACCACAGATAGACAGACTTTACGGCTCCCCAAGCGAAAAATACTAGGTGGAGGTATGATTAATCTCCTAGTGCAAGGTGACGGTGCGGAACCCAGAGTGTGTCCTAGGCAGCACAAGGCAGTGGAGACCCAGGACAAGCACATGCACACACAGGCTGGGGTGGGAATCGAACCCACAGCCCTGAAGTACATGCCACTACACTATGCCTGCTGTATCAGCTACCTCTAAATATTCATTTGTACTGAGACTGGCCATGTTCAATGACTGAACTGGACACAGGTAACTGAAATGTTAAGTTAATCTAATTCAGTAACCCAATGGAACTTAAGGCTGTGTTATTAAATCAAATCCTTCTAATAAACACACAAAACCATGGAGAGCGAGGGGTCAGCCGAGCGGCAGTGGGGACCCCCTGCCAGAAAGCACGTGTGCCAACTGCTAAAGAGGCTGACCGACTTCCTGCTACTGGCACACGGTGCAAAAATAAAACCCTGCAGCACCAAATGGCAAATCAATCGATAACGGAATAGTTACAAACGTAATGGGCCGCAAACATAACGGGGGACGAGGAGATGGCTGCCATCCAGCTCTCTTGGGCAGGGAGTGGCCCACACCCGCACCTGGGACCACCCCCACCAGCCTCTCCTGAGCGCCCCCTGGCTGGCATACCCATGTGATGCACCGATCACCTGATTAGCCACAAGGTCAAACGCGCCTCACAGATTTTTACAGCATCGCGGCGGGAGCAAATGGACAGACAAATGTAAGAATGCGGGGGGGGAGCGCAGGGAGGGGCATGGCGTACGCCCCCAGGATGGGGACGGCAGAGGCTCTCACAGGCACATAGGCAGCGGGAAGGAGCACACTCACAGTCACGCACCCACTGAGAAAAATGCACCGTGTGGAAAATGGAGGCAGCCTCCATGAGAGACGCAGACGAGGCTGGTCGCGAGAGCCGTTATTCTTCTGAAACGTTTCCGTGCCGCTGCTTCTCGGGAAACTCAAGGACAAAGCGGACAAGCCCCGGCGCTTCCAGGGTGGGACCGGGCCAGGGGAAGGGGCAGGGGGGCGAGGATGCATCTCGTGTCCCAAACCAAGCACGCCGGCCGGACCCCAAGCGCAGCGGGCGGGCGGTGGCCGAGTACAGCCCCCCGCACAAGGACGCCGGTGCGGATGGCATACACAGCTGGCAAATCGCCACCAATCACAGCACAGGCGGGGGCTGTGACATGAAAGGAGGGGGGCACAGTGTCCCCCCCCTGGATTCTGATCCTCGGAGCACCTGACAAAGGGAGGACCCCCACAGAGAGCGCCCCGCCATCCTCCACCCCGTCGCTCCAGGAGACGCCCCCCAGCCCATCATCGCAGAACCCAGCTGCATTGCTGGTGTTCACAGAAGGGCGCGCACACACACACACACACACACACACACACACCGTGAACAACACACCATGCTCTAACAGATCATATGAAGCTTCTGTCAGTGCTGCCATGCAACAGACACACACCCCCCCATATCCTGGCACACACAGGCAGACTGGATAACACACACACACACACACACACACACGCCTGGGCGAGGCCACACAGACACGTGAGACACGCACATAGCACCGCACCGCACACACGTGTGAAGCAGAGCGACTCACCGCCTCAGCATCTCCACAGCCCACAGGCTGCAGGTCCAACACGGCTGTCATGTCTGACGGCAAAGCAGGCGATCGGCACGGAACGGCAGAGCAGGCGAGCAAGGGAGCGGGCCGGGAGCGAGAATGAGCCGTCGGGGGTGGGAAGCGGGGGCCAGGCGGTCCCACCCAAGGAAGGGGAGGGGAGAGCGGGCGGGCGAGCGAGCGAGCGAGCGACAGAGCCGGCGAGAGAGCCGGGGAGGGGGAGAGGGAGAGAAAGGGAGAGGGAGCCGCTGAACGAGGGAGGGTGGGGGGAGGTGTGCTGTGGGAGGGCAGCTAAGGGTGGCAGCGCGGCACGGCCTGTCACGGCGGGCGGCTTTAAGGTCACGGCGCCAGGCAGCCACAAAGGGGCAAACCATTAAACACTAAAAAAAATCGATGAGTGGGTGGCATAGCCAGGGCAGCCGGGCCGCCGTGACCCACTGCGGAGGGACTCGGGTGCACGGGGTGCTGCTCCAGAGCAGACGTCCTGGCGAGTTCTGGCCACACCCCCAAAACTGGTATTAAAACGGGTGGCCGCTTCCCACTTGGAACTACATTACCCACAATCCCCCACAGGCACAATGCAGGCTCCTCATACTGCCTCAGTGCCTCTCGCAGTTGGACAGCTGGCATTCTACACTGTTACACAACCTTGCATCCACCCAGGAAGAGAGGGGCGCGTCTCTGGACTGCAGGAGGAAGCCAGAGCACCTAGAGGAAAGCCACGGGGGAACAGGGTGCGCCGTCCTTCAACAGCCATCTCTAATCCCCCGAAACACACCCGTCTGGGGACGGCAGCCAATTCAATATCGTCCAGGGCCTTGCAGTGCAGCAAGGGAGGTTTGCGCTTCCCCCTCCCCCAGGCATGGGCTGGCCACGGCGCAGCACTGATGCCTGTCCTGTGAACGACCCGGCACGGCCGTTATGGATGCAGGCTTTAAGAGGAGGGGGGCAGGGCACCCAAGGCAGATTTTCCTTAGTTTAAATATTCAGACCTTTAAGAGGCTGAAAGCGCCACAGCGACAAAAGGTTCAGCTAGGCAACCATGAAGGAATGCTGCCTGCCCAACGCCAGTCCAACACTGCCCCCACCCCGCCGGCACCTTTCCAGAGAGAACAAGGTCACCCACGCAGCCTAATCTGAGGAAGGCTGAGGAAGACACAGGAAGGTAGGGGAAGGGTGGGGGAAGACTGGGGAAGGATGGGGAAGGATGGGGAAGGAAGGGGAAGGAAGGGGAAGGGAGGGGAAGGATGGGGGAGGAGTGGGGAAGGAGGGGGGAGGGCGGGGAAGGAAGGGGCAGGAGGGGGGAGGGGGGGGAAGGAAGGGGGAGGAGGGGGGAGGGAGGGGCA
>JAODKM010000118.1:9073006-9084148 GCA_026780845.1 Petrocephalus sullivani | reverse complement strand
GGGAAGGATGGGAGAGGGGTGGGAAAAAAGGGGAAGGATGGGGGAAGACTGGGGAAGGATGGGGGAGGGATGGGAAGGAAGGGGAAGGATGGGAGAGGGATGGGAAGGAAGGGGAAGGATGGGAGAGGGATGAGAAGGAAGGGGAAGACTGAAGAACACTGGGAAGGAAGGGGAAGCAAGGGGAAGGATGGAGAAGACTGGGAAGGATGGGGAAGAAAAGCAAAAGGCTGGAGAAGGGAGGAAAAGAGAGGGGAAGGATAGAGAAAGACAGAGGAGGGAGTGGAAAGATGGGGAAGACATAGGGAAGGGACAGAAAGGCACTTCCTCCTGTGTCAAAGACCACTAACGGAACGAGTCAGACCGTCCAAAGCCAGCACCCTGTATCAGGTTAAAGACGGTACAGCAGACAGAAACCAGCAGGACTACTGATGTCATTCAGGATAACACAATGACCCAATTTTGCCAGCCGTCATGAGAAAGAGCAGAAAGACCATTACTTGGACCACATGGCATGACGAGGTCAACCTGTACTTTAGATAAGTGGCGATGAGCTCGCCTGGCATGGCGCAATCCCGCAGAACTCCAGTGACACTTTAATAATGAATATCTTTACGTGGAGTTGTATATATACTGCTTGTGGGCCTGATCCGGTTACCGGGGGCTGAGTGTCACGCCGTCTGCCGCCCACCTCTGTACATGCTGGAAGCCATATATGATACGAGGTGAGTGGGGCGGGCAGCTTTGGCTGGCAGGACTCAGGGGGAGATGCTCAGCTGTAGGGGTTAGGCTGTGGGTAGCTGGAGCACCAATATCCAGGCATTCGGGGAACATCGCAGGGTCAACCGAGCAGCCTAGCACCGATGGCCCTGTTACACCAAAACCTCACCGACCGGGAAACTCACCCCACCAAGTTACCAGCGGTTTTGGGGCGTGTGACCCCATGTGCTTTGTACTGAGGGGTCCAGTATCCCTGTCAGAGGTGTGAGGGAGACCCCCCATTATGGTGACAGGGATAGAGCAGAGGGATGGAGCTTGAGACACAGAGAGGCCAGAGACACAGAGAAAGACAGAGAGAGATAGAGAAACAGAGCTGACCGAGTAAGACGGAGAGTGACCTCCATCTCCATCTCCATCTCCATCTCACACACACAAAGCTTTGCTGTATTCGTAGGCACTAAATGCTGCCTTGTATTTCAGACCCCAGAGCTCAGAAAGAGACAGAAGCAGCAACAGAAGGTAAGTGATAAGATACACACACACTCAGTAAGGCGGCACCAGGAAGCCAGCAGGTCAAACAATACCCATAACCAGCCCTCCATAGGGTTTAAACCCAAGAAGTTCATCGTTCATTATGTCCATCGTTGCTGCATAGCTGCACATTTGGTTAGAGTCCATGGTGTTTGCACACAGTTAGGCAGAGATGCTGGGGAATACCACACTCTTCCTCATCATCTCACGCTGATCCACAGGGGCCCGCAGCCCGTCCCGGGAAGCTCAGAGCAGCCCCGGCTGATTCACCATCTTTCTGCGCCACGGCCCCAGTGTAAGTGTGTGGGAACAGTGACGCTGAGACGATATAAAAACAGAAGGCGCCCTTGGGCGGTGCGGTGGCTGCCCGCTGCCAGCACTCACCTGGCACGTTAATAATGAACATCTCCACTCTGAGCTGTATGTGTGCTGCTTTTGGGCTCGATCTTGTTACCTGGTGCTCAGTGATGCCGTTTGCTGCCGCCATTAGCCAGTAATAAAACCCCCCCACTCTTACTGACCGCCAAGCCCCTGCTCCAAATTTAGCGGAGTCATCTGGGTCAATAATGCAAATGCTCGCGAACACTTCTGGACAAATGTTTCATTGCAGTAGCTGTGTTTCATTTTTAATATCATAAATAAGAGGACCAACGCAATGGGGGGGGGGGCAGTCCACATGCAAAGCTGCGGTAGCATTTCACCAGCTGAGATCAGAGGGTCCATCAAGTGTCACTGTGGAAAGCATCTGGTCACAGGTGACACAGGCATCACAAAGGGCGTGAGATCGTGCCCCGTGTGTGACAAACTGAGCCGGGAACAGGCGTCACACTGCAGGGTCCGCCTACCGCCAAGCACGTGCCTAACACACTACTGTGTGACGCGCTAAGCTGCAGCTACCCTACGCGAGCGAAGGAGCCCGCTTATGGCCTGCACCAGTGCAGCGCTATTCCTCGTCCGTGCTGATGCTTGCGCTTTCCACATTTGCCGGGCAAGATCCCTTGACTGTCTGCTGAGCACAAGCAGAGGATCCATCACTGCTACACTTTTTGGGCCTCCTGGGGATCCGTAGCAGGAGGGGGGAGGGAGTTAGGCTACACTCACAAAGCCATATTGATCCATCTGAGGATGCCGACAGCACGTAACTCAGCTGGCAATTGCAATTACCCGCAAATGCTCCTACTGGCCACCAGTACCAGTATCATTGCTCAGGATCTTTTCTAAACCATCTGCAAGCAATTCACACTTTTACAGACTATTTCTTTAAGTAACACTTTATTATCTTCCAAGAAATACCCATTAGGCGTCCTACTCTGACTACTACAACGAGAGACCCATCCTGAGACTTATTAAAAAAGTAAAGATAATACCTTCTACACACTTTTTGTAGCACTGAAAAGGGGTTTGGAGGGCTGGGCCTGAAGGAGGAGCCTGAGGCCTGAGAAGCTCCGCCCACCGGCTCCACCAGAGCCCGCCTGCAGTCTGGCCCAAGGCAGGAAGCGAGCATCACCAAAAGGCACGCAGCCACCTGCAATGTGCCCACTTCGAAACAGGGTGGAGGAAGAATGGACAGCTACGGAAACGGCGACTCTGGCGGCAGAACCGCACCCCGAGGTACGTAACCTGACCTCCTTGCTGGCTGCTAACATTTAATTTCAAATAAAGGAGGCTGCTGAATGACAGACTACGATTACATACTAGACTGCAGACCATAACATACAGCAGCTCACTGCAGGGTAATTCAGAGTAAGGATTTTTTTTATGTAGGATCATGTAGTACATGGCAATTTTCAGACACTGAAGTTGATGAATATAAACACAGCACTTGTACTTTGCTCTGTATTAACGGAGAATGAAATGACCAATGGTGGGCGAGATGCAGAAGTGTGGTCACTGCACCCCCTGCTGGACAGGACTCAAACCACACATAAAATGGCATACCATTACATCACATAGGAAAACATACTCTGCACAGCACACGACAAGAAAAGAGCAAGCAAGGTCATACCTGGGGTTCATTTAAGCTCTAATTCATCGACTACCATGGCAGTGAAGACAAAAAATTAAGGCAGTCTCGCTCTGAGTCCTATTTTTATCCTTAGACCACAAGCAAATTGCTGCAAATGTCCTTTGCGAGGGACACACTTGAAGGGATGTTGTCGCTTAGCTCGGCCATCCGGGAGAAAGATGTCACCCGCTAGGGGCACCTGGCAAAGCAGCTCAAGCTGCCGTTTGAAACTTTGAAATAAAATTAATTTTATTTTATTAAGCAGACGCTTATCAAAAGCAACTTGCATTTTTAAGAAAGCCCATGCCTTAACACAGGGGTAGGGAACCTGATCCATGGAAGGCCAGTGTGGGTGCGGGTTTTTGGGATGACCTTTCAATCAGCCAATAAGACTGGGTCCCCAGGACTAAAGCTGAGAACCAATGCTTTATTATTGGCTGACTGAGAGGTCATCCCAAAAACCTGCACCGGCCCTCCATGAATCAGGTTCCCCAACCCTGCCTTAACAGCTGGGCTGAAGAGCCTTGCTCACAGACTCATTGGTAATATCACTTTTCCACCCATGGGATTTGCACCAGTGACTTAATAACCGCCATGACGTCGTCACCCGCTGAGCCACACACCACTTACAGATTAAAGTAAATGTCAAGCTCAGGCGTTTCATCAAAATTTCACAAAGGAACCCAGTCAGGCAATAGTGCATCACCACAATCAGAAACACACGGCTGTGCATCAAGCGAGTCGCCTTTATGCCGGGCCTCGGGCAGAAGACGCCTGCAGCCTGCCCACAAACTGAAGGAGCCGGGGGGCCGAGGCACAGCACTGCGTGGTTTCCCAGGACAATTGGGGCCCCGCCCATATCTTAGTGGGCAGAGCCATTCCGAGGGATCGCGTTCATCCTATCAGGACACAGGGGAGGCGGGACAGAAGGTCTAGCACGATGACAACAACGAGAACATGCTCAGAATGGGGGGGCAGCTGTGCAGCGCACGCTGACAGATGGGGGGGTTCTGGGACATCACACTGCCACATCACGCTGCTAATGGTCCCATGTCCCCCTGAGGGTTGACATTAGCACGACGCCCACACAACAGGCCGGCATTAACTCTCTCAGGACATTGCTGCTGTAATACCTCGCAACCTCCCGTGCCTGGAAAGGTCACATATACACACACACCCTCATGCTCACTTCCAAACATTCACCACTTCACAATAAACAATGACAGTAACTAGCATGTCAGCACTCAAGTGAGCAGTTCTACCAGGGACCAAGAGCCTCGTGTTAGTAAGACAGGGTGGGCTAGTGCAGCAGAGCTACAAAAATTATGAGAAACAGGCAGGCTGGTACAGGAGAGCTACAGGAATTATGGGAAACGTAGGCAGGCTAATACAGGAGAGCTACAGGAATCATGGGAAAAGTAGGCAGGCTAATACAAGAAAGCCAAAGGAATTATGGGAAACGCAGTTATGGTGCGTTCCAGTTGTACTCGTAACTCGTAAATTACGAGTTCACGACCGAAAGTTGGAACTGGAACGCCCCCCGAAGTGGGAATTTCAAGTCGTGAACTGGGAGGAATCAACACAACCCCGACTTCAGAATTCAAGATGGCTGCGCCCTTTAATCAACAGGAGTTGTTGTAGTTTTACTAGCGCTCACATCTTTTGTGGCTCATTAAATTGGTCGACACGCCATATTGTCCAACCACTACCTGTTGACATGTTGTTAGGGTGTTTTTATGCACAAAATACTGTGATATTGGGATTTCTTGCTTAGCCCGATAACCTGTCAGATTTAAGGTACTTGTAGTCCCCAGCATCGTTAAATGGTTTTCCGACCTGTTGTACTGGAACGCAGTGAATTGTGCGTGACGTCATTCCCAGTTACGAGTTCCGACCTCCGAGGTAACTGGAACGCACCATTAGGCTGCTACAGGAGAGCCACAGGAATTATGGGAAATGCAGGCAGGCTGCTGGCTCACCCCATGGGACCCTGTGGATGGGACACGCCCAGACTCAAAGACACGTGACAAACACCAGATGTCAATGAGCAACACACGGGCAGGGCCAAGGCAATGGGATTATGGATATGGATATAGTGGGTTCATTTGAATTGGGGCATCAGAATTTCTTAGTTCCTAGTTGGAAATTTCAACCGGAATGCACCCTTCAGCAGCAGAAGTGAAAGCTGTAGTTATATACTGCTTATCAGCACTTACACACAGCACTTACAATCAGTCTTACACACAGTACTATGCAACTGCTATCTGCGGACATGTTGCAATGGCATATGTGCAAAATACCGGGCAATGCATGAGCACCTGGTACCACTAGTACTGACACTGGCTAGAACGGGTGTTGCCGAATAGCTTTCTGGCTTGTGCTAGAGCTCTGCAGAAGTCTGAGGCAGGCAAAGGAAACATTTAAAGATCTGGGTTGTGTAAGTGCTTAGAACAAAAGAATTAACATTATAACAATTATAAATTATAACAAATTAAGAGTAACACAATGAAAATTAATAAGTTTTCTGTTATCCAGAAACTTACTGATATCTTGTTGGATGCTAACTTCTCCTCTGGGGCACCTCAGCCATTCAATATTTACATCACAGTTTACAACCAACTAAAATAATTAAGGTTAATTGGCTAATCAATAACTCATCAAGTTATTAACCTAAATAAGGTGTGCAAAAAAAAAACGCTGGTATATTGCAGTTGTTGCAAATACTAGGGTGGTTTTAGGAGAGGTGTTGAAACAGTTCAGCTGAGACACTTTGACAGACAATATCAATATCACTGTTTCACACCAATATGAAGATCATTTAAACATTTTCACAATATATATGATACAGACTGAAACACTGACAGAGAACAATGGAGGAGATACTGATAAGAAATCATCAGCCATGTACACATTTTATTGGCAGCCTTACAATAACATGCACCCCCCTTCCAGAGGGGGGAGAGATACCCTGTAGTCACATGGACAAAACCAGACAAAAAAGGCATTCCAACACCAAACCGTGCAAAGGTCAGTGTATCTATGACAACAGAGTCTCATGCTCACCAAGAGTCAATCCCCCCCCCCCTTGAGTTACATGCTTCCGTGTGTCATCCAAGTCTTTCCATGTCATACTTTGACTGAATGAAGTTAACATTTTTAAGCAGTATTTGGGTCTGGGCAGTATTCTTATATTAACATACACAACCAACCAACAGCGTCATTATTTACTGCTGGCTGTGGATCACCCCATGATGCTTTCTGCCCCCTCGCTCAGTGGCACCCCACACTGGCTACACTCACCTGGCAGTCAAAGTCCTGAAAGTTCCGGGAATTCTGTGGAAGGAGAAGAAACGGACAGGGTCAGCGTTCCAACCCGGCAGGGAACCGGTGCTCCAGTACAATCCAGCCATACCTCTGTAAACGTTAAATCCATAAGACATTTTATTCCCAATGTAATGCCATCAGTATCTATGGTTTTGGAGGTGAGGTTTATTTCTAGTGTTTAACTGTGCTTCATGATGTAGCCACTAGATGGGGCAGGAGGCCGCCAAGCTGGAGAGCTACACAGCTCATCTACCCATAAGGTGCCTGGAATATGAGAAGTGACTTATCCACACAAACAAGAGGAAAAACTGACAGATACATCAAAGAACCGGCACACCCCCATTTCCCATGAGGCCCTGCTGCCCATCTCCCAGGGGACTCGGCTGTGTGGCCCATCCCTGTGAATGAAGGTTATAGAAGGATGCTTCCCTCATAGATGCCTAATGAATGACTTGGGGCAGCGGGGGGGGACAAACAATCCAGAGATAAGCTGGATGAGAGAAGGAAACACAGGACGGGGGACAGAAAGGGGCCCCTGCTGCTCTTCTCATCCGTGAAAGCTGGAGAATAGAGGAGGAAGATGCCAGGAGTCAGCCACAGAACCCCCTGTGGCCAGCCAAGGAATTACCGCAAGGTGAGTCACAAGGAGTGTAAGGGCGATGCGGCATGTAAGCGTGCAGCGTGTGCCTCCCCTTTCCCGTGTCGCCCCCATTCCGCAAAAATGCACCTTGATGGGGGAGGTGCCCACCCTGCTGAAACAGCCCACCCTCACTGTTGGTTTGTCCCCACCCCCATCAGGTGGTTTCCGGGTTTTAGCTCAGACTGCTGGGGGTCATGGTGCCCCCTGGGGGTGAAACGCCAGACCCTGTAAATATGCAAAGGTGTGCACAAAAGCACGCACCAGCATGAAGACGCTTGGGCGCGGTCCTGCATCTGCTCCCCAACACAATTAAAAACCAGGGATACAGTCTCCCATGGCAACCACTGGCAGATTGTCACTTGGGGGATGCTAATCGATGACAGGGATGGGAACGTGGAATTTCACAGGCAATTATAAAGCCAGTCACCTTCATAGTAGGACAAGGTGGGCAAAGAGGCTGGAGTGCATGAAAACATACTGTGGGGCTCTCACACCAACATGTACAGGGGAGGGACTTAGAGGGATCACTTGCTGATTGGTTGACCACAAGCACAGGTGCCAACTTACGTTTATATCTCACATTTAATGCATCAGTGAATTCCTGTTTACTTGCATCTCCATGTTTCTGCATAGGAAAATTTTATTGATAACTGATATACTTTTGAATAGTATCATCGGTGTCAGTGGTGAAAATTGCCATCGCTTATTAGCAGATTAAGGTTACATCATTTTTTTTTATTCTGTGGAAATATATCTGCTGGCCAGATTTAATAATGAATTATAAACATTGTGGGTCGCAGAAATAAAAGGTTGTGCCCCGTTTTGATTGCGATGGATCCCCCCAAATAACTAACAAATAGCTAACAAAACAACCTGTTCATCCAGCCTCGTGTTGGTGTTGCAGTTTCAGAGGAAATTACGAGTGACGTTTAAGCGACGAGCTTATTGCATCTCCCATGCTTATGTAACAGAAAGGGCCCAGGTCCTGTTCTAGGTGGGAAAGCAACACACAAAAAGTGACCAGTAATTACTGCAGTTCACGGTCAAGCTACTCAGAACCAGGAACTAGGCTCCTGGACTTTGGTGTGAAAGGGCCCTTTCTAACTGAAAACTTGGTACCACTGGTTGAAATTTGGCAAAACAAGTCTGTTCGGCTCTGAAATCATATCCACGATAAAAACACCCATTCCGTCATCTCTGACAAACAAAACATGGTGACTGAAGAAGCCTGAAGAGAGGCATGCTGGGACATGGAGTGCGGCACAGAGAGTGACAGGACTCTGCCAGGCTGATAGCGGCAAAGAGGGCCTGGTGGGGCCCATGTCATCTGCCCGGCCCGGGGCGGGGGGAGGTTCTGCACACGGCGGCCTGCTGACCTTGTTGGTGAGCAGGGGCTTGATCTCCGTCAGCTGCATGTCCTGAAGCTCCTCCATCGTCTGCCTGTTCGCAGCCTGTAACACCTGGGAGACAGACAGGCCTCATTAGACAGACGGCACAGACAGAGTGGCCTTTACACTGGAGCTCCCTCACAAACAGGAGCCAGTGAGTGTAGGTGGGGATTAACACTGCTCCCTGACCAATCAGACACCATCCCCGAGCCAGTCCCCCCATCCCTCTATTTAATGACACACCCTGTGCTTGCTGGCCAAAACCCCACAGAGGTCCAACTTCAGATGCTGTCGGGGAACATTTACTGTTCGTAGGGGATCCGCCAGGAGGGCAGGTGGGAGCTTTAGGAGAAAATGCAACCAAGGGTTGGGGGTAGAGTAACCTCACTGTCCCCAACCTCCTCCTTCTGCCACTCAGATCACATGGCCCCGCCCCCGCCTTTGTCACCCTGCTGCCAATGCCTGTTACTCCTCGCTGTGCCTTGGCACAGAACAGCAATTACTGCTCATCGGGTGGGGGCCTTTGCCCAAGGAGGTTGAGATTCCAGTGGGGTGTCCCCTCTGCGCCCCGCCCCGTGGCCCCACGTGTTCCGGGCCATGTGCCTGAGGAGGTTGGGATCCCTGTAGGGTACCCCCCCCCCACGTTCTGTAGCCTGACATGTTCTAGACCAAGTGCCTGAGGAGAGTGGGATCCACCGTCTTACACCATGGGCCCAAGCTGCCCAGCCCCATCCCCCTACGCTGGGGCAGGCTCACGTACTCTCCGTGGCCTTTGTCGCCCGGCTTACAGGAAGTCACCAGCAGCCTGGCCGAGCCAAGCTCACCTTTGGCTTCATGGCAGACGACCTGTCATGTGACCAAAGTGCAGCTCTTTCTACCAAGCGCTCAGCAGGATTCCATCCCCCCAGGAATCTCTCATCACTTCCTAATCATCAGCCTGTTCTTGGTATTTAATGACTTTCTCCTGCTATCAGGCAGGGAGATCTATGGGCTAAAATATCACCACATTCCTCCCTCAGGCAAAAACAAACGCAGGACCTCAGAAGACTTTACGCCTCAGCCCGCTCAGGGTAACCGGCCCTCACACCCAGCCTTGGACACCACAGTGCATTCTGGGAAAGGTGCTTCTTCACCAGGAGACCAAGGAACTTCTGGAAGATTACGGTGACAGCCCCGTTCAGTCACGCTACACCATCTGCAGGGGAGGGCACATTTTCCAAGGAGGGATGCGTGACCTTGTGCTGCCTCTGAGCTAACCCACTCTCAGCAGAAGGACGTGCAGGACGCGCACATGCATATGGAGGCGGCAGCGATCCCTGCAAGTGCTATGACCTGTGTGCTAGCTTAGCATCTACCATATCTTTCAAGTAGCATTTTAGCAGTTAGCACAGCTTTGGAAAAAAAAGTGCTGTACTGAGATGAGAAAACTGCAGGGCGCACAGCCCTAAATGCAGGCAAAATGACTAAAACCAAAGACCAAAGTCAAGCTGTACTGTTGCAAGGGCACCAAAGGCAAAGGTTTGCCAGTGTTAGCCGTTAGCTCATTCAGTGTTAAATGGCCCTGTTGATGAATGGGAGCACTAAGCTAATCACACGCTGCGACATGCCGCCTCCCGCATACAGCACAGTGTGACCCCACAGGGAGAAACACGGTCCTTAAGAAGGGATTAATTTCTTTAAAATCCTAGCGAGCAGCATGACAAACTAAATACCTAAAAGGGGAAAAACAAAAACAACGAGCACGCTGCCGTAGATTTCAGGCCCGAATTAATCTAAGTCTGGTGCCATTTAATCTGAGAGAGGCAAAAATAAGCCATAATCTCAGGCTTTCAAGGTGAAACCGGATGCTGGGGACACATGGTGCAGCAGCTTTAGGGAGAGCGCCCTGTGCGGAGTGTAAACAGACAGACAGAGGGAGAGGAGCGCTCTTCTCGGGCTGCTTCTGGGGTGTCCTCAGGCCCTCTCCTCAGACCCCCATAGCCCACCTTCCCGCCTCGAGCCAGTGTCTGATAAAGAGGGGCACCGATGAGTGCTTCCTGCTACTGTATTCTAGCCGGCTGCCATTCAGACTCCAAAATGGAGTGCCAGTGCCTCTGGGTCCATGCCTCATATATATATGCTTCATATATATAAGGCTGTGCTGGGAGCCCATTCGTGAAAATGAGTGATCCTGAGATACAAGTGTTATTTAAGGTGGAGCTCTGAGCTGCTTCAGGCACGCAAGCGCTGGTGTTCACAAACACACCCTGGCAGGAGACACATCAGCACCCCCAGCATCACCATCAGCAAGGCAGTGAGTTCTGAACAGATGGGGCGACCTTCCCCGTGAATCAGCAGGTCTGCATCTGCTCCTCCCAGCTTGCAATTTCTGGGGAGGGTGGGGAAACCACTGACAAACACACACACACACACACACACACACACACACACACACACACGTCCTGGTCTCCCCCTAAAATAAGCAGTGTATGGGAGGAGATCCCCCCATTCCCTCATCACTGCAGCACATCTCATCTTTAATGGAGGAGCCCCCCGCT
>JAODKM010000118.1:9060233-9070605 GCA_026780845.1 Petrocephalus sullivani | reverse complement strand
GCAACATTCAGCAACAAGAAGCAACAAAGACCGACAGGGGAGACTGGACTTGGGAAGACTGAAATAGGGAAGCACATAAAGGGACAAACGAGAGGCAGCTGGTCAGGGGAAACAAGAGGAGCAAATTACAACGGGCAAAGACAATGAGGATCAGGAGGGGCCAATTAAGCCCCGCCAGAGGGCAAAACAGGGGACGAGGCACGAAGGGCGGGGCTGAGTGTAACATAACCATGGTAAAGTGATTGTATTTTTACATTTTAAGTGCCGCGCTCAAACGCTTTTTTACCCTTAGTAACGTGCTTCCGGAAAGCCCCATGTACACAAGGGTCAAATTATCAGAGAACAATGATGCATAAAACTACTATCACAAAAGCTGTGACTGTGTTAAGTTAAACAAAGTATTGAAAATAAAACAATTCCAGTAATAAAAATATTAGGCATCTGACAGCTAACGCTGCTTGGACCCATAATAATAGGACCTTTCTGTGAACAATCTCTGACCATTAATATTTTTTACACTGCGAATGTAATGTTTTCCTTGCGTTTCATGTGTCTGTTGTTTGTGGGAGTATACGCAGTCACTTTGGGCCACTTCTGATTGGTGAGCATGACTGGCACGTGAGGAACACAGCACTTCTGATTGGTGAGACTGACTGTCACACAAGAAGGACTGCATGAATTTGCAAAACTATTCTCACAACAGTTTTAAACCCACGGTCAGACTTGCTGTAAAATGCTTAAATCACAGCCTTTGCGATTTACTAATCGCATGGTTTCAAATCACGATTTCAATGTGGAATTGATAAATCGTTCAGCCCTAGTCTGGAGGTTTAAGGGGGGGGGGGTCACCCCAGAGCAGGCTGTACTCCCCGTCACGTCAGCACTGTTTCAAGAGGGAACTGCCTCAACGGCAGCACCGGCTGAAGGATGAGGAGAGATTATGGGTAGATAGGAGGACACGTGTCTATTCACATCTGCATCAAACTCATCCCCAAAGTCCCTTTACAGAACAGACAGGCAGACGGTGAAACTGACGAGAGGCATCCGGGACGCCACCGGGCTGAATTCATTTTATTTTTTATACAGCGCCTTTCACAGCAGTCTCCCCAAGGCACTTTACATGGGTGTGTTGTAATACATTACTACAGTCCTACAGAAAAATGTACGAAAACAGGAAAAGGGGGAAGAACGAGCCACGGAGACAACGGAGGAAAGGAACCAAAAACTCCCAAAACGATAAAAATAACCTGTGGAGGTCAAAGGCAAAATGGCTGCCCAGCCCCCCCAGGCATGGCAACATTATAGAAAAGAGAGTGGGCAGCATACAGCTCACAGACAAGTCCCAGGCTGAACCCAGACAGTGGGTAATTCCTGCATGGCCATAGGTTAAGGGCCCATGGGGCCCCTGGGATAGGGGCCTGCATGGCTACCGGATGGCCCTTTCATCTCCTTCCTGCCTTAATACTTTGTGTCCTTGGCCATACTGATTCTCCTATACAAGCATTTCCTTCGAAGCTGTTCAACCGCGACGTCTCATGGCTCCCATGTCCATCTGCGATGCTTCCTCTCCCTATTACGGCCGTCAGCAGACGTGAGGAAAATCACACACTGTGAGAAACACTAACAAAAAAAAAAAAAAGCGGAGCTCGGGCAAAAACAACAGTAGGAAAGAGCAAACGTTTCACTTCGTCACCTGGCTCTCGAGCAGTAAGTGCAGCAGGGCACAGTGGCACGACTCAGAAAGCCCTTCAACAGAGCTGAATCCACTTGCTCAGCACCGGGCATCTGAAACACCGCCTGGCACCTGCAAGCCAACCAACCGCATGCAAATTTCCCCAAGGCACAATGCAGGTGTGGCTTTACAGACAAACGTCTGTACCACGACACTGCGGCGAGAGGCAGTCGCACAAATGTGCACACACATAAGGGCCACTGCTGCATGCTGCAACAAGCATCTGTGTGGGGAGCTTAACAAAAACAAAAAAAAATCATGAGAAAGACATTAAATATATTTGGGTGTTTGGAGATCAGGTGCAGAAGACCACCCACATTTTACGCAAAATATGGCCGGATGAGTTTTAACGCTATCAAGGCCTTGGACTTTCCAAGGTTAAATGTTAGAAGGTTACTTCACACCCATGTGGAAGAGCTATGAAAACACCATCACACTCGCATGAAAATGTCCCCTTTGTTCTAAAATTTTTGAACAGTTTGGAATACAAAGGACCTGAGGGAGGGACTACAGGCAGGTTCCAGTATCAGATCTGGGAAAAGACATGCTGCACAAGTAAATGATTAAATTTCCATGAGGGCAACGAGCTGCAGTCAACTGGGAATTAGCAGAAACCAGGTGGCTAAGGCTTTTCAGTGGTCATTACATACGGAGTGATAAACTGATAACCTCTACACCCAACAAGTAACATGTAAAAGCATTGAGCACTGACATGGTGGCGAGTCTTGTTAACAGGAGTGCTGGAAAGTTCCAGAAACTACAAGATGAGCCTGCAGGGACTGTTATACCTTAAAGGTTGCAAGGAAACCAGCCACAGAAGGGCACTTATGAGATTTAGGGGCTTCAGGAAATATGCAGCTGTACAGAGGGGTAAAAAAAAACAACAATGTGAAATACAGAGGCTCTGATAACAAGCACAGAAAACTAATATGCTTACATGCGGAGAAAACCAGCAACTGGATGAACCACTGGCTATGAAGTGCAAATCCTACAAGTAGACAAACACAGACAGAACAAGGCCACTGCAAGAGCAGGCAGGCTGAAGGCAGGAGACACAGTCAGCCATGTGCGGAAGGCCACGGGGCTCCTAGCAGGAATGACAGGCAGGGGCAGTGTTGTGGGAGACGAGCCTTGGAAAGTCGCCTGGCTACCGGCGAGTTGCTCCAGCACAGCGCTCCTGTTGCCGTGGCACCCGCGCCCATCAGCGGTGTCGAATAACAGCCAGGGTGGCAGACAATAAACTGGCAGCCCAGCAATTGCCTGTGCAGTCAGAATTGCCATGATGGGTTTAGAGAGTCTCACGTAATGCATGTGTGACTCAGGGTACACAGAAGAAGGGCGAGCAAGCTGGAGTGGCCTAGGATAACCATTCCGGATTCAAGTTGAGAAGTGGCTATAAGATGGATGGATTTACATATATACAGTACATGTATGTATGTAAGTATGCGTGTATATATATATATACACACACACACACACACACACACACACACACACACATATACATATACACACACAAGTAAGACTCCACTTTGATTTAAGTTCAGGTTGTCCTCCAGATGTTATTACGAGAGTGGGTAGTACTCCAGTGACGGGACACAGTTTGCAACCTTGAAGGCTACACGTTTAAAGTCCTATTTTAAGCAAGAGGTTGTATCCTTGAGAAAATCACCTACAGGTTAATTTTTAAATGAAAGTAGAACGGGTACATGGAAAAACCAGTGAAAAGATGTGGAAAATCACCAGGAGTGAGAGCAGGGGGCTAAGGCATGCAGCTGAACACGAGCTCATCCAGCACGAGGGGGGGGGGGGGAAGCAGGACAGCGAGACAGGAGCCATGTTCCTCTGAGACACTGCTTTCTCGGGTTCGAGAGCCAGCAGGCGAGTGGTGGTCATGTTCCCGCCATCTCTGCCTTTTTCCAGTGTCGAGGGTGCACTAATCCATTACTTGAACCGGAAGATTTCTTGTCAGCCTAAAGCAATCCCCTCCCACCCCCCAAAGCACCACGGGGATAATAAATATCAAAGGGGCCAAAGTTCACACAACACACAGCTTCCATTTAAGCTGAGCTCTCAACTAAAACGAAACCACTTCACAGGCCTCCTGCGTGCCCCATCTCCTCTGTCAGCCCCGACACGGTCCCATATTTAGAGGCAGCTGGAAAACCAGCACAGGCTGCTGACAACAGGGTCCGGTACCGAACGCCGGGACAGCGCCCTCCCAGGACCCTAATCCGGCCGCCTGAGCCGTCTGCCACCAGGCCTTGTCTGGAGCAGAGGACACAGTTGACAGATTAATACAGACGCAAAGGGCACTCTGCGTATGACAGTGCTGAGGGATTATAACGCAGTACAGGGATTAAAAGTGCGAGCGAAGCAGATGGAGGCAAACACCTGCTGCTTTAATACGGGTCAGATATTTTGAAATTTCCCCAAACTAGACGAACAGTAACTTGCGCCTTGTTTGTCACCCAAACAGACTCCGCAGGTGGCCGAGGCCCCCCCGGCCACGACTCCCGGGCCCGTGCGGGCTCCGTGCCCAAGCGGCGGCACCGCACGCTTACCGGCAGAGACTGGGGCTAAACGGGGGTTAATCCTAATTACCAGAGAACATGAGACGGGGGGGGGACGGACCTGGGGAGGGAGCCCGGCGACGGCGGGACACGGTAACGGCAAGCGGGAGCGCGGCCGTACTGGTAACATTACTGCGAGCGTATCCTTATTATTATTGTTATTATTATGATGATTATTATTATTGGGACGAACGGCTCAGCACCACGCGCCAAAGTGTCACTCGGAGGGACGGACGCCAAGGAGACGCGCCGTTACCCGGGTGTCCGTTTGCTTCCCCCGTCTCTGATACGCATAGCGAGCCGCTCCGGCGCCGACGCCGGCCCCCTTCCCGCGGAGCGGCCGGTACTCACCGGGCGAGCGGCCCCCTTCCCGCGGAGCTGCCGGTACTCACCGGGCGAGCGGCGACGCAGCCCCCTCTCTGTGCCTCGTGCGGACGGCGGAAGCGTGTAAGCGGGCGGCGGCGGAGCTCGACTCGCGCTCGGCCTCCAGCGGCACCTCCCCCCGCCCGCCGTGGCGTGACGTCATCGGCGGGGCGGAGCTACGCGGCACGGCGGCAGGCGGCGATAAGAGGGGGCAGCGCCATCTGGAGGCGACTCTGGGCGGCTGCGGTGGCGCACGTTCATAATCTTATTTATACTGAAAATCTTTTATTCTTGATAAGATTTAAATATATAAATAAAATACTGTGTGTGTATATTCATATTGTGTGTGCATCTCCCACAAGATGGATTGGCTTGACGGAATCTTCTTTTGTACCATACAGTCAAGCTGCTCCCACGACAGCTCGATAGGGTTCATATCCACTCCACTACAGTCAGAATTCTGGCTAACTGCTTATTCTTTATATATTGCAGACACATTTTGGAGGTGTGTTTTTGGTCATTATCCTGTTAGGGGATGGCATGGCGTTGCAAAATCTCGTGGTCCCAAGGTCCCTTCCACTCTGTACAAATCCCCTATTTTACCACCTCCAAAGTCCCCCAGACCATCACGCTGCCTCCGCCATGCTTGACTGATGATATTAATCACTGTTCTTGCATCTTTTAATTTGTTCTGTCTCACAAATGTTCATCTGTATAATCCAAAGACCACAAACTTGGACTCATCAGTCCACAGCACCTCTTCCAACTCTTCCAATGTCCAATGTCTGTCAGACTGACAGGTCTCCAGAGAAAATTCTCCCTTTCTGGCCATTTTGAGCCTGTAAACAAACTGCAGATGCTCCAGATACTAAACTAACCTAAAGACTGCCATGCTGCCTTCTCGGCTTCCTCGTTCTCAGTGGGTTCTCAGCTGTGCAACACCATAGCAAAAGGGTTTTCTAATAATCAATTAGCCTTATAGAACGATTAACTTGGATTAGCAGCCATACCAGGAGACTTATGCAGAGGACTGACAGTTGCTGATAACTGGTCTCTTTGCAAAATGTACATCTTTCCTTGAAAGTCATCTGATTCGTTTTAATTGTTCGTGCAATAGATAAAATTGTAAATTGTAAATGAAATAAAAAATGTGCTTTTCTTTGGAAAACGTATGCAAGTGATCCCAAACTTTTGCCTGGTGTGTGTGGGCATGATTCATACACACACATACATACACACATATACAAACGAGAGAAAACAGGAAGCAGAGGCATTTAGACTGTAAAATTTCACTGTCCCCTACAGTTAACAATTGTGAGTTTAAACATGATTTTACGCAAGTCTGTCGCCAAGAGATGACCGTAGATATGGGCTGGAGAAACAGGCCGCAGTAATGCAGGCATGATGGCCGCCATCTCCTGCGGTCAGCTGGGGGGAGGGGATTCCTCCTCTCGGCAGATAAGCACTTTCTTAGCTTGCATGTGTAAAGATCAATTAGACGCATGACGCACGCTTACCGCCCTCCTCCTGATCCCAGTAAGAAAAAGAGCCACACAAAGATGAACCACATCGAGAGGCTTGGTGGTTGAATCCTCTGCGCCCATGACTGGAGGGTCTCCCTAAACCCCCAGCTCCACAGGCACCGGACGCTGGATGACCCTGCACTATGACCTCCCAAGCTATGGAGAGGAAGACGGGGCGGGCGAAGAGAAGCATTCCAGTGTATCTACACTCGTGCAAATGGCAAATAAAGGATTTATCATTCAAGAGAATGTTTTGGAAAAGACTTTATTTTCTTGGATTAGTCAAGGATGTTGCAACAGTTGTCAAAATATTACTGCCAGAAATGAATCCAGCTGCACAAACATCAAGTCCAGTAGAATTTCTTGCAATTAAAAAAAAACAAAAAAAAAAAAAACCCATACTGCTTCGTAATGTCAAAGAGTTCAAATTGAAACACAGAAAATAGTGCTAAACAACAATGCATTTTTTCTATGGCTTGGCAACCGTGGAAGTCTACAGTAGTGAATTTTAACACAAGGCGGCGTGGTGCGCTCCCTCTTCTCTGCCGAGTGAACCGAGTATTTACGCCGAACCCTTGGAGTTGAACCTGCTGACAGCAGCTTACCGGAACAGACATCGACAGTGCCACGGAAGGCGGGGCGAGGGCCACGGAAGGCGGGGCGAGGGCCACGGAAGGCGGGGCGAGGGCCACAGAAGGCGGGGCGAGGGCTGATTCGGGGGAACAGACCACAAAGAAACTCCCTTCAAATGGGAAACGGATCCCGACAAACGCAGTGCAAAAAACTGCTTTGCATCTCCTACCTCTAAATGACCAGCTACAAAACAGATGTAGATAAGATTAAAAAAAAAGCTAATTTCATTTTCCTAATGGGACAGCTGTCAAATCTAACCCAAGGAAACCCTGCTCCCCGCTAAACAATCATAACACAGCGATGCGCCGAAAACAGGAACAAGGGAATCAAATAAATTAAGTTTTTGATCCGCAATAAATAAAATGTTTGGAGAACAAAGCAAACCACAGTAAAAAAAAGGAAAGGTCTTGTATGTACAATCAGAAGGCATTGAAAATAACTGTAAAAACACTGACACTGTGGAATAAAAGTATAATATAACAGGCATCCCACCAACACGGATAATGTAAACTCAAAATCGATCATACAACTTTCTGTAGAAAACAGTGACACACCAAGGCCAGCGGGTGGAGACATTTCATACAACGCGGGCGGAGGTGGACTTGGCTAAACACGCTATTTAAGCAATAAATATTGGAATTTATAAAAAAAAAAAAGAATATTTTGACAAAGCACACATCCTCGCCATTCAAAAACTCAGTTTTGAGGAATTTTGCTACCTTCTACAGTATAAAAGGTAACTTGTTTACTTGTTTATAGGTTTCTGATTAAACAACTGAGTACTGCAACGCATCTTTTGATATAAACCCTACAAGAGATTCAGCCAACCAGCCATTTTAGAAATATTTTAATCAAAAGGTACCAAAAAAAGCAAAAAGTAACACGGATTGTTACTAATTTTTTTTCCCTGCCAACACTAGAACGGCCCTGTAGCATACCATGCAGCTACCATGTGACCCGTTACCTCCATCACCATTTCTTCTTTAAAAATGGCACCCAATGGCTCCGCAATGGGGAACAAGCAGCACTCATAATACAGCTGCTGCTGTACATAACAGCACGGCCCTTGCAAAAACAATATTTTGAAAGAAGATTCTTCCATTTGTTTGGACGCACTGAAGGTCAACCTTGTCATTTTCCTGATTAGTGAGCAAAGACAGTCCCCCCCCCCCCCAAGATTGCTGTAGGGGCACATGGGGTATTTTTAGCCTGGAGGGGAATCTGGAGCCGTTACTCCTATAATAAGAGAATTGGCTATACCGTAAAGGAAGGCAGTTTCATGTTCACTGGTCACAAAAACGGTGATAAATTAAAACTGCCTTCTCGTGTGTAATTAAAATGACACTAGAAGTTTCTTTTTTTAAACCAAGGGCCTTCAAAGAGCAAACGAGGAGAGTTAATGGTGGTTTTCTGTGTTTTGAGCACAGTAAGGTAGGCTCCTCCGGAGAGTCTCTTGTTCGTTTCCTGGACATCTTGCCTTTCAAATCCTGGCCACCCCCCAAAATCCTTGCCCTGCACACCCCACAAACCACCCCCCCCCCCATCTCCAAAGTCAGGTTTTTGTACCTGTAGGGCACTAAAAAATAACCAGATCTGCTCTGTGCGCAGACATTCTGGTTCTGAGCGCGAAAGTTCCAGGTGGCGGATGTGGGGGGAGGGAGGGGGCTCGACGGCGCCCTCATGTGGAGCAGCAGTGAGCGATCTGCTGCACTTTGGTCAGCTCACAGAGCAGCTGCTTTATGCGGCGTTTCAGCTGGGGCAGGCGGGCCAAAGGCTCGGGGGGCTCCAGCTCGCCTGTGTAGTCAAGCCAGCTCTCCAGCACTGCCGAGGAGGAAGAGGAGGGGAAATGAGAGGTCAACACCTGCCATCGCCCTAAGTGACCCTAAGCATGCTGGGATAGCATCAAGCAGGTGCAGATTTGCCTGCATTAGCAGTATAAATGCTGCTTACACATGCTATGCTAACTGGCACACGCAGTCACTCTCTCACTGCGGGCTCAGCCTGGCTAATGCCTAAGCTAGCTCCTCGTCAGCCGTGTGCTCGTTAGGTCCGCCTTCCTTTTATGCTGCTTTGGACAAACCTGCATGCAAAAAAAGGTAAAAGTAATATGAAAGGCCTCACCGTCCAGCTCCCTCTCGATGAAGTCCATGCGGTTTGTCACCTCGTCCTGCATGGCCTCGATGTGATCCAGCAGGTTGCTCTGCCACTGGCGCGGCAGGCAGCCGGCGCCCCCTGCTGGTCCCCCGGTGCCCGGCGCACTCTCCTCACGCACCCACGCCGCCAGCGTCCACCTGTGGCCATCCTCCTCCTGAGGAGGGGTGCAGAGACACGTGACCCAGGTGTCCATGTGTGCCATTAAAGGTGCCGCGGCGTGACGCTCACCACGCCATGTGTGGCCTGATCCGGGGCTCCGCGGCTCACGCCACGCCCAGGCTCCAGCGGCTCCTCGGCGCTACACAGGCCACGCTCCAGCTCCGTGCTGACGGCCCCTCCCCGCGTCTCCACCACCAGCCGGCGCTCCCCTGCTGGGTAGTATGCACACGGCTTCTGGTAGCAGTGCTCGCTGCTGATGTAGGAGGCCTGCAGGGGGCGCACCGGGACCGTCTCTCTCGCCGCGGTCTCTCGCGCCGGCCCGCTCTTCTCCTCTATGTCGCTCAGCAGTGGGGAGCATGTGGCCACCCCCCCGGCCACCCCCCTCCTCTTGGGTTTCTCCGCCTGCCTCCAGGGCTGCCGCCACATCTTCAGGTCGGGGTTGGTCTGACTCCTGTTGAGGGGGCGGGGCCCACAGGTCAGATGCATAGAGGACACGCCCCCAGCCCCAGAATTATTGTTAAGCTATAAAAAAAAAAATAGACCCTAATCTTAAACCACCCAAACGTGCAAAAATCAAATTCACTGTGCCCATGGTCATTACCACTGCGACATGCCGAGTACAGAGGCGTGGGCCCCCCCCCCCAGCACTCACTGCAGGACACTCATCTTCAGCTGCAGGCCGCTGAGCACCTCGGCCACACGATGCACGTCCCCCAGCAGCTGGTGCGTGGCCGCGATCTTCTTGGCGTTCTGATGCGAGTAGTTCTCCTCCAGGAAGGGCAGGCCGTACATGTGACCGCTGCTCAGCCAATCCCGGTCGCACCAGTAGCGCTGGCTCTGCCGTAGGCCTAGCCGCACGACACGAGAACGGACATCTGTGCTGCACCACTGGCCACCATTTCACAGATCTTATTTTAATGCATCTCCAGCAGGGGGCAATCTAGTGGCTCACTCTTACCTGGTGGGTCCCTGCAGATGTAGCAGGCGTACTTCCCTGGTACGCTCTCCTCCAGGAGCCCCATGCAGACACCATGCTGCCAGCACAGACAGTCCTCACACTGGAACAGGAAACAGGAACCGCATCACTACCATGGACTGGTCCAACCCAATAGAAATTCGCCATTTTGGAGGGGGGGGGGGGGGGGGCGGGCCAACCCGTCGCCCACCCCCCCCATGAAGGCATTCCCCCCCCCCCCCCCCCCAACCCCCCGCACAAATCCAAGGGCCTCCGCCGC
>JAODKM010000118.1:9025725-9049265 GCA_026780845.1 Petrocephalus sullivani | reverse complement strand
TTTGACGGAAAGTGTGGGGTCTCCGTCTGAATGCGCATAGTGCTGCTGCCATCATGCAACTCCTAACTGGATTAGGAGTCCTCTCCAGCTCTCTTAAATAATTTAGTAGCTGAGACCTACTCTTAACACTTATGAACTTTTATACATGCCACTTACTCTTAAGTCTGAGAGTAAGAGTAAAATCACGTCACTCTTAGAATTGTGACGCATTTAAGAGTGAAATTTTACTCTGAAAAGTTTTATTCATACCGGCCCTGGTCTTTAGAACTATTATTAGACCAATAAACTGTTTTAGTACAAACATTTGCCAAGCTGGAGAACAGCCTCCTGGGAATGGTGGACCCCCTCGCAACCCTGACCCGGATAAGCGGTTACGAGATTATATTAGAAATACTTGTTTCGTCCAGAAAATAAATTTGTCATTTAAGAAATCCAGGCTATCGAACCAAGAATGTCAACAGTTCCACCTATTATTTATCTAAGCACATATACACACGCTTGTATCCCTATCTTAGAGAGGACCGCCTATTCGTTTCTATACGGGGATAAACCCTAACTCCAGTCTAACACCCTTAACCCCTTCTCAGCCCTAACCTTATAAGTAACCAAACAAAATACAAACATTTTGGCATTTTTACTTTTTTGATTGCATTCTCAGATTATTATAAAATGAAGTTTAAAGTGGTGAGGACCAAAAAATTACCTCAGTGGTTACATTTCTAATTATTATTATTATTTTGAGGATTAGCAATACTTGTGAGGTCCTTTTGTCCTCCTATGTACAGCAAAACCGGTACACACATACTGCCTTTTGATGCACCGCCACAGGAAAACAACCACTTACCATAATCCCATCGATCAGTTTCAAAACTTTATTGTTTTCACTTCTATGAAACTGTAGAGAACAGGTTGCACGGAAATAACATTTGATTTACATGCGTGTCGGGTTCCTCACATACAGAGCGGACAGCAAAGCGGAGCATTTACAGACAGCAGGCTCATTCCCATTAAACACTATAAACAGCCATTTCATACAGCCACGACTATACAAGTACAAAAGACTGATTACATCGGTTTTGTAACAATGCCATTAAAATAAGATGATGCGAATAAACGCCACGTCTGTAAAACTTGTCTTCACCAGTGGGAATCCGATCCACACACAAGATGAACCTGCTTATTAAGCACACTGTCAGCCCGGGCGGCCCCTTGTTGCTGACGCACGGCGCCGCCGTTTCACTTTAGGACATTTTACTTAAGGGGACACAAATACTTAGCAGTAACTCAATTACTACTACAAAACATGAACAAATATAGTTGCTACTTAAGACGAAATATGTCATGATTCATTAATGAATAAACGTAATACCAGTATTTCACTCCTGATGTTCATTACTTGTTCCTTCAATGGTTCCTACAGTAGTTCCTTAGGTAGTTTACTAAGATTTACAGAACTAAGATAGTTTCAAATATTGCACTTGCTTGAGATTAAAGGTGTGACAATTCATTAATGATGAACAAACATGACAGTTTGTAACACTTAGTTTATAGTTAATTAGTATGTAAGTAATAGCATAATACTACATTGTGTGTCCCCTCAAATAAAATGTTCCTACCAACAGCATTTATTTTGTAAAACACTAGCATGCCTCTTATGGAGATAGAGGTGGTTAAAATGCCTGTCAGGAGATGATTGTGGGGTGAGATGGTCTATAGGCCACAATTCCAGGTTTACAGGCAGCTGAAAAGTATATCTGAAAGCTGCCTCATAATTTTCATTTTTATTTTTTGAGGGGGGGGGAGTTGGTTCCAGTACATAAGAGCGGCAGAGCCTACCGTTCTCACATGCCCACCCAGGGGTGCCGTAAAGAGGGGCAAAGTCAAGACGATTCCAAGCCAAGGGCCCCGAGTGATAGGGGCCGTAAAAAAATGGAACATAATTGGATTGATCTGGGTTGGGGGGCCCAATATAATCTGCTTTCATGGGGCCCAAAATCATAAGTGGCATCCCTGTTCCCACTCATAAAATTTGCCCCAGATAGGTATAACAATTTGTTTTATGGAATATTTTCCATGTTAACAATATGGGCTTAGGTAGTGAAGCTTAGCTACATCACAAGTATTCATGGTCTAATATGGGCTCTGTAATGTCCATACTGGAAGATATGGGATTATTAGCAGGCGAGTAATTTTCTGATTCATAATTTTTTCTTTGTGATGCATTTCAGATTGTACTAAGACGGTTATCACTTCGCTTTCCTACTCGTTTCTGTTTTGGCCAAAGCTGGGTTTAAGTACGTTCAGGTAACACGTCAGACAGACGTTATCTTAGATGGGAATACAAGCTAACTAAGGAATGCAACCTGGTTGAGAAGCAAGACACAGACGTGGCATGAGGCTCTCAGTGCAGTAGACTTGCGTTTAATATACATTTCAAAACGTGAATTCGACAAACTTTTCTCCATATAGAAGTAAATATGCAAGATATCGTTCAATGCCACTTTTGCATATGTATGGTCATCTATGGCTTGATTTTTGAAATAGCGCCCATGAGAACAATCTGGAAGAGGGACTGGGCGCACCAGCCCTCCCTGCGGTCCACCAGCCCCAAAGAAGCCCCCCAGAGATCACCCACCGGATGTTCTGCACTAAATGCTGCACCGTTTACAAAGCTGAACCTTTCAGGTGGTGCTGAACATGTATTTTGTTCTGTTTCGGGGGGGCGGGGGGTTGGGTAACAGGAGATGAGAGCAGGACCCCCCCCGTCACACCACCCCCTTGATGAAGCTGGTGTCCAGGTGGATGATGAGCAGCCGGAGAAAGGCCATCTCCTTGCGCGTGTTCTCGAAGATGACCCGCGGCTCCTCCGACTGGCAGCGCAGGCAGTTGGGCGCCATCACCATGGCCAGGTTGTTCACGTCCATCTTGGTCTTGCTGACGTTGGCCGGCTGGGCAAAGATCTGGAGGAGAAGAAGACACGGGCGAGTAGGGAAATGGTCAGGCCTCGGCGGGGTACGAGCGTGGCTTTCGGAGCACTGGCCAGGGGGTTCGGGGAGGGGAAGACCCTCAAAGGGCAGGGACGTTGAACATGCCCACTGGGAGGATCAAAAGCACATTCAAGGGGGGGGGGTGTTTGGTCATGACGATACCTGCATGTTTGCACTGCTCTGCATTTATTTTTTCTTTATATACATTTAGACAAGTTGAACTTCATGGTTACATTCAAATAAATACCTAGAGATGAGATGGCACTCATGTACTGTCAGCCACAAACACACACAGCCCAGAGGTCCCGTTTGGTACACTATATGGTCAAGTATTTGGACGCCTTATGACGTCCCATTCTAGATCTGGAGGCATCAATATAGAGCTGCTCCCCCCTATGCAGCTATGACAGCTGCCACTCTTCTGGGAAGGCTTTCCACAACGCCTGTGTCTGTGGGAGTTTTTGCCCATTCATCCAGAAGAGCGTTTGTGAGGCCAGGTACTGATGTTACACGAGAAGGCCTGGCTTGCAATCTCCAATCTAATTCGTCCCAGGCTGGGTGCTCGATTTTATACACCCGTGGCAATTGGTCTGAATGAAACACCTGAATACAATGATTAAGGGGCGTGTCCAATACTTTTGTCTGTACTGTGTCCATTCACACTGGCTCTGCGGTGTCCCAGAAGCCTCAGCGCCTGCTGGAGGCCGTCACTCACCTGCAGGAAGTGGATGAAGTAGCAGAGCACCAGGCGGTTGAGCTCAGGCAGCGCCTGCACCACGCCGACGGCCACCTCGGCGTTCTCGCAGTTACTGATGCACTGTCGGTAGAAGGCGGGGGGGATGAGGGGCTCCTCCAGCTCGCGATACCACAGCTTCAGCAGGGAGGCTGCGTGTGGGAAGGGCGGGGGAGACGGGGATCCGTCACACACACAGGAACAAGGAAACACCGGCCTGCTCTCTTAACCCCAATCCCCGGCCCACAGTGGGAAGCCAGATTAGGGGAGGCCCGCTAATGGGCTGCAGTACTGAGCTGAATGTGGTGATCTGCAGTACCCACTCATCCCTCAAGAGGGCGCCAACACACTGCATGCTGTCTACACATGATCAGTAGTAGTTGCCCGTTTCTCCTAAAACATTCCCCTTTTTAGAGCTATCTAACCTGACTCCCCTGTCAGCCCCCCTAGAAGCTCGCGCCCCCTCCCGCTTTTGTGCCGTCACATACCGGTGGCTGTCAAAGTGGATTTTTCTACCTGGGACATTGGGGTCTGACAGGTTCTCCGGCGTCCTCCACTGGTCCACCTGGATCTTCAGGGCATTCACCTCATCAATGTCTCCAGGCACCCTGGTACACAAATTGGGGCCCAAGCACTGGTCAGGCAGCAGGTGGCGTACTGGCTAAAGAGCATACCTGGAGGATGAAGGCTCAAACTCCAGACCTGCACCTGCTCTACCCTTAACCTGAGGTTCTCCATTAATAACCTGCATTCTATCCTGCTGCACACGGAGAATAAACGTCTACTAAACAGGTAACCAAAATGTTACATCACACAGGATTCCAGTATTTCACCCTTAAACAAGTAAGGGTGCATAAGGGTGGGGCTCAATCCGGCAGCCTTCAGATCGCAGGCACAGAGGCTTAGACTACTGAGCCACTGCTTGTTAAACAGTGCAGGGCCAGCAGATGGCACTTGTATTTAAAAACCATTTCAGTGGGTCGTCCAGGTAAACAGTGTGGTGCAGAAGGATGCGAGTTCACCAAGGTGTTTCCAGGCCCTACAGAGAGCTGACGGACACCCAAAGTAGCATCACAATCCTGCCTGATGAAGCTCTGCCTGTGTCTGTCGAGCAAATCGGCACACTTGGGGTTTCAGGAGTTAAAACCCAACGAAAGAGCCCAGATGGGGAGAATAATGCGTTGCGAGACCCCCCGCCAAAGCGTTTTGCACAGCAAAGGCTGCTGTGACCTTTAGAAGGTTTGCATAAGCACTTCTCATTAATGAGCACATTGTCTGGGGGTTACGTAGCTGCTGATCAATCCCAAAAAGCTGAAGTCGCTTGGCTGGCGTCGCAAGAGCAACATGGCCTGTAGCCTTTGCTCAACCATGACAGTTTCCCCTGAAGGCATCACCGGGGAAATGGGCCCATCCCAACAAGGAGAACAAGCGTGCAGTCTGACAAAGCTGCGTTTGCCACTTCTACTTCGCAATGCATTTTCACATAACCAATCTTGTTCTTTAAGACATACAAGGCCTGGGAGGTTGAACTACGCCATTTTTAAAATTCTAATTTTAAAAATTAAATCAACCAATGGCACAAATGCATGTTAGACTGTCTGAGGATTTGTCTAGGTTACCATTCGTCTGACACACTTCCTCATTTTTGTTTTGTCTAAATGGACCTTGTTGCTTAAGGAGCAGAAGGGGACCTGCCACTAGGGGCAGACTTCCTGGAATTTATTCAGCCAGCCAGAATGGCTGAAACTAGCGAGATGATGTGTGAATCACAAGAATGACAGTGTTGATTAATCTAATTATTTATTCGATTAGTCAACTAATCTTAAAAACGAATTTGCAGAGCAATCGAATATATTAAAAAAAATTGATTACTCCATTACAAAAAAAAAACCCCTTACTACAAAGTAAACATTTACTGGAGGTGTACAATATATCTGTTAACATATTGGATATTATATATTAAATATTGGATATTTATATGGATATAGTCAATAAATAAATAAATAAATAAATAAATAAAAAGAATCAGTCCAACATGTAGTATAACTGCATAATTAATGCTTCAATTTCTACAAATTGAAATTCCCTCATATCATAACAATTCTGATGCCTTTTATAAAATATTATATTAAACCCTACTATGCATACAGAGAGGTGAATGTGAAGCTGGGGGTCTGAGTTCAGCTCTAGTCATTCATCCAGCCCCCTAGAGCATTTTTCATGGGTTAAGGGTCTTGCTCTGCAAACCCTGGGATTTAAACCAGCAACCTTCTGTCTCAGGCTGTGCCGTGGGTGTACTCCCCAAGTAGCCCTGATTCCCCCGACGCCCCACACCCACCTGAAGATGCCCTCGGTGTGAGTGCCCCCCAGCGCCAGCACGTACTGGGAGAGCTGCACCTGCACCCAAGGCAGCCGCCGGTCGGGGAAGAGCTCGCGCTGGCGCTCCATCACCTCCTCCAGGGAGCTGCCGAACAGCGAGGGCGTCACGATGGCCTTCCTGCTGTGCTCGATCTCCTCCAGCGTGGGTTTGCGCAGACCCTGCGGGCAGCCGGCAGCACCGGGACATGGGCTCGTGACCCACTTCCCACCTCCCATCATGCTTTGCAGTAGCCAGTCACTTCAGCAGGTAACTACAACAATGCACTGGAATGACTCCAAGACCTCGGTTACATCAGCAGACTATCTGGAAACGGGGGTTCCGTTTTGGGATCTTTGGAAGAGCTCCAAGCCCCCGGCCCCCGGCTCCCGGATGTGCAGACCCTCCTAACACAATGGCCGCCGTTTGTTTACGCTTACCTTTTTGCCCCCGGTGATGACGACCTTCTGCAGCTTGCGGTAACAATACTTTGCATATGTGCTGATGGGCAGACCTGCATTTCGGGGGGGGGGCACATACAGTCACCCGCTGACACCAGAACAGGAGACAGCACAGACCAACAAGACATCCTGCCTCAACCAGTTTGCAGTTTGCGTTGGTCTCATAAAAACAGGTTTTTATAGCAACTCAGGGAGCAGTGTTACAGGTTCTTACAGCTATTTCTACTTTTGTACCCAAGAATCACACTTACTGGCACATCATTTACAGCATAGGACTGAAATCCTACGTGGTTAGCGTGAACGGATTCTTATATTATAAGTTCCATATATATAGCGCCTTTCATAATGCAAAGGTTGCCCCTTTCTTTCGCAAACTGCAGTGGTACCACTACAGCCTACCTGATTACTACTCACAACGTCTGCTCTCAATCCCTGATCCTCCTAGTAATGCATCTTTGTAAAAAGACATTAGTTCCATGTAGTTTATACAATAAAAGACAGGGAGAGATCAGGTGCCCTTCGATCCCGTGTCAGACAGGACATCCTGGGGCCGCATGGCGTGTAAAAACTAATTCCAAACAATGTCATCCACCGCAAACAAACACTTCAGTCTTAGTAGGCTTTTATTGCGTTATTTACTTGTTAATGGCTTTATAAATCCTAATAATAGTTCTGAAACGTCCAAGCCGACATTGGGGGTGAAAGTAACCCTAAAATGACCCTTTCACATTCCTAAATAAGTTCAGCCGCATTTGCATTTAATTTTTTTGATATCAGTCTCAAGTGCTGTGCTCCCTTCACTGCAGATAAATGGAGGAGTTCAGCCATAACCCCCTTGGGCCAATGCAGAGCTGCCGTAATATTACAGCTTACAGAGCAGTTCCGGAAGATTCCCAGAGCAAAGCCCAAAGACCGCCGTCTACCCGGTTACAGCAGTGTGGCCACAGAGCCTCGCCAGACACGCTCGCCGCTGAACAGGCTTCTTCAGGAAGACTAGAGGCTACTGGCCCCGCTTGCCCAGTGTAGGCAGAATGGTCCAGACTGCCATGGGGTTTCAGTCCCCAGCGGTAATGATAGGTAGCTACACCTCATTTCGGGATGGTGAGAATACATCCGAGCACGGTCATGGCTTGTGGTAGTTACAGCACCAAGGCCCGTCGAGCGTGCACACCCGGCGGGAAGCGCAGGCATCCATAACCGCGCCGAGACTCCGGTCAAAACGTGCTGAGAGTCTGGTCGAAGCATCCTCGCTACATCGGGGGTGGGGGGGTCAGGCAAGGCCAGGTTGTCGGGGCCCGGCGACGATGACTACGCCCCGCACTTTAATAACGGTCTACATGAACAAGCTGATTGGGCTATTAATGTCGAGATTTGCTCTGCCGTTACTGAAGGTTAATGTGCCTCATGGAATAGTGCGCGGACTGGGCACGCACGCACGCACACACCTCACTCCCCCATTCCTGTACACCACGCCGGCCACTGCTGCGGGCCTCCAACTTGCCAAAGCCGCGATCAGGAGCAGACTGCCGGCTCCACAGAGTGTAGGCCGAGAGGGGCAGTGGCCATGCGTGACTGATCCGGGATCAGAGAGCTGCTCACAGTGTGGCACCTGGCCTGGATTCCCTGCCCGGGCACCGGGGACAGTATTGTGACTTCATCTTGGCCCCACCAGAAGGTTAAGGAGAGTCCTGTGCTCAGCAAAATCACGGTGTTTGGGTGCAGCTTTGCTCAGACCATCACGGACCAGAGCGCTTCCCTCTAGCGCCCCCATGAGGAACTGGGCGCCATGCCACCCTTTCGCCCCCTCCTGCCTGTGCCCCTCACGCGTCACCCCCAATGATCCCGCCCCTCTCCCTTTGATCCACCTCTGATTTTATTAAGAAAACAGCATCACATGGAGGTTCGGCGTCTGCTGAATGATGCGGGCTAATCTGAGTGCAATACGCTGTATGATCAGTGACTCTATGCAGTCAATGACACAATGGATAATTGAATACCCCCTTACGGGTGGGGGGGGGGCACACTCACTCTCTTCCCCCTCATCCATGTTCTGCCTCCTTTTCTTCCTGGACTTTGAATTCTTTTTGTTCTTCGTGTCCTGCTGCTCGGCAGCGTAATCAGCGCCCCCTAGAGGACGAGGACGGACACGGCATTGTTCGCACAGGATACACATACATCTGGCAAAACATGCATCCCATTAACACTCCGGGCTGTCGCACAGGGGCAGTGTGGTGGGTACGGGCGTAACCAGGGGTGTTTAGTTTGTGGGGGGAGAGATTTGTCAGATGTTTACACTCTAACCCCTCAGAAACAGGAGGAGACCCGCAGGCAACATACGAACATGCAGCACGGGCGTACCGCCGCACCACGCACCTTCCGGCTCCAGCTCTAGGTGGCGCTGGATGTAGCCCTCCAGGTAGCGGCGGAACTTGGGCGAGGGTGCGAAGAAGCCCAGGCTGATGGCCATGAGCTCCCAGCCGGCCGCCAGGCTGTTCGGCCGCAGGTTGTGGGTGGTTTGGCGCACCAGCTGCACGTAGAGCTCGTCGCGCAGCCCGGGCAGCACCCAGCACTTGGAGACCAGCAGCAGGGCGGCGTGGCGGCGGTCCAGGCGGGCAGGCCGGTCGCCCATGTAGGCCTGCACCAGGCGGAAGAGCTCGCAGGCCTCGCGCTTGACGGCGCGGTCGCTGGTGATGAGCATGGGGGTCCGCAGAGGGGCGCCACTCCAGGACAGCAGGCTGCCCAGAGACACCCGGCGCCGGAACAGGCCCCGCTTCTGCAGGTTCAGGTGCTTGGTGGCCCAGTCTGCCATGCTGGCGTCGGGGGGCGGGGGCACCGCGGTGCAGGCTGGGGGGTACGTCCCTGGGCTGGGGCCCGCCCCTCCTCGCCCGCCACTTTTGTGAGGCTCTGTCCCCCCAGAGCTCTCACCCGCCCTCCCCGACGGCTCCAAGGGTCCCGGAGACTCTGCAGAAACCTAGAGGGCAGGGCGGGGGGGCATTAGTCCCTCTGCCTTACCAACATGCATGTCTATGAAGGACCATGACCAGGGACCAGTGATCCATTACCAATGACCCGAGCTCAGCACGGTATCAGGTTATGGTTAACAGTTATTAATAACATTCCAACACTCTACAGTGTGACTGTAGCCAGCCCATGCCTAGCCCAGCCACACCCCCCCCAATCACACCCCCAGCCACTAGCCCCACCTCCCCAGCCTCTAGCCCCAAGCCACGCCCCCAGCCCATGCCATATGGGTCCCAGTGCCCAGTCTTCCTGCCCAGCGGTCTCCACACTGCACAGCTTGGCTGCAGCCTGGTCCCCGGCTCAGGGCCCAAAGGCTTCTCCTCAGGCACGTTTGCGGCAGCCTGTGCGTGCTGTGGGAGGCCCGGCCCGCCCCGGCCCTGGGAGAGCTGAGGCTCCTTCACTCTGCCTCTTGAAAAATGTCCTCTCGGTATGGCCGACCCATTCGCTTACTCTGGGCCTCCCGTCTCTCGGCCACAGACGCCCCCCCCCCCCCCACGCCAGCCAGCCGCTGTGGCTGTGCCTGCTACACTTTTGCCCGACGTCACCATATTAAAGATTCAGAAATGTTCCCTTTGTCATTTCCTCTGAACAGACTCACAATGAAGCTCATTGCGGCCGCCGGAGTCATGGAGCCGGCAGTCTGAATCGCTTCATAATGTCACCGTCACCGCAGTCTGACAAAATCGGGGCCCCACTGATAGCTACATCACACAGACCACATCACCGAAACAAAAACTGCAGAACATACTGCAGATACACCAAAGCCAGCTCAACCCTTAAAGCTGACATGAGGACATGGCATAGCTGAGCAGCCCGTGACCAATAAAATGATACTAACCTGTAACGGCTAAAATGAGGACAACCACCCAGTGACAGCTAACATGAAAGTCTGAGGGAACAAAATGCCCCACACAAGAGAAACTCCTTAACGGATAATGGAGACAGGGGGACACTAAGAACATAAGTAATATACAAATGAGAGGAGGCCATTCGAACATGGAGACCAGTGGACTTGGACCGAAACGTGGCAATATCTCCGTGCTCCTCCAGGGGCAGGATGTTACCCTGCCATCTTACCGCGAGGAGCCTCAAAGCTCACTGCATCTGAGAATCTGAGAAGATGTCACTTAATCACTGTGATGGTCTCATCTCTCACAATTTCTCAGGGAAAAATATGATAAAAACAGGAACTGTCAACTAGTACTTGTTGGCAGAGGTCAACAGTAACAAGCTAGGAAACCTGGAGCTTCCTTGTAGATAAGCCAAGTTTTAGGAGAGTCATGCACGCACACACACATGAATACACTGCGCGCACACACACACGTATGTACAGATGAGCATGTGCACACACACACGCATGTACAGACGAGCACGTACACGCACACGTATGTACAGACGAGCACACACACGCAGACGTATGTACAGACGAGCACGCACACGCAGACATATGTACAGACGAGCACGCACACGCAGAGCAGCACACGCACCTGAGAAGGCTGGCTGGGGCTCTGCAGCGAGCACAGGCTGCTCTGGCTGTTGGTGACCTTCTCCAGCGTGTCCACCTTCTCGTACGTGCGCTTGTGCCCCCCCGCACCGTCAGCAGCGGGGGACACATCGCCGTGGTGACGGGTCAGTGAGCCTCGAGTCCCGCCGGCGCCATCCTCAGGAGAGGGGCCCGCGGTGAGCCCGTGCAGGGAGCGAGGAGGGGAGCGCGGTGGGGGGGGCGCGATGGGGGCCCCGGGGCCCAGACAGGCGGAGCGTGCGCGCATCTCTGCCAGCAGCCTGTCGTTGAGGGTCCCCAGGTCCGCGCCGCCCATCGAGCCCCCCCAGCTCTGCCCTGCCGGCGGCCGCCGCCGGCTCTTCCTCCGCTGGCCAGGAGAGGGCCCCGTGGAGTAGCCAGAGTCCTGGTAGCTCAGGCCCACCCCCGGGGGGCGCTCCTGCGAGGCCAGGCTGCCGTGCCGGTTGTGCCGGCCCTCGGGGATCCTGGGGGCCCCCGTCTTCCAGGGCTGCGGCCCCTCTGAGGAAGCCCCCCTGGGCCCTGGCGGGCCAGGTATGGGTGGAGGGGCGGGGCCCCTGCCAGGCGGGCCCCGGGGCAGCGAGCTCTGGCGGGGGCCAGCCAGCTCCACATTGACCATGTGCCGGATGCAGGCCCTCCCTGCCGGGCTGTAGTCTGCGGCAGAGGGACTCCTGGTCCGGTGCCCGGTGCCCGTCTTTGACGACGGGCCCAGGAATGTGGGCGTGGCCCCCTCCACCTCCATGTCGGCGGGGGGCTCGTCGTAGACGGGCAGGTTCTCGGCGGGCTGGTCGTAGGAGGGCGGGGCCTCGGCCCCGGGGCGTGGCGAGGGCGGCAGCGGGATCTGGAAGCTGGGGCTGGCGGGAGAGCTGGTGCTGAGGCCAGGCGTCGGGGGCCGGAGGCTGGGGCCGCCATCCACCGTGAGGAAGCGCAGGGCCTGGCGGGCCTCGGCGGGCGAGGGAGCCCTGCCGGCCGGGGCCACGGGATAGGGCACAGCCAAGGGGCCGGAGCCCACCGCGACACTGCTGCTGCTGCGCCGCTGCTGCAGCGTGGGGGCGCTAGCGTGCCCCGAAGGCCGGCTGGGGCCCATGCTGTGTACCTTCACCAGCATGGTGGCTTTGGAGCCGGGGGCGGGATGCCAGCGCTGGGACGCCTCTCTGAGGGGGTATAGGAGACGAGGTATCGGTAAACCAAAAACAAACATCAATTACAATGAAAAAGGGGGGGGGAAAAAAAAACGTACAAATTACAATTAAGAAAGAGCCGGCTAGTGTAGTGCCCGCGGGGAGGCTGGGCAAAGCCCGACGGCAGGCAGAGCACCAGCCAGCTGCGTGGGAGCCAGCGCCTACATGCCAAACCACACCACGAGATCTGGCCAGAGCCGGGCCACAGGAAGTGACATCACGCATCACGTGCATGCCGCCCTCGGGAACTGGCATTCAGCTCTGCATGCGTGGGGTTGCCCTCCCCGTGGTACAGGAGCTTCCTCCCCCAATCTGAATTTCCCCTATTGTACGGTCCCCGTGACCATGACGAGCGGCTAAAAGATGGACGTATGGAAATATAAAGCTGCACTGTCCTGCCCCCCATGCCCCTCACCAAGTCAGCATCAGCCAATAGATATTACTGCCCTCGGTCTCCGCTCCTCGTCCCCCCGCGTGCCACTCTGCTCTGCGTGCCACTTTATCACTGACGCTCCCTGACACACACACACAGGGAACCTGAACACCACTGTATACACTGCAAACTGAACCTGATCACAGCTCGGGGAGGGGAAAGCGTGGCCCTCTAGCAGACTGGCTCTCAGACCTGCAGCGGCCCTGGGAAGGGGCCCTGGGCAGGGGCCCCAGACGTGTGTCTGAAACAAACTAGCAGAACTAAAGTATGTAAACCATCCATCCCTCAGCAGCACGAATAGAGGAAGTGCATCTTTCCACCGCAGAGCTTTCAGGACCACAGTCTGTACCACGTCTGCACATGCCACAGTGTCTGCGCATACCGTGTTTGCATGCACCCTGTCTGCACACAGAGACTGTATGCAGTCTTTCTGCTCTCAGTGCATCTGTGCATGCCCCACCTGCGTCCTCAGCAGCCATCCCCACTCACATCCTATAAAGCCTTTCTGAGCATGCTCCGTCTGCGCATGCCACACCTGCACACGCCCACCTGCGTCCTCAGCAGCCATCCCCACTCACATCCTATAAAGCCTTTCTGAGCATGCTCTATCTGCGCATGCCACACCTGCACAAGTCCACGTCTGCAGCAGCCATCCCCACGCATGCTGCATGACAACCTTAAAACCCATATAAATTAAGGCCGCTGCAGCCAGAATTCCTGCCCCAGATATTAAACTGTGCTACGGTTCTAAATTAGCTTAATGACGACAGAAGTTTAGTGTACAAATGGGGGAAATGCAAAGACAGGATGGCATGGAACAGAGACGGCCAAGGGGGACGGAGAAGAAGCACGCGGCGACCCAGCACCACACACCATTAGTCTGACCAGCACTTTCACCCTCAAACTATTACAAAGTGCCAGAAATATTTTTAAAGAACTACTGTCTGTATGACACCCAGTACTTTACAATATGCACTGACCACCAGGTTTCTTTTAAACACTGTTGGAGCACCTCACCACTGTTCCACTAGCAAAAATAATAAAGTCTTGTTTGCGGAACTAGTACCAGGTCTGCCCACCGCGGCATGGCTGTTCAGACCCAAAAGCAATGAGCAGTCATTGACAATTAGAGCATTTTCCACTCTATGATTGGAGGAGCAAGTAGGGTAATTAAATAAGCTCCGCAGTCATTATGCTCTCCCCTTTGACAGAGACCCGGTCTCCCGCCGTGCCCCCCCCCACCCTGGTTAGGTTAAAGCTGCTCACCTGTCTGGAGATAATCTCCCCCCCGACGTACGACTTGGAGGCACGATACTGAGGATTGCTTCTGCTTACTATTGGACA
This sequence comes from Petrocephalus sullivani, assembly GCA_026780845.1. NCBI lineage: Eukaryota > Metazoa > Chordata > Actinopteri > Osteoglossiformes > Mormyridae > Petrocephalus > Petrocephalus sullivani. Next base: position 9,035,233 of record JAODKM010000118.1, on the reverse strand, counting down.
CTAGTGTGCATGTTTGTGTATAAGTACGTGTGCTGGGCATGCAGGAAACCCCCCCTAGAAAAGAACCTGTGATTTCCCTCCCAGAGCGGCCACTGGCCACTCCCCCTCGCCTGCTAACTCTCACTTCCTTCTTGGCTGAAACCAGCGGTTTGCCCTGATGCCACCACCCCCCCACCCCGGTCCCTCAGATCTCAGCCTAGCCCCTCAGAGTCTGCCTGCTGAATCCTCACCACAGGACAGGCGAAAGGCTAAGCCCCGCCCCAAAGTCACATGGCACGGGCCGCGGGGAATTCAGCGCCCAGCTCAGCCACAACGGCACACATATTTGCTGAAATGCAGTTTTTTCATTACAAAATACTTCATGTGAAAGTGCAAAATACTAAATCATATGCATGATTATTCAACACAGGTTTTCCCCCATAGGGTACAACTGAGCATATTATAGTTTCTCTTTAGACTAAAAGATGTTACAAGATTGAATCTAACTTCTGCATTCTTTCATTTTCACATGCATGCCATCATGTCATGAGGTATTCACAGAGTTTGAGGTACTTTCCTCCTGAGAGGGTCACTCCCCCAATCAGAACTTTCAGCCATCACTGTGTCATCATCATCATCATCATCATCATCATCATATGACCATAGTGATGGCCGCCAAGTGACGTTACAGCAACATGACAGGAAACCTGAAACCAAATGAGGCTAAATACAGGCACACAACACGGCTTTCAGCTTGGGGGACCTGTGGGGATGGGGGTATTTACCTCAGGGCGTCTTTCCTGCTGCCTGTCCCATTAGCTGGGCCCCCGGCAGGGGTCTCCCTCCCCCGGTTGCTGTCAAGGTCTTGCAGGGGGGGCATGGCGTAAGGTCCATTTCCAGGTAGGGACTTGCGGCGTCCTTCCGTGGCCATGCCAGAGGCTCCGCCTCCAGCTCCAACCCCGGCCCCCACAATGCCCCGCCCATGCAGCGTGGCCTCAGAGGTACGCTTGGCGGCCTGCAGGCGCGCCAGGGGCACGATATCGGAGCCGTGTGGCCGGTGCCAGACCGTGCGCCGGGTCGCTGGGTTGTGGTAGTAGAAGCGGCCGCTCCCGCCATCGAACAGCTCCCACCACTGGCGGCCATCGGCGGGCCGGGGGGTTGCACCGCGGGGGGGCTCCCAGCCACACTCACCCGTTGCCAGGTTGACGTACATGCGGCGCCGGGACCGCGGCTCCAGGATCTCCACCCAGTCAGAGCTGTGGGAAACAGGGTCAGAGAGTCAGCTCTGGGCCAGCACCTGGGTAACGGTCCCCACAACTACCCCCCGCCCTGCTCTCCTCAATGGCTACCATGGGGGGGGTGGGGTGGTGACAGACAGACAGGCAGACAGACAGACAGACAGACCACTCTTCCCTCACACTTTTTTCAGCTCCGCAAGCAGGAATTTCTGGGAATCTCCATCTCTAGACCCTCTCATAGTTCATTTTTAAAGCACATCTCGAAATGTTAGCTGCCAAAAGATTACGCCCCTCATAAAGAAGTGGAGGATGGATGGATGACTGATGAATGGAGAGATGGACAGATTTGGGGTAGAACTGAAACCTTCACGACAGTGTTTGGGGCCACCATTAAAGACTATTTTTTTCATCGATTAATCCATCAATTACTTTACCAATTGGTCGGTTAATCTAACAACTAATTTTCTATTAATTTATGTTAATTCCATTTTCACAGCAAGAGACTCGTTGCAGGGCCTTAGATGGCGGGTGCCCATGTTTCGGTTACTTACACCCACAATTTGATAAGCAGAATAGTTGTGCGCTTAAAATATTAATGACAGGCATATTGTGTTGCCCAAAAGTCAGTAATTTGTATAAATTCGGCGTATCCTTATACTTTATAATCTTGCTTAGCGAAAGGCCCCACATGCGTCCGTTCTGGTATACCATGTGGCCTTAAGCACTGAAGTCACGGGGAAGAAAGGGACAGCCCAGCAGCCACAAGGCCTTTGGAAAGAGGAGATATTGTGGTTAAACAAGATAAAAAGACGCTGGGGGTGATGCTTTTTGCAGTTTAAAGACCAACATTTTTTTGGTAAATATAGCTTGAGTGAATTACTTTAGTGCCAGTTTTAGTTTCTGAAACAAGCACAAAGCATACAGACAGCACCGTCAATCAATGCAGAATAAGACACGGTACTAAACATTTTCATGTTCAATGGAAAGTCTAAGGTAGCAGGCAGACAACTTTAGAGATTTAATAATGATTGTATTTAGCAGCTACCAGAAATTAAAATTTAATGAGCATGAACAGACAACACTTGGGGTGGTTCTGCCCACTCTGGCGGTCCATCATGCAGAATAGCGCCTGTGTGATTCGCTTCAGGTGCCCCAGTAGTGTGCCATAGGAACCGTGCATAGTGTACAAACCACCTTCTTGTTTTATGATCATTCGACCTACTCCCACAATTACATTTGATAATGAAGGAGATCATTCGTTTGTTATAATGAATTGAAGCGTTTTTAGAACTCCAAAAAAGGTCATTTCATTAAAATAAAAAATACATTGATTTAAAATATTGACGTAGATGGATTTTCATCGTCAACATGACATTGACTAATTGCGGCAGCCCTAGCCAAAATGCAGGAATGAACCCTTAAGGCCAAAACACAGATGCAGCACATGCAAACCCATCCCCAAGGCCTCCGACACGGAACACGGAGCCGTCCCTCTAACAGCGGCGTCAGGACTTCTGCCAAGGCGCTCCCATGTCTATGGAATCGCCGGGAATTCCTGGCATGCTGCCACATTCCCCTTCCTCTTCGATGTAAAACATGATCTTTCACACCCGCGTAATGTCTGTACCTCTCACGTGACTCGGACGCAGCTGCACGTTGCATCAAGCCAAAGCCAAGAACACCGCTTTCCTTGACCGTGATCCCGTGACCCCGGAGTCACATGGGACAGCCCCTTAATCACCGACCACCTGCTGCATCGAAGACAGCCCAGAGTCCCTAGTGCATCTCAAACTCGACTGTGACCTGACGGCCCGGAGACCGGCCTCCTACCCCGACCTCCGACCTCTCAACATGCACAGAGATATGTCCACTTCAGGGAAGCAGATGGCACTGGGACTAACCAACAGAGGTGTAAGGGTCCATGTGGTGTTTTGGTACCTCACCTAGAGGTCGCTATGGCAACACAGAAATAATCAATAAATAAATAAAGATGTAACGGAATCGGGCACCTCAAAAGGCTCTAGCTATCAAGCCTGACCGCTACCTCGGGAAGGCCATCCTGGCCCCTCCCAGCCCCTGCTGCTGACCGTCTGTTACCCCGACAGTGGGATCCATCTCCCCATCCACACGCTGCCCAGGTCCTGGCGAGCTCCAGCCCACAAACCGGGCTGAGGCCTTCCCGGATGATGTCACCATGAGGTCACCCACCCTGACTCGGGAATCGACAGACATGCCAAACCCGTGCGAACATGCAGTGACGGCAAGTTAAAAATAAAAACAGAGTAAACAGAAAGCAGTAATGCAAGCACATAGGGTTACAGAGCCACCACAGGCAACGACAGGAACCTCAGTCCCTTGGTGACGTCACCATCCCCAGAGCGATGCGGGCAACAACATGACACAGGATAAGGGACACCTCTCTCCTGGACCTAGACATCATCATGAAAAACACCCCGGGAGGGTGGACACAAGTGGAAACCCACTGAGGAGAGGGGACCCTGAAAGCGAGCGCGAGGCCCGCCAGAGGCCCGCCACGGCCGGCACACTGCCTCACGCACTCGGAGGGGAGGGCAAAGACCACATTTAATCACAACACTTTACAAAAAAGCGAGTCCTTGCACCAGCATTTCAGAACACGGAGCAGAATGATACTATTGCCCTCCTCGGCAGAAGCGGCCTGCATAGCGGCACGTACAGACCAGGTTGTGAAGGTACCGGACCCTTAAGACCCCCTCATGGGAAGATGAGAGGGAGCCTATGGGGGCCACGCCAGTGCATGACGCTGGGCCGCCACGCCAGCACAATGCCACGGGGCAGTAAGTCTGACCATCTGCTCCCTCGGGGGGGGGGGGGGGGGGGCGCAGCGGGCGGAGTTTGCGCTCCTTCATTGTAAGCGTTGTCATCATTGTCACCGTTATTTCTCTGTCACCGTCAGCTCGTTCTTTACATCCAAGCGCGCAGTCAGATGTCCATCTCGAACTGAGCGTCTTCCCCTAAAGGCAAAAAGAGAGTGCCCCCCCACTGACATCAGACCACGACAGCAGCACCCACATGACTCCTGATGTAATGGCGAGCAGCCCCTATATGTACAAGTGCATTCCGTTTTTAAAAACGGAGCAGTTAACCTCCTTCAGACACACAGCTACTACCCAGATCATAAGGATAACAAACACTTTATGACAGGATCAGTGCAGAAATGTTAGCCGCCAAATAGCTTTCAGAGAAGCCGTGTAATTATTTAACCATATTTCACAATGAATGCTTTTTGCGTAAATGGTGCCCTCGAGGACAAAGGGAGGCAGCACTTTGGTTCTGGTGCACCAGATGGCTGACGTACGCAATAGAGGTTTTGTTAGGGAGGCCTGGGCAGCCAAAGGGAACCAACAAAGGGAACCAATGAGAGGAGGGGTAATGTAGCAGGTGGCCATCTCTGCTAGGTTCTGAAGACTCATTTCTCCCATTTGCAGAAAAGAAATGATAATCTCACCAGCAGACTTATCTCCAGGGAGGTTGCAGTTGTTGTTGTTCAGTGTCTCCAGTGTCTGTCCTTGGAGGCTCGTGTCGTTTTTGGCGTGGGCAGAGGGGGGGCTGGTGACCCCCGGAATGTCAGGAAGGCACCTGGGGGGGGTCCGGGCCACGGGGGAACTGCGGCAATCCAGCAGAAACTTGCGGTCGTAGATGATCCTGGTGCCTACAGAGCAAACGGATGGGAGGAAGGGCCAGAGAAGAGTGACATCAGTCAGGTGAAGGGCAGGGGATCGCGGGCAGTAAACACAAGCACAGTACTTGGAACTGGAGGGAGGCAGGAAGCAAGGAAGAGTGCGCCCGATGAAGGACACCATCCCATAACAGCCACTAGGTGGCGTTGCAGCACCTTCACGCTGGCACAAAATAGGACACGTGCCTGGAAAATGGCTCCTGGCAAACAAGTCGATTGAGAAACTCCAAGCAGCCAGTCTTTCATTAGCATTAAAACAACTTAGGGCGATCTGAGCAGCACCCAGTCAGATCCAAATATAAACAGCCGGTGAGAGAGGGTGTGACTGAAATTGAGATGTGTGAACGGAGCCACTTGTACATTGTGTAATCTGTCAACTATAAATACCCTCTCTTTAGAGTCACGCTTAAATACCTGATGGCTAGTTTCTCTCACAACAAGGTGCCGGGGTACGCATCAGGCAGGGCACGGACGCCGTTGATGCAAAGGCACGTGGGTAAAGGGCACACCCGCTGTGCCCCACCTTTCCTAAGCAACACCCAAACGGGGCCGTGCCCAAAGGGGACAGTAACACGAAGCCCGAGACACACGAGCCTGGCGGAGGTGGCCGGGGGGGGGGGGAGGCGTTATCGTGGAGTTAATGAGGCAGACCGGCCCCGGTGCATCTGCTGACTGGGGGAGGGCAGTGGCGAAATATTTACTGGTGGCACCACGTGTGAATTCAGCAGAAGCTCTTATCCGAGTGACCTTAACAGCCACAGAAAGAAACAAAGGCCAATCAGAGGCCTCCGCTGCGAGGCTTTCCTTCTGAAAGCTTTGGAGAAGTGGCACTAAGGACCGCCCGGGAGATAGGCCCGCGTGCCTGCAGCTGATATGCAAGGACACCAGCTAGAGAGTTAACGTGAAAAGGGAAGTCGGACAATTACGGCTCACTGCAGTTACAGTGCCAGCTAACACTGACTGGGAGCACTGGCTGGAACTGGGGAAAGGGAGAAAAAAAATCCCAGCACAAAAATACTGAGCTGTACTGGAAATGGATTACCTTTCTATTGTTCCCTTCACCCTTGCAGCCCACTGCCTTACATGCCACCCATGATCATTCTCCGTGTCAGTGCCAAAATCCTTCCATGCTGCAACAGGATCTCTTGTAACATTTGTAAATGGCATTAGAGCAAATCAGATCTAGCGCATCATAACTGCCCAAAAAGAAATGTGCATTGGACACGGAAAAGCCTCAAAACATGGTTAGAGAGACTAGCTGAGGGTAAATATTATGAGTCACCACACAAGCTCATAGTTCATATTTACATCGGGCATGGTGAGAAGCTGACGGACAACAGTGCGCTCCGATGGCTATGGGTGTCATGCAGAAAAACCTTGTAAAATGAAGTGGGAATGGAGAATATAGTTGTATTAATCACGGAGGCCAGATATTTGCGTATAAGTTCCGCACTGACGTGCATGTGGCACTCAGTTGCATTCCAGCTATCTAAACAAACCGTCTGCAGAATGCAGGTCTCCGCGTCAGCAACAATAACGACCGTGTACATTATATGCATTATACATAAGACATCATATGCAAATCAATCGGAAAACGGTCAAGCACTGAATCACGAGATTGTTTATTGCTGCAGCGCCGCACGCCTGCCGATGGGGCACAGGCTCCCCGCACGGTGCAGCGCGACAGCGCACGCAGTAACATCGCTGCGCGTCGGCGCCCCCAGACACAGAGGCTCGGCTCCCCGCACGATGCTGCACAAATGCGCACGCAGTAACATCGCTGCGCGTCGGCGCCTCCTGCTACATACAGATCGGCTCCCCGCACGGTGCAGCGCGACAGCGCACGCAGTAACATCGCTGCGCGTCGGCACCGCCTGCTACACACAGGATCGGCTCCCCGTCGCCGTTGCACAACAGCGCACGCAGTAACATCGCTGCGCGTCCGCCGCCGTCGCACTGACAGCGTAAACAATAGCCAGCAGAGAGACAGCAGCGCACGTCGGCACTGTCAAGGGTGCCGAAGCCGTCCGGCGAGGACGGCACCCGCCCGATCGGCCCCGGAGCCGCCGGCCAGAATACGGGAGGGCTGATTACGATCCCCGTTCACGTTTCCTTTGTTGCATCGCGGACACCGCTCAGCCTGACAGCATGCAAAGAGCCAGCATAGCAGCGAGGCGCTACAGCTCCGGACGGCTTCCGGACCCCCGCGCTCATGCCGAATAACGTTCCGGACTGCGTCGCTCACCCCCGGGAGTCGTGCTGAATAACGTTCCTCCCGGAGTCGTGGAGTACTCGTGCGGCATGTGCGCCGCGTCGTTTATGATCACCCGTCTGGTGGCCGGGATGGCCCGGCTTGTGGTCTTCTGGCAACCGGCTGACATCTTCGAAACACCGCGCTAATGCCTGAAAGACTGGCTGAAACAATAAGGGGCAACCGAAGGAGCCTAAATCTGCAAGAAAGCAATGATACGACCGGAGGCTGGGGGGGAAAAAGCAACGTCTCTCCCCTCGTAGATTCTTCTTTGGCAAGAAACTTAGTATTTAGAAAAATAAAGTATGATCATACTACCTAACCCACAACAGCACTATCAAACACACATTCCCACGCACAAGCCAGCGAAGCAGGCCGAGCTCTTCCCACAAGACCTCAGCGCCTTCCTCTCGCTGCCACTCACACCATGCACTCAGCCCCAGCGCAGGCAGGAAACAGGCTTTTCACTGGCCGAAAAGTCGAAGTGTCGCCCTCTGCTGGTACCGAATGGATTCGTCTCCCGTGGCAGGATGGGAACTGTCGTTTAAACTGCTGATGCATACAAAATACATCAGGGAAAAGAACAACTGCTTTTTACTAAGTTTCTTTAAATGTAATACATTCCAGGTAAATGTATTTGGGATCTATGAAAGGGTTTCAGCTCCACGTTCAGGATAATCAGTTCTATAGCTAAAATAATTTTACAAACTGCTCTGTTCTGCAGTTAGGAGTCCCACTTATATCTAATCAGGTAAAACTAAAAACCATATAAAAATACCTAGTTTCTCTATTAACACAACTATATTGAAAAGCTTGTTTTCTGTTTACTTTGGCATATTAAATGACGAGCTGTCTGCGCTCGATTTCTTTCACGATTCCAGCCCACCAGCCTCAAAACAGGCACCAAAGATTTTTCTCACAGAGGTGCGCGCATATTCGCATCAACCAAAGGCCATGAAACTCAGCTCTGACTCCCTCTAGTGGTTTATACAAAATTTGCCCCCAAATTGTCCTCTACCATCCATCCACCCATTTTCTGAAACTACTATCCTGTTCAGGGTCGCAGGGTGTCCGGAGCCTATCCACTCTGGGGGGAGGGGGGGCGGCAGCCCATCGCAGACACACACACGCACACACACACACACACACACCTATGGGCAATGTGACAACTCCAGTTAACTTCAGCATGTTTTTGGAGTGTGGGGGGAAACCGGAGTACCCGGTGGAAACCCCATGACGGCACGGGGAGGACATGCAAACTCCGCATACATGGAACCTGGGCAGAGACTAAGGCCCAGGTCCCAGAGGTGTGAGGCAGCAGTGGAGATATGATGCGGGTAATGTGGAATGAACAGCTTAAATGGCCCCATGAAAGATTAAGACCAATTAAATTGATTCTTAAATTGTATTAAACATTAACTTTTAAGTTTTGTAACGCGTGTTGGGATCTGAAAAGATCTGAAAAATCCTACCCTTTAAAAAAATACGTATACAGTAAGAACACTTGTTGGGAAATGGACAAATGACGGACATACACAGGTTATTGTGAACACAGGACCTTACATGCCATCAGAATAAATTGTCAGACACCTCCAAATAACTCATATCTTTCTTTATTAATTTCTGTAAATGATTTGAGCTGGTGTACAGGGTTAAATCGTCTATACATATCTTCATGTCAGACTGAATCTGATTAAAAGGCGTGTATACATATATTCTCTTTTTTTCCCCTCTGTGTACCAATAAAAAAAGGAAATAAAACAGGTGAAAGACCTGCATAGCCTCTGCCTCTTCCCAGTAGCAGGCATCCTCCAAAACTCATCAGTCATTTGGTAGCTAAGATGATAAAGTACATCCATAACATAATTCTAGTCCCAGATAGCAAGTAACGGTGCATAGCATTCTAATTAAATATATATCTTCCATATATTTATGTATATATTTATATTTATATTAAAAACATTTTTCTGTGCATGTGCGCAGTTGCATTCCTTAGTATTGAGTAATATGCTATTGCGTTGATAATCTCGTCAACCCATTCTAAAGGAGTATAAGTGACCGCTAGTTTTTGCAAGGTAATATTTTTGCATGAACTTGTTTATACATTTCCTTTAATGTGTTGCTTTTTTCCCCATTTATTCAGGATAGTTTGGAGCCCCCCCACTCCCCCCCTCCCAACCCCCCCGCCCCCCTCCCCCCCGTCCCCCTCCCCCTCCCCCCCCCCCCCCCGCTCTGTGCTTTCTGTCTCTCCTGTCTCCCTCCCCCATCCACACTCATGACTGGTCTCTGGGATCTGACTCTCCTGTCTCCTTCCCCCATCCA
>JAODKM010000118.1:8958566-8977246 GCA_026780845.1 Petrocephalus sullivani | reverse complement strand
AGGGCCCTGATGGCATCTTACCAATAGTGTTAAAAGAAACAAGGGATATTATTTGCCGACCCTTAACTTTATTGTTTGACGGAGCCATGTGACTCTTGCTGCCAGGTAGGCTCCCCAACAAGATAAAGCAGCTGCTCCGCCCAGGCAGCCCGTCTGATTGGTCTCTTCCTCGTCAGAATAATGCCAATTTGTTGTTCTACAACAAGTACAACCAGTCACAGAGAAGTGAAAGTAATAAAGTGTTCTTCCTTTTTAATTGTGATGATAATAAATCTACCCTAATTAATAGATAGTTCAGTTCTACAGTACATGGGAACCCAGAATAATGTCACGTAACAGTATGGTCATCCAAGCACCTAAGTAAATTCTAATGAAAATGCTGTGTTAAACAGTTGATTGTCTCACCATCTGGCTGTTTAACATGTCGTGCAACAATAATTTTATATTTCTAGGATTGTCCAGAGACATTAAAATAACAAGGTAAACATAACAGCTCAGATTACTGCAAATAGATTATAAATTAAATTGATTTTAAAGATTTCTCAATCAGTGCGGTTTACACAGTTACACAATTTAACAGACTTTTTCAGTAACCAAGTGTTTATATTCATTATGGTGTGGGCATCATATTGCAGTGAGTTACATTTAATTATTCCTACTGTAATAGTACTGATAAACAAAGGTGGTCTTTCTCAATATAGGCCTTTATTTTATTCCAGGATTGGGAAAAACAAAACTGTAGCTATTATTTATACCCCCCCCCCCCCCCATAACAAAACACTGGAGCAAGAGAGACAATCAAAGAGATTACAGGCCTATAATAACATTCTTTGTACATGTGATACATGTAACGGCATGGATACCCTGAAAACTGTGCACTGGATTCTTTAGCTGCATCGTTAGAAAGTGACGGGCAGGTTTGGTGGATTTTCTGTTCTAATCCCACAGATCACCAAGGATACCGAGGGGAAAGAGAGCTGTTTTCTGGGAGCTTAAACTCCCGCTCAGTACATAAAGACTGACCTGAAATAGCGCGGGTCCCGTAACACGACCATTTCCCTGCCACATTACCATCTGTTACCCCTCTGTGCTTGTTGCTGTTAATAATAATAATAATAATAATAATAATAATAATAATATAATATGTCTTTTCAGATTATCTGATGTGCCTTTATATCAAAGTATAGCAATATAGGCCTATAATATAAAGTATAATGCTGTTTATATCCATTTTTTATCTCTTGTTGTTTATCTTTCCTCACAGAATAGACATTTATCATTTATGCGGACTCCTTTTGTGCAGTTGCATGCTGGTCTTGAGCTATGGAGTGGGTTAATATCCAGCATCTGATATTTTCGCATGTTCATTCATATTTTATCTGTGTCCCCAGCAGAGGGACTCTATTTGACTGTAAGTGCGCAAAATAATTCCGTCTAAAATAAAAATCCTAATCACACTTCACATTTTTGCACTGAAATATTCATGATTCAATACGCCTCCCTTAGCGTCTCGAAACCATCCATTCATTCATAAAGCAGGGGACTTTGGGGGGAAACAGGCAGGCCAGATAACACTGCACAATAGCACAAACGGTAATGAAATTACCAAAGTGAGAAAGGGAAGGATAACAATGGAATACATGCCACCATATCGGCAGAGGGACGCGCTGGTTTCACACAAAAGCCCAGGTCGTTCCTGGCGAACTGATACTTCCAAGCCGTCGGATACAACCATCTTTACTTAACAGGTTTGATCGCTTTGATGCGGAATCCTTAGCACATCATGAGACCACGAGGGCTAGAAACCCCGCTGTTACATATGAAGTGTGCGCGTTTAATCTGGAATAAAATAGAATATGATGCACATGGCAGCCATACCCGTGTTTATGAGCCGTAATTGTATGCACTCCTATCTCGGGATAACCAAATGGTTTAACAGCTGGAATTCCGCCGTAAATAACAGTATAGACCCGGCTGCTGTCCAGAGTCGTTCTCTATCCTCCGCATGAATGAAATGTCGGTAATGCGAAACGTTTCCAGTGGCCGTCAATGCGAAGGCACAGAACAAACGCGTAGGATCAGAACCCAGCGAGAGACACCCCCTCCAGTTCAGCCCTGGCCGCTACAGCTGCAGCGGCTGCTCCATCTCCACGCTGCGAATGCCTTTGTTTCTGAGCCGCAGGTGAAAATTAAAGATGCATTCCCTTTGCCTGGCGTTATTTGTGATCATGCAAATACGTCCACGTTTATCCTAATTGATCTTTTATTTTTTTCTACTGCGGGAGGAGGGAGGAGGGCTGCCTTGCGCGCAGCCGGCGGCGCGCTTCGCGGCTCTGAGCGGACCGGCGAGCCGCGGCCGGCGCCGTTTGGAGGCTGCGGCTCTGATCTCTCACTCGGGATGGATGTGACACACAGCTGTTGTGGATTTTAAAAGGAATAGTCGCCGAAAATATATGTTTTATTTTTTATTTACACGAAATACGGAAATCATCACCTTGAGTGAATATTCGCAACAAAGAGATGTAACTCCTTTTTTTAATGGTTATGCGATTTTAGCGTTATATTATCGAAGAGATAGTTACACTTGGAATACAAGGTCAGACAGCAGCCGGTGGGTTTTAAAGAGGGGGAAACTTGATTCTTCTTGATTCTGGTGGAAAGGTAAGGCTGCCGGCTGCTTTTTGACGCCTCTGTGTGGTTCAGTGTTGGAAAAAAAACTTGGATTTTCTTTTTAAACTGCAGTGAGCATTTTGGTGAACTGCCTGGTGGTGCACGGCTTATGACACCCTCGGCACATCTGGCCGACACGCGCTGTACCTAGTTCACAGGTAAACGGTGCACTCTCAGTACTGCTCCCATGTAGGATAATCAGCAAAATCAGTCAAATGCAAGCATTTGTCAGGCACAGCGCAGCCCATTTCAATGCTATATTCTCGGTCATTTTCAATAAGTGGGCCAGATGCGTTGCTACAGGTGACTCATAATCTAAATCCTTAATTGGGGTTATATGGACGCGTATCACTGTCCTCTGGCGCTTTCATTCACAGATTATAGGCTTTGACATGCATTTCATCGCCCTAGATGGGAATGACAAAGCTGTGGACCATTTTCGTCTTGAAACTGAACTGTTAGGTCACCCTGGTCTTGGGTGCCCCCCTCCTTCTGCCCTTATTCCAACCACATCATCAATGGATGTGTAGTATAGAATAAAACTTGACCAGTGTGGCCGAGCTACGGTCGGTTCCGATTTAATTGCCCAGATTACTCCTTTGTTTAGTGTTATGAGTAGGTCCGGGTACGGCGATCTCCTGTCGGTGCCTGGGGCAGGTGCTACTCGGGGTCGGATGTGCAGCGGCTTGTAATGATCATAAATTCTAGCTAATTTTTCGCTATTGGAAAAAAAGAGGCGTTGGTCCCATGTATCGCGAACTGTTGTATTTGTAAAAAATCACCAGGAAACGTAACGGGTTAATCTACGTAAAGCGGTCTAAAATCAGCCCCAAACCTGTATATCCATACGCCAGGAAGACCGTCGCTTTCCGTCGCCTAATATTACTTTTTATCAGCTGACTTTGTAAGTGCGTCGTGCGGGATCCGCTGCAAAGACGCCGTTTTCGGTGTTTCTGGGATGTTCTGCGCCCCGCTACGACAGGGATGCTGTTGACCGGGGGGGGGGGGGGGGGGGGGGGCCGGTGGGTTCCAGTGTCCCCAACGAAATGTAAAATAGCGGCTTGTTGCTGTTTTCACAGCAAAATATTGAACCGGATTCTGGAACCCAACACAAATGAATAAATACTTTTCACACAGCGACACACGACGCAAGATGAGACACAAAGTCCCTAATTCCCTGTCTCTATAAAGATTTTGACAGATGGGTCTGGGATTTGTGGCATAGAGGTGTTTATTTATTTCTGATGTTTTCATTTATCTTTAGTTGCTTAGAAAGTGATTCAGTCCCATACAGTTTACACAGCACACTTTATTTTTCAGCCAGTTAATGATTCTGTGGGTTAAGCATCTCTGGAGGACCAGCAACTCTGTACTGGATAAGAGGCTGGGTGGATGGATGGATGGGTACCTTGGGGAGGGAACCAGACTGTGAATCTATCAAATGTTTTTTGAAAAGTGTCCATATCTGCTGCCTGCTGCCCAACACCTGCAGTAAACAAACCATAAAAAATAGGCCTTGTGTGAGCAGGCCTCACCATGCCCCCCCCCCCCGAGGAGGTCCATGGTTTCCGTTCACGGTTGCTTTCATGCTCCTGGCCTTCTTCTGTCCTCCCGCTCCTTTGTTCTTTCCCTTCATCCAGATCCTTTTCCCATCCTTGCCATCTTATGTAGAGACCACAGTTAGCATGGCCTCTGACCCGGATGCCGCTTTGGCATGGGGCCCCTGCCTGCGTGGGACGCCCTCCGAGTGCGGCGTGCGCTCCGCTCCGTCCGCGGAGCGGCCCGGCCTCTGAAAGTGAGCAGCCCTGTTCTTTCTGGTGTGGGGGTGACACTGAAGCTCCAGTGCCTCGTCTCTGACTCATTATTCCTGTAACTTCAGAGGGGGGACAGTGTGCTTGCGGTGATGAATAAATAAAGAGTGGAGAGTGGCTCGCTGCAGATAGGTCTTCAAAAGGACTCCTGCAGGGCATGGAGGGCTGAAGACACTCCCTTGCAGGCAGACACTGGGCTTATCGCACTCATGCCGTAAGAACTTCAAATGCTTCAGGATGCTGTACAGAGGAACAGTCAAAACAACATGCAAATGTAACTTAAAAAGGTTGACAGAAGAAGCGTGCTTGTTCTGTGGCAGAAGGTAAAAGTGGCTGTGGCTCTTCTCACTCTGATGTTTGTATCATTTATTTGTTTGGGAGGTGTGTCTGTCCAAAGCACCTTCACAAACTTACAGAATGCTTCTGTGCAGCTGGGAATCTTTCCCGACAATGTTCCCGCTGTCAGTATCTAGCTGTGGAACCATCCAGAGCGGTGAGCGCAATGGTGGATTAAGTGCTGCGCTACCTGCTGCAGCTGCTAATCATCCCTTTTTAAATGTCATCTTGAATCGCTGACAAGCTGTATCTTCTTTATTCAGCAGGGACATGTTTTGTGATTCAGAAAAACGCAAAGAGATTCTCTGGCAATCTCTGGAGAAAGTCGACGCAGCTAGCCGCATAAGCTAGGAGAGACGTAGGCCAATGAAATGCTGAAGTGCTCTGATAGAATGTCATCCTTCACTAGACTTCCGCCTACACAGAGTCATATCATTTCTCTTTTCTCTGGTACGAGGATAATGAATACGCTCTTTCACTGTACATCTTCCTATTTGCACAAAGAGAATGAATTCATGACTCCGTAAGATTGTAAGGGCTCTGGGGAGCTGGGGGTGGGCTCTCATCAGCTGGGGGTGGGCTCGTCAGGTAGGGGTGGGCTCTCATCAGCTATGGGTGGGTGATCTGGGGGTGGGCTCAGCAGACGCCTTTTGAGAAGCAGCAGTATGGAACTGGCAACAGTCTTCTGGCCAACTTGAGTCTTTCCTTCACTTCTGAGGTTATGGGGGCAGTGTGTGGCTCAGCAGGTTGGTTGCTGTGCCTGTGATTAGAAGGGTACCCAGGGTTCCAACCATCCATTTTCTGCTGCTTTTCCGGGGTTGGGTCACGGAGCAGCAGTCTAAGCAGGGATTTCCAGACCTCCCTCTCACCAGCCGCCTCCTCCAGCTCCACGGGTGGAATACCATGATGCAGAGGAGCAGTGGCTCTACTTTGAGCCCCTCTCAAATGTATGTCTGAGCTCCTCACCCTATCTATAAGGTTGAGCCCAGCCACTCTGTCGAGGAAGTTCATTTCGGCCGCTTGTATCTGCGATCACATTTTTTGGGTCACTGCCCAGAGCTCATAACCATAGGTGAGGGTGGGAACGTAAATCGACCAGTAAATTGAGAGCTTCGCTTTCTCAAGAAGGCTCACCTCCTTCTTCACCAAAACAGAACAGTACAGTGTCCACATTACTGTTGATGCTGCCCCGATCCGTCTGTCAATCTCTTTTTTTCCTTTTTCCTCACCTGTGAAAAAGACCCTGAGATACTTAAACTCCTCCACTTGGGGCAGCAACTCATCCCTTTAAGAGGTCCTCGAAATATTCCTTCCACCGCCTGACTATATCCCCAGTCGAGGTCAACAGTTCCCCACCTGCACTGTAGATTGCACGGGAGAAACCCTACTTCCCCCTCCTGAGCTGCCTGATGGTTTGCCAGAATCTCCTCCAAACTCCTCCCAGACCCAAGTATTTACTTCAGCGACCGCCAGAGCCGCTTCCTGCTTGGCCTGCCGGTACGTCTGCTGTTTCCAGAGTCCCATGAGCTAACCAAGCCCTGATGATGATTACAAAATCGATCATCGAACTGCAGCCTTGGGTGATCTGGTGCCAAGTGCACTTATGAACACCCTTATGCTCGAACACAGTGTTCGTTATAGACAAATAACAAGAAGTCTAATAATAAATCACCACTCGGATTACGATTTGGCAGGCCTCTCCTCCCAACCACATTCTTACAGTCCAGCGTCGTTACCCACGTGAGCACTCCAGCAGAATAATGGAGTCCCCGGACGGGGTGCCTTCCAACACCCTCTCCAAGGCCTCCATCCTCTCATCCACCAGGGTAAACTCCAACGCACTGGCACCTAATTGGGGGGTCATAAGTAGCCCCACCGCAGCTCGGCGTCTCTCGCCGAGGGCAACTCCAGAATGGAATTCTGCCCCTCTCCAGGAGTCTGATTCCAGAGTCCAAAGCCATGTGTTGAAGTGAGCCCGACTATATCTAGGCTGTATCTCTCTACCTCCCACACCAGCTAAGGCTCCCTTCCCCCCAGAGAGGTTACATTCCATGTGACTAGAGCCAGTTTTGGTAACCGACAATCGGGCCATCAAGGCCCCTGCCTTCGACTGCCACCCGATCCACATTGCACCCAACCCCCAAGGCTCCGTCTGCAGATGGTTGCTCACATGAGGGCGAACCACATGGGGGCAGAGTGTGGCTCAGCAGGTGCAGCTCTGTGCCTGTAATCGGTAGGTTGCTGGTTCAAGCTCAGCCTCAGCACATCTGTGGGCCCTTGAGCAAGGCCCTTAACCCCCAGCTCCCTGGGCGCACCTTGAGGTTGCTGCCCTTCACAGCCAAGCTGGCTTGAGCAAGGCTGGGGGATGTAAGAAGAAGGCAATTTCCCCACAGGGATCAATAAAGTCTATCAAGGCTATGCCCGGCCAGGCCGACCACCAGGCGCTTGCCCTGAAGCTCCCACCCCAGGCCTGGCTCAGGGTGAGGCCCCAATCTCCCCAATCCGGTCAGGGTAACAGGGTCCTCGTTATCAGTTGTCATAGTCTATGTGAACTGCACTTACCCTGGCTGCTCCTATAGGACCAATTTGCCTTGGCAGTTCCCAAAAACATAGCTCCTAGGATCACGGAGCACACAAACCCCTCCACCACAATAAGGTGCCGATTCATGGAGGGGGAATCCCAGGGTTGGTAGAGTGATTCCACTGTTGGGTCCTTTAACAAGAGTCTCAGCCCCTAGTTGAACCAGGGAGCATTATGATCCTCTTTCCTAAATGGACACTATAACACTGTCTGCTGTTGGGTCGCTGAGATGTGACACAAGGAAGCAACAGGGACTGTGGGACTGAGAGTAGAGAGAAGGAACAAAGGATGGTAATTTCTGAACCCACGCCAGTTCCCAAATCAGAACCAGACACGCCATTCCCAAATCAGAACCAGAGACACACCTTCAGTACCCACGCCAGTCCCCAAAGCGGAACCAGAGACACACCTTCAGTACCCACGCCAGTCCCCAAAGCGGAACCAGAGACACACCTTCAGTATCCACGCCAGTCCTCAAAGCGAAAATAGAGACACACCTTCAGTACCCACGCCAGTCCCCAAATCAGAACCAGAGACACACCTTCAGTATCCACGCCAGGCCCCAAAGCGGAACCAGAGACACACCTTCAGTACCCATGCCAGTGCCCAAATCAGAACCAGAGACACACCTTCAGTACCCACGCCAGGCCCCAAAACAGAACCAGAGACACAGAGACTCACCTTCAGTACCAACGCCAGTTCCCAAATCAGAACCAGAGACACAGAGACTCACCTTCAGTACCCACGCCAGTTCCCAAATCAGAACCAGAGACACAGAGACTCACCTTCAGTACCCATGCCAGTTCCCCCACCAGCAAGTGCACGGGGAGCCATCAGTGGCAAGGCCCAGAAGAAAAGCTTTAGTCTCCTCCATCCTAGCTGCCTGGGCTATTGATGTTCTGCCTCCTCACAGATACCTGTGGGGGTTTTAATGATGAGGCTGATCAATAATGCATAGCTGAGCCACGTTTGGCTAATTCTAAACACCTTTCATTAGGGTCTCCCTGCAGAGTCTGTCAGAAGATCATTGAGGAGAAGCTGCAGGTGCGTGTGCCTGTTCACACTCACAAACACACACTGAAATACACATAGACACTCTCACACACACACACACACACACACACACACATCCATATCCATGCATTCATATCTTTATAGGGACTCTCCAATATTTCCTATTGGCATAACCCTAATCTCAGCTATGACCCCCTACCCAGCCCTAATCTTAACTATAAATAACCAAACAAATTACAAGACTTTTCACTAGTTTAGTTTCTGATTGTGGTCACAGATTTTTATAAAATTGAGTTTCCCCACAATGTCAAAATGGCAGGTTTTTAATCACATTGTGGGGACACAATACAGTGTAATATATACATAACTCACACACACTCAAAAAGGTGCCTGCTCACAGAAGAGTAGCATGTGAAAACGGACTCACACACTAACCCATGTTCTTTTTTATTTATTTAGCAGATATCCAATGTTATTTTTATCCAAAGTGATGTAAGTTTTTTTTTTTGAGTGGGCAGGACCAGCCAGTCCCTGTGGCAGTCAAGGCTTAAGGGTCCCACCCTGCCAACCAGGGGGTCTGAACTGGTGACCTTCTGATCACAGGCACAGCATCATAACATGCCTAGCCACACACGGGGCCCGCCCTGTTGACATGGGACCATGTTCTCGCACATGCTTGGACGGGTCCGAAGCTAAAGCATGCGGGAGAGACTCGTGGCACACTGCCATGGCCTAATGATGCGCCATTACAACAAGGTGGGCGGGGCCTGGCTGTGAGATGTAAGAGACACGGTGGGGGGGGGGTTGCGTGAGAGACGGGGCCAGGGTAACACTGGGTGAGCGGGAGAGGGCTTGCTATCTGCATTCCTCCTTCGCCCTTCTCCTCGCTGGCACACACCATCTCCATCTGGCCACCCCCGCCCCCAGGCCCTCCCCCGCGCTCCTCCCATTTTCCCCTAGCAAGGTGTGTTGACAGGATCATTTCTCATGCCCCCCCCCCCCCCCCCCCACAGGATCCTAAACTTGCTGATGAAGCAGACGCTTCCTGAGACGGGCCAGAAGGAAGGTGGAGAAGGTGGAGGGTGCTCCTCACATACAGTGAGGCCTGGTGGTGATGGCACCATGCTGTGAGGATGTGTCTCAGGGCCAGAGACTGGGACACTGGGCAGGACCTAGGGGGAAGACAAATGGAGCCAAATATAGAGCAGTCCTTGAAGAAAACATGGTCCAGAGCGCAGTGGAATGGAATGAAAATTCATCGATCAGCATGACAATGATTGAGAACAAACAGCCAAGAGACTCTGGAAAACGGCTGTGTCCTCGCGCAGGCCAGTCAAGGACCGGATTCCAATCGCACAAAAAAATCTGAAGATAAAGACCTGAAGGTTGCACTTCACTGACCCCCCCCCCCTCCAAGCAGTCTGACAGCTCGAGAGGGGAGGCTGTCTGGATACAGGTGTGCAAAGCAGGCAGAACCATGGCCAAGAAGACATCTGGCTGTAAGCACTGGCCACATACAGGGGGCAGGCTGTAGCTCAGCAGGTTTGGTATCTGTGCCAACATCCAGAAGGTGGTGAGTTCACAACCCATGAGTGGTAAGGTAGTCATACCACTGCTGGGCCTATGGGCAAGGCTCTTCTGCCCGGCTGTTCCTGAGCTGCTGTCTGGTCCTGCTTGCTGATCCTTACATGCGTGTTGCCTTGGAAAAAAGCGTGTGTTAAATAAATACAGTGTACCAAATGCAGGGTCTTGTATGCATGACACACTCCCACCCAGAGCGAGCTGCAGATCCTCATTAGTGATCATGGCAGGCGCTGCCCTGCGAGTCAGATCACGCCCTCTGATTTACAAACCGACACGCTTTCACCCACAGGGAGAGGCATGCATGAGATTGCTGGCACGGGAAGAGGACTGCCATCATTCTGACCGGACCTGACACTCAGTGCCCTTGCCGGGGTCCCCCCCGCCCCCGCCAATTTCTGCTACTTAAACCCATCAGAGCTACTGTGCCCCTAGTGGCCAGTGAAGGAAAGGACCATTCACTGGGAGTCCAGCTGTTCAAAGCAGCACCACAGTGGAAAGAGAACAAAGCATCCCTCACTTTTATCCCTTTTTTGTAATTGTGCTGTTCTGCTCCCTCGGGGTCCATTTTAACCTGGATGAGACCCACACAGCAGGCTTTTTGGCCCCGAGACACAGAAAAACAATCAGTTTCATATCCAGGAAGCAGGTTGCCTTCAGGAGAGGCTGTGGGGTCTTTGGACTTATCCCGGCCCAGCACTCCTCTCACATGCCGTCTTCCAAGAGATGGGAGTGCAGAGGCGCTGGGCACAGATGGGTGTAGCTGTTAGCAGAAGGAGAATGCCTCAGCCTCTGAACACAGTGGAATAAATAACATGATTCTCATCACTCAGAAACAGTGGAGGTGCTGGTGTGGTTCCTGCTCTGGTGCTTTATAATGTTCACATGTGCCCCATAACTCTGTCCAGGATGATGGATGGACAGATGGATGGATACCGGTGTGAGTCCTGTTTGGATACCATGTGGTTCTTGTTATGTTATGATATTCGTACACTGCTGGTATTGATTCTGTGCTCGTGTCAGATCTGAAATGCAGATGCCTCGCAGCAGTAAGTGTCTCTGCCCGGCTGATGGAGAAAGGGTGGGCATCAGTGGAGGCCCCCTGAGCTGTGTCACGGCGCCTGTTGGCATGGTGACACAGTTCCCGCCTGTCTCCGTGCTCTGCGAGAGTTGTGGGGGGGAGCTCAGAAAGATGATTAGGGCCCTTTTACACCATGCCCCCTGCTCATTACCGTCTTTGACAGGATGGAAATGTGGGAGGTGTAAAGGTATAGAGGCTCTGTGTGAAGAGAAGGTGGCTCATTTGTGCAGCATTACTGCAGCACCACTGAACTTCAAATAGACTTTCAGGAGATGGACAATAAGTGGCAATACTGCACTTCTGAGCCATTGTGTGAACATCGCACACAGTAATAGCTTTAGGACAGCTACAGCACAAAAGTTTGTAGATGTTCATTAGCTCCAAGGCCACACGGCACTAAAACTAGGCTGCTGTGTGGCTTACCAGGTGAGGATGGACTGCTTGTGAGCAAAAGATTGCTACAAATGTTTTGCTAAATGAAGTGATGTAAATGGTCAGTGACTCGCCAGTACTGCAAAGCTGACCAGTCATTTATCCCATCGAAGGTACTCAAATGGACTGGAGAACCTTTGTTATTGCTTTAAATATTGTCCCACATACATGCAATGGATCTCTCACCTGTTAGCAGCCAGCGCCCACCCTTCCCTGCTAGCTGGCTTCCCCTTGTGCTTTCAGTGGCTCTCGCTTTGGTGTATCCCGGAATTTTTAAAGACGTTTAATAATTCAGCGGCCCCATCGATTATTCCTGCATTAATGGAAACGACGCCAATTGCGACTGGATAATAATTTCTGATGATTTGCCGCGGCTGCTCTGGTGATTCTGTTGGATGTCGGGCACCGTTTCTCACTGCCGTTACATTATTTATCGGCCCGTCTAGAGCCGGGTTTGCAGTGTAGAAATGGGGGCGATGTCTTGGCAAAGAAGGCGATGCAGAGCCGCGGAGGTCAGGCCTGTCCATGCTGACGTTTGCGCCCCCCTTCACATCCTCACGCGGCTGCCCCCGGTGCACATCCAGCCGGGGCGTTGCCTGAGACACCCCGCACACAGCCATCACAGCTGCGTTACTCCTCAGATTTACACCAGTAACCTAACAAGTAAGGAGGGCATGTTCTCAGCTGTACATTATGGTTTTCTGAACAACTCATTATAGGTCAAGATTCGACAGACCTGTAATGTGGCAGAATACGTTTTCTTTTCTCTTTGTGAGCTGCAGAGTGCAGCGATTGCCAGAATATTATTCTGGGCTCCATTGATAAAGAGCGGAACCAGGATTAAAGCATCAGTGCTCCCAAACGACCCGACGGCAGCACGGTCCCGTGGGCCCCTTGACAGCCGTACCTGCCTCTGCTCTGCAATGATCTTTGCATTTAGCACAACTCGCCTGTCCCATCCCCTCTTACATGAGCTGCGCCTGGACTCATTTTCTTTCTGGATCATCAGCAGCCTAGCAGAACCCTCCTCTCGCCACATGCCATTCCTGTTGACTCAATGATGACGGAAACAGTACATGCTCTATTTATTCTCAATGTGACAGCTGGCACCCCCCTCCTCGGCCCCCCCATAACTCACAGATAACAATCGTACATACAAGAAGAGGGTGTGGAACAAACCTGTTACATGATACATACATGTCATTCCACTGTTGCCGTGTGACAACAATGTTTCCTTTTATTATTGCTCTGGGTTCACCTAAATTTATATTTTAAGAAGGTTCCACAATTGTCATCAGACATTGCGCTAGTCGCTGCTCATCTGCCCATCGTTGACGCTCTTGCACTTTGCATGAACTCATTTGTGATGCGACCCTCATTCTCAGCACAATTCAGCTCAACTTAGTATCCGTGTGGAATATCCTGGCATCTTAAATGTAACAACTGCATTCCGTGTACCTATTATGCCTGTATTCTCGTACTTTGTTATATTCCTGCCTTGTTCTTAACATTTACGCTCTACCTGCGAAATACTAGAAGCTGCTACTCGGGTTGGTATCATCAGGGTAACAAGACCTGCACTGTAACACTAAATCTTGGGCGTCTGGCGCCTCCTTAGCCGAGAGCATCTCTCTTCAGTGAGATACTCTGTGTTATTTAAAGCACGTAGCCGCTCTGCTTCTGCTGAGGCCTCCACAGCCGTGCAGTTCTGCTTTGCTGATTGGCAGACTGGTGCCGGCCGGTGAATCAGCCTCCATCCTCTGCCAGTCCCTCCCAAGCCAGCGATCCCAGTGCAAACCCCCCCCGCCCCCCCACCGCACCGCACACACCTGGAGGCTGAGAAGAAATCAGCAGAGCAGTAATAAATCACTGTAACACGCAACGCGAGAGGAATTATGGGGCACGACGGCATTGGGGCGGCTTTTCTTGCTCCAAAACATCTGAATAGATGCACTCTATTCCCAAGGTGCAAGTGCCGACTGCGAGGAGAACCCGACACTCTGGGCGGTTTGGCAGCAAGTGCCCAGAACTCTGGGACTCACCAACATCTGGCTATTTGGTGAAACACCCAGGCTGATGTTTACGCAGTTTCTAAAGATGGAGGCTTTGCTATTCATAGCAAGTGCAGAAGATGTGGCAGTAAATTATGGAATCTCTGTGGGTGAATAACAATGTAGTGCAGGCTGACACCGTTAAACGTCGTTCGGGTTGCTAGTCACCATCACCGCTACCTTGGGGCCTGTGACTGTGAGCTCACTGCTCACACAGACCAGCATGCACCTTCCACTGATAGGCCTACACGGACAGCTGCAGTATGCATAGTTTGGGGAGGGGGGTAAAGGAGTTTGTGGGGGCCTGTCCCACCACAGAACAACCTTACTAAATCTGGCCGATTGATCTGCCGGCTTTGAAACGGTTGTGCTGATTATCATTTTATATTCTCTTTCTGTGGCCCCTGCCTGTTGTGTCTGTTTGGCCCCAGAAACATCGAACCCTCCCCTGCGTAGGGGCTTGCATATTTCCTGCTATTTGAGATGCACAACACTATCCATAAACAATATGGTGCCCGGCCAGCTGGGTTCAAATTTAGGGCAGAGGCAGGACTCTGTGACACTTACTGCTGCTGTGAAGTCATTAGGTTAGATATTATTACGATAAGGTAATAATAAGATAACCCCACCTAGAGTGCCTCAGATTACTGCAGAGAAACCAGCTTCTATTAATCTGTGGAGAGTAAAGCTGAGAGCTGTACATATCAGCTGAGTTTTTAAAAAGTCCACTGAGCGTCTGCAGACAGAGGATGTAAAAGCAGTCAGACAGGTGATTAAGTTGAGGAAGGTCATGCAAAGAGGCTCGGCAGTGAGAAACCCTTCCTAATATTTACCAGGGAAAGTGGCTGTGTCTAGGCACTCTGGCTGCCAGCTAGATCACTGACAGCAGAATGGTGGCCATCTGGACGATGCGAGCGCGTTCCGTCTCAGCAGGCAGCGAAGACGGCCTCTGGGAACGCTGGCACGCGGCACACCAGCTGGATGGAAACACTGCTCCTATTGGTGGAGGGCAGTGCACCTCGCCAGCTATGAGGGTGCGTTTAAAATCTACTGCGCCGGGTAGCTCTGGAATCCGTCCCAGTGGCAACGAGGCGGGGGCAATGTGGGGGGAAGTGAGCTGAACCGCATCTCATTAGCACAGACTGCTAAAGGCCAGCGGGCTGCAACTCATCAAGCATCTGTTGCTTCAAACACCTGCAGAAAACAAGTTTGGGGAGAAACAAGACATGTTGATGTGCCGTGATCTGTGCTCACTATTGAATGCATCTATCCACATTATATATGCAACAAGCTAATGAGCACTAAAGAACAAAGGTATAGACTAGCTTCAGAGATGGGTACAAATACATCAAAACGTATTTTGTTACAAATTATAAATGCTTGCTCATCAAATGTAACAAAATAAAATACAAAATACTGGTGTGAGAACATGTATTTAATTAAAATAAAAGTAATTTGTAATTTGAAAATACAAAAATGCAGGTAAAATGGTAACAGTGCATGATGAATACATGTACCATTACAGCCCTAGTAATGTGTAGTATTTACAAAATCTACAACTTTCCCCAACCTTAAACAGAATAATAAGTTTGTGATTTACATGTGGTAGCGTTAATCGTGAAATGAAGAATGACAGCAGTGGGTTGGGGGGATCCGGGAGACGGAACCGCGATACAGATGTTCACGGTCTCGGATTCAGAACCCTTATATCCTTAATTTATAGCCAGTGTTTCCCACAGAGTCAGTGGCGGTAGCTGACAGGCGTACCACTGTTTGTGTGTGCAACGTTTTCTTAAATTAATAATCACAAAAACGGAACCATACATATAATATTCAACGTCAAGTTCACCACTCGGTTTTCCCTTTTAGAAAGGCTTAGTGGCTATAAAAACGTACGTTTAGCTACCTGAATTATGCCTGATGCAATGAGGCTTATACGACACACCGCAAGATGCTACTGACTGAGAATATTTGTTGAAATTACCTAGAATACGACTAGCAGACTAGCAAGTTAATTCATGGGTTGTAGAGCACAGCACTGCTGTTTCTTATTAGCCACATTTACATTTATATTTACAGCATCTGGCAGATGTCCTTAGCCAGGGCGACTTACATAATAGAACCAGTTCTTCTGTCCTATAATGGCATTCAATGAGAAATACCTGAAAGTACAGTATATCTTACCAGATACCTTACCTTAAAGCAATTTGCACCAAGCATCAAAGCAGCTTTGTTCTTTGGATGACTGGGAAAACCAAGTTCACAAACAGCAAGCTGGGCCCAAAAGGATGTGTCATATGATTTACTTGCATCTAGCCGAAGATGGAGGTAGGCTATATTTAAAAGTCTGTAAGCCTGGTGATGAAGGTTCTTAAAATGACAGAAGATAAATTATGCATTTTATTAAATATTTTAAATGCAAAAATACAATCTCTCAAAGTATTTTGTTTCAAATTACATCTCATGTATTTTCCTCTAGCAAAATACAAAGTACAAGATACTTAAAAGTAATTAAATAAGTATTATAAATACATTTAATTGAAATACTGCCCATCTCTGTATACTACTATTATGTCTAAAATTTTCTGAGATGTTCTTTGCTGCAATATCTTTAAATTATACAAGCTAATACTTACGTAATGTGTTATAATTCATGGTCCTTATTTCACTGCGCAGCAGAGCATTCGCACGCCCTGCATTCTTCGGCAGCCTTATGTAAGGTTGCATGATTGTTATGTAACATATTTCAGCGGTATAGCCATGTCAGTGGACACGCGTGAGGAATATGTCTTGTGCTCTGTGTGAATGCACGTATGTAAATGTGAATTTCCACGCCTTCATCCCAAACCGCAGGCTGCTTCCTTGCACATCTGCTGATTCATATTGCGATGTTGCTGACGCTCCTTAATCGTGTTGTTACTTAATCTCACCGTGGTTCACCACGGCCCAGGAAGTCAATCGCTCTGCATAACGGCAGTGGCGGAATAACGGAATAAATGAGTGTGATGCAACGTGCATGCAACCCCAGCCATATGCCATTGTGTCGCCGGTGCAGCCCGTCAGCCTGTCCTATCGATGCCCCTCTGACAGACGCTGAGCCCGGAGAAGCTAGAGAGCATAAGGGAACAGTGCATATCCATCCATCTTTCCACCGCTGATCCAGTACAGGATGCAGACAGGCCTTGAGTCTGTTCCAGGTGCCATAGGGCATGTGGCTGGGATACAACCTGGATGAGATGATTTAATCACATATAAACCAGCACTTTTATGTTAAGCGGCAAATTTACCAAAAGCAAAAGCAGCTTTATCAAACATTCTGCATATCAGGGAATCAGACATCAGACAGATCAGACATGGACTGGGAAGTATGGGTGGAAACAGGGTGGAAGATTGATGTAGGGACACACAAACTGAGATCTACATGCTAAAGCTTCAGGTACATCTTCCTCAGAACATATGGGGTGGCCCCAGCCCATCGCATGTGGTCTCACGTCTCTGCGCTCCCTCATAATCACCCAAAGGTGTCAGTCATGCAGGAGGAAGCAAGCTCTCAAGCAGACGGGCAGAGGGGAACAGCAAGAGGAGGCCTGCTCCAACAACACGCTCTTATTAAGACGAGAGGAAGCACAATGTGCGTCGTGCAATAGACACGAATAGGGTAGAACAGATGACGGAGAGGGCGTTAGGGAAACAAAAGGGGCTCTTATTATTATTTATTAACTCAGAAAGAACAACAACTAGAAAGGAAGATGATCTCTGGGGATCAGAACAGGAGGAGGGAGTGAGGGGGGCCATGAACAGCACAAGGGAATGACATAACTGGGGTACACAAGACTGGGAAGCGCTTTTATACAGGACTGCAGAGGGAGCAAATGAGAGGCAGCTGGAGGGATTAACACGAGGGCAGGAACAAGAGGTAAGACCAACAAATGCCAGGTGTGGCTTGTTAGGGAGGAGGCAAGGGGGTCAGGTGGACATAGTGGGAAGGACGTGACAGGAATAGAATAGAATAGATTAGGATAATCATACATAACTGACCCCCATTGAGGTAATCCTCATTTTGCCGACCCCATCTTGCTCTCCATGAGAAACACAGACACATATACACGCTTGGGGCTGACACTGCAGGGTCAGCCAGCTTGCTGCTGTTCCTTTGTCATACTGGCTGATTCATGGTTCTTTCAGATGGAGAGACCAAGTGAGTCATCACATCGACCCATGTAACGTGTGTAACCAACACTGACGTAGGTGTTGTTCAAACATTTCAAAAATAATTCTATAATTTCTGAGCTAGACCACATGTAAATATCGATGTGACGAACATCTACAGATAGGTCAGCATGAGAGTCCTTCTCCTGTTAATACTATATATCATAGGTTTTGTAATGTTGTAAAATCCTCTTCGCCATTGTGTGACTCCCTGCCATGTTGAACACAGTCTCGCCTCGGTCTCCGGTGCCCCCCAGCCTGGCTCCCCCCTGACCTAGACCCCCTACTTGCCTTTCCTCTGCCTCTGCCCCTGTTCCTGCTTGATGATGGGGTGTTTTCACTCCTTCTCCGTTTCAGCTGCAATGGAGCCTGAAGTTGCATAAATATTGATTTTTGTCCTCCTGGATGGGTGGACCTCCCGTCATTATGGTGGGGGGGGGGGTCGGGGGGAGTAATCATTCCACATTACCTCAGCTGTGATGAAGAAATGAAGCGATTGTTCCCCAGAGAGCCGATTGCAAGATGATATTCATGACGGCTCTCTCATATTCATTACGCTCATTACATTTTCATGCTATTTGCTTTGCTGGTGCTGTTTTCCCTAATCTTCACTATATCGGGAACAGAGACTTTAATGCTTCGTTCATTTTCCATAAGCGTTTAAACCAGGCCAGGGTGTGGATGAACCACAAAGCCGGGGAGAAACAGGCCACAGATCTGGAGAGGAAGAGACTGTGTAGCTGCAGAGGAACTGGCCCAAAGTGGGGGTGTCACACGGCACACACTCACACTCACTAGCACAGGGGCAGTCTTATCCGCAAAGGGCTAATGTGTATGTAGTAGGGATGTGCATCTCCATAACTGAGGCCGATGCGATACGCATCTCGATGCATAGCCAACGATACGATACATTA
>JAODKM010000118.1:8912095-8923466 GCA_026780845.1 Petrocephalus sullivani | reverse complement strand
TGATGAAGTGTTTCAGGTGTAATTTTGTCCCATTCTTCCTGCAAACAAGTCTTAAGGTGGGCAATAGTACGGGGTCTTCGTTGTCACATTTTGCGCTTCAAAATGCGCCGCACATTCTCTATTGGAGACAGGTCAAGAAATCACTACTTTATTTGTCCCAACTTTTTCTGGTTTGGGGTTGTATGCATATTTTTAACATAAGAAAAACCTGGCATATTAAAAGGGATGTGTACACTTTATATCCACTGTAACTGTGAGTATTAAGTTTTTATTGATTTGTCTTTATTTTATTGATTTTAGTCTTTGTTTGCTAATAAGAGCACTAAACCTGATTCTAATGCAAGTTTGTTAAAAAAAAATGAGCTTGGCTGGGGAATGCAAAACCAGCTCCCTTCACTACAGTATACAAGTTGCTATTTTGTTACCTCCGTGAGACTGGGCTATGACGGGCAAATCTAAAGTAATGCCTTAGCACATCATGTTTATGCGAGTCTGGAACCAGTTGGTGACCAGTGCACTACATGTTCTGGTGGATAAAATCAGGATGTTCATCGCATAGACTGCGTCCAGTTGTCTGGCACGTTTTGCACCGAAAGATTTACTCCGTTATACAACTGGATGTCATACTTAAGCAAGACCCTTAAAAACACTGTAGTCCCTGCGGGACTCGAACAGACAGCATAAAGGGTAGGAGACAAAGTGTCACTAATCACTTTACCGGGAAAGTGTCATGATATGCAGCGCTCTGACGCCATTACAAGTTTTTACATACAGATGAGAAGTGTGTGAACTGGCCACTACACCGCCACGACCAATGAAAACGCCACAAATAGCTGCTTTTTTTCCCAAAATATCTCATTTTAATAAACACCTTAGGTACATTGTAAATACAAAACCAATATGACTAACATTTATATAGCATTGTAATATACAATACAATTCATACTCAGCAATCTGAGAACTTGACATTTCTTACAAAATGTTTAAAATCTCTTCTACGTGTAAATTTAACCAAATACAAAAATAGAGAGCAAGATAGATGAAGGATAGCATATCTTCCTTGTGAATTCCAGTACTGACAGCTGTACTGCACGGCACAGGCGAGCAAATCAGTTCATCGGCTCGGTGTTGCTCAGTCGCCACTGGACCCGGTACCGGCACAGGGGAGCGGGACGGGTCCGCGCAGCCGCCCGGGTATTTTGCTCGACCTCGGCTTGATCGTAACGTCCTTATTTGGTTCAAGGCTTTCGACGCGACGAAACGGCACCGACAAGAACTTCCGCCGAACCTTCCATAGCTTTCCGTGCCAGACCTTCCCCGGTCCCCGCTTTAGCGGCACAGGATTCGGTCATCCGGGCACCCGCTCTGGAGAAGGGAGAGAACATCTGATCAATACAACGGCAGACACTCATCAGAGGGGAGAATGCACATGACACCTTCGCATCAAGATGTCAAACAACTGCGCAAGAGCCATTTACCTCCACAGCGATGCTCGCCAGCTCCGCGTTGAGGGTGGTGAGGGGTGACCGGGCGATGGGGCCGCCGTTTGCTCCCTGCAGACGGCCCTTGCCAGGCTCGTCCAGTTCCACCTGGAGGTCCCAGATGTAATCGATGACGTGCTGCAGGATCTCCATCTTGCTGGCCTTCTTGTTCGGTGGCAGGGTGGGCACCAGCTCTTTTAGCTTGCTGTAGCAGCTGTTCATGTCCTGGAGGAACATGGTCATGTGGTCGTCGAGCAGCGGCATCTTGCATTTGGAGATGGCCAGGCTTTGGTCAGACAGGCAGCGGACCACCTCCTCGGTCCCCACCTTGGTCTTCAGCGTGCAGGTAGATCCGACAACTTTCATCTTTGCTTGCAGCAGGTTGAGGGAAAACGAGATAAACTGCTTTCAGAAATATTTATAGAACAGACGGGCGTATTTCTTCTGTGTTATAAAGCTTTTCTGTAGATGTTCCTTCGCCGGTATGGCTCTCGGTGACAGTTTGATTAGAGCGCAATACCTCGCGTCCCGTTTTATGCTGTCCAGCAGTGTTGGGGCGGGAGCAGGCGGGCTATGTTGCCGCATGGAGCCAATAGAAAACGAGGACTCTCAGAGAGAGGGTGGTCCGCCATCCAGTTTCCACCAATAATCGTGCGGCATTGGTTATCAAAATTTACAATCTGTTAGAGGATGGTGTTGCAAATGGAAACAAATGTGTTTTTTATGGGTGATTTGTGGGAACCCAGCTGTCTGTCGCTCGGGGACTCTGCAGGTGTAGAGAATGCCTCGAGCGAAGCGTTTGTTGGGGGTGGGGGTGGGTGGTACAGCAATTACTCTGGATGAATAGCTTTTAAATTGTAGAATTTAGATACCAGGCTTTGCATAGTTGTGGTTTATTTGAATGTGCATATAAAAGGTGATGAACTGACATGCCATTTAACAAACGAATATCGGTACAGCTAAGTTACCCACTAAAATTTGATTATGTAACGTTCAATCTTTTGTTTACCAACAAGAATACTCCTTAAACTGTATATATGTTAAACTATATTAAGGTGCGCGCCCCATCTAAATTTTAAATTGTAAAATTTACTTAAACACAAGACATTAAACAAAAGGTGTGACTGGTAGTATATATGCACACACACATATTTATTTACCCATTTAAAGCGATGTATCCGCTGCGTATATACAATGTTAAGTTTGTTTCGCTCAAGCCATTACGGCTCTGGCGAAATTCCCATGCACTTAGATTAGCAGCTCCCGTTTAACATGTTAAAGAGGTCTTTATGCTAACAAATTGCATATTTTTGCACTTAACCCCCCTCCTGGAGCCGTATTAAAAGGGTCTGCCGGTGAATAGGCGAACAGCTTTTCTCACGTGTTCTCGCAGCGCGCGCGGCCCCGCGTGAGCGCTTAAATCGCACTGATGTGCCCGGAATCCTCCCCAGATTGTCCAAACAAGCCGGCGCAGACTGGCGGGCGCCAGGCCCGTGACGTCACCCATTCATGCGCTCGCTGACGCCTGTCAGCCTGGCGCCGCGCGGGCGGTCGCCAAGGAGACGGCAAACAGCAGGCTCGCGCGCCCCATTCACCTGCGGCGCGCGGGGCCTGAGAACAAACTGGCCGTAGAGATGGCCATTCATTTATCACCCCCCAAAGCGCTCTGATGAGATTACTGCCCCGCACACCTGCGAGTGGCCATTGTCGCCAGGCCGCCCGATCAGCCGCCAAAAGCAGATGCAATAATAGCCCTGTGCGTCTATCGGCATTTTCTAACGAAATTCCCGCAGGATCATTTATCTCCGTGTCATTCCGTTACACGAGACTTTGGTTTCGGAAACGGATTGTGTTTTTGTCCACCGGAAGAGAGAACGTGTTTTGTTAAATGTTTTTTTTTTTTTATTATCATTTAATCCAGTTTATATAATCTGTTTGTAAAGTGATCATAATAGCTGGCAATACATTTGTTTCTTCGGTTCTTTCGTAAAATAATATTAAAATAAAATTTACATGCACAGTGTTCGTATTTTTTTCTAAATAAAAATCGATTTAAATGGGAACAGCAGTTGCATTTTCAAAATCAAGTTAAGATTAAATACATACAAATCTATAAATTAAAATGTTATAAATGTTAGTACGAATAAATGCATATAATTTTCGTATTGGTTACAAATACATGCATCCCGTTCTCCATAATTATTCGTATGCCTTGCACCCCCCCCCGGAATCATATTGTACGTGACAAATTTGTCTGATCCTGTCTGACCGTTACTGAATCTAAATCAGATTTATTATCACATTAAAGATGCTCGTCCCCGCATCCTATTGGGGGATGAGCTGCGGGCTCTGGGGCCCTGACCAGGATATGCAGCTGGGATGTGCAGATGGGTCTCCTACATCTTTAAAGTTTCTCTTACATACGTCGGTTTTAGCTTCAGATTCATTGGATGCAAATTTCGGGGAGCCAGGGAGGTGTGGCCAGCACTCTGTGGGGGCCGGCCGAGGCGGTGTGGTCTGAGGGCCGAGGGCGTGGCCGGGACAATGGCAGCGCGGGCAGGGACTGTGGGAGAGAGCCCGGCCTGGAGCCGCTCTGTCTGGCTGCTTCTCTTTGCTCTCGCATCCAGCTTTTGTTCAGCTGCAAAAGCCATCAGAGCTTCCTACTGACGCTAACAATAACGGCACACAGCTGGCCGCTTGGAGGCGAGGGGGAGGAGGGAGCGGGGGGGCGGGGTGAGGGAAGCATAGTAGCTCCTGATTTTAACTGATAGGATGGTGCCCCCCCCCCAGTCCTACTCCCACAATTTCCCAGCTTTATAGCAGATTCATTGGAAGAAAGTTAAAGAGTATTTGAAGTGGGATTTAAATGAGTGATGAACTGATGCCAGTCTGTTTGTGTTTTTAGTTTCCCATACACAGTTCTGAGCTACAGTTTATATGTGTGTGCGTGCATGCATGCATATATATATATATATATATATATATTTTTTTTTAATATACTCATACATGTTTCTTTACACACACATTTGGGATTTGGGTACAACCACAAAATGTTTCTATTGCTGCTTTAATCTCTCAGCCAGACGCTAAGGGGTGAAAATCCACACTAGTGATCGGGCCACTTTTGTCGAATCCCCCTCTTCACGTGGTCTTCCATGATGTGGGGGGTGGGTGTGGGTTTCTGTCAGCGCGTGGTGTCCTGAGTGTGGCAGAAACCAAACTCCCACGGCCATGCGCAGGGAGAAAGGCACGCAGCAAGGATACAATCAGAGGGTGAAGCTTTCTACTAATGTTTTAAGTTTAAGTTTTAAGATTTTAATGCCTTACCAGGATCCTACCATGCAGCCTTCTGGTCAAAAGGCCAGGCGAGTAACTAGCACAATGTCCTCAGTGGATTAGGTCACTCTGCCTGTGATCCCAAGGTTGGTGGTTTGAATCCCTGCGTCAGCAGTGACCCCCACCGCTGGGTCCTTGAGCAAGGCCCTTAACCACCAGCACCCACCCCCCATTGCTCCAGGGATTTGCAGATGCTGCTTTCTCAAGAAGTGTATGTCTCTTGTCTGCTAAGTAAATAAGTGTACTTTCAGGCCCATAAAATTATTCTGTCTAGTTCATTTACACCATAAGTGTTTTCCTCTGAACATATTTCCTCATACACAGTGTGTGCTGGGAATTCCGCTCTGCTATTGTGTAACTCTGCCCGGCTTTCTGGTAATCCCGAGTATTTCTGCTCTATCTGTTTTCCCAGCACTGTGTTGTGAGAAACACCTCCTGAATCAGCCAGGTGTCCCTCGGCTGGCTCCCGGGACGGCCCCACCACACGCATTCCACCCCCGCCAGCCTGGCCTCGCCCTTTCCCGCTCCACCTGTGCACAGGTGTGCAGCCTGCGGTCAGAGACGGGCGGCGTCACGAGCCAAGCTTGAGGGAGGCAGGAGGCCGGAACAAAGATCCCAGGGTGCCAGGAAGCAGGAGGGCCCCGGTACTGCAACTGGGTGTACATCTAAGCAGCAGAGACCCTGCTGTGTGGCAGCGACGCCGGGAAGGGCGCCACCTGTCTGCCGGCTGTGGCGCTGTCAGCTAATGCAGCCACACCAGCAGTTGCCTGTAAAGATGGGCGACGTAGGTTAGGCGGCTGAGCTCACCCGGAAACATGAGCATGCTGAAAGATGGCAGAATATTCTGGAAATTCAGGACTCACTTTCACTACGTGTCAAAACAGGTCATGTGAAATCCTATCTATCTATGGTGCTTTACAGTAATTATGGCTAAAAAGCATTTCAAATATTCTTTTATTATCTTTATTAACTTTTTGTGATTCATATTTTTTTGGTAGCATGTACACCGCCCCTCTGGTAATGCATCTTAAAGCAAGGTGGGGGCTTGGCCATTTAATGGCCGGTGGAGCACTCCACCCCCTCATTATGGGCAGGTGTGTGCAGGGTGCCCATCGGACGCCAGATCCATAGCCGAGGCCCTGTTCACGATGACCGGCGTGGGCCAGGCTGCCCCCGTGAATCCTCGGGGACATACAGACGCAGAGAGCCAGGGCGTGGGGGGACACCATGTCAGCCTGCTCCCAGTCACGCCCTGCCTAACCTCTCCTCACTTCAAACACCGAGTTGCACCTTCTGCCTCCGAGCAGAAATCAAAACCAGACACGATATGCAGGGACAAGATCCATCCTCCTCATTATGGCATTTGATATACCATGCGATTAAACACAAGGGCAGGATCGTGCTGAGACCAGCTACCCATGACCCTCCACGGCCGACACGGGGAGCGCGGCCCTCGGCCTGGCCAAGATGCGTGCTCCATTCTGCTGTGACACCGCGCGCGCTCATGAGCAAAACATTTTACAGGCCATTTCCAGGTACTGAATTCTGATTGGATGTAATTTGTGTCTCCAAAGCAGGAGCAGACCGGCAATTCTGGAACTTTCCCAGTGGCCCGCTCTTCCTCCCTCAACTCCGGCGGTATTTAGCCCGTGAACCAGGAGTGTCCAGCCCATTGGCTGATCTTGGCATATTTCCGTGTCGATTGCAGGAGCTGGACAATGCTTGGTATATTTTGATGGTCGTGATCATCAAAGGATGCTCCCCCCACTCCAGTCATCCAGGGCGGATTCTGTCGCCAGACCACCCTTCCATTGTTTGACGATCAGACTTCGCTGAGAAAACGCCTAACAGAGCCATTAAGAGATGTTCTTGTCATTGTGTGTTCAGCCATAAATCCCTGAGACAAATAGGGGGTAGAAGAGCTTGGAGTGGGGTGTGGGGGCAATTTAGATTAGGGCCCTCAGAAGGTCAGGCTGCTGACATCTGTGCCCTCCCCTCCCCAAAAAATAATCACAGTTGTGTGACTAAGTTTGGGTTCAAGTCTTATCGTGTGTCACTCCAGCTGACTTGTGAATCTTCCCTGTACCTTCGGTTTTGGCCTCTGAATATCACAAGTGTGACTGCAATCCCTAAAACATCCAGGTTTAATTACGAACAGGAAGATGTGGGTAAGATGCCTACTGGCATTTGAGGACAAGACGGGGAAGTATCATTTCCGTGAAGGAGAGAGAGGGGTGCGCAGCGATCCGTCGCGTGGATGTTGGCTTTGGGTCATCACGAGACATAAGTTGCCTGGTTCCAGTTTGTACTGCATGAATGGTTCTGAGAAGTTGTAGATGATTCCTCCTGAATGGTCCAGCCCAACACACTGTGGTAAGGGGGCATTTTTTCACTTACACAGATGCTTACATTTAGTAACCCACAGAGAATAAACACATGATTCCTTTACCTATTTGTACAGCTGTGATATTTCTTTTAGCAGGTCTGGTTAAGTGCTCCTAGGTTTCGAATGGGCAGCCTTCTGGTCGCAGAGCCAACCTCAGCCTCACACACTTCAAATAGATTTTTTTTGGTTCTCGACAGGTCAAATTATCACCAGGGAGTATATTAATGTGTCAGTGTTGTATTTTGGTAGGTTCTTTTTCTGAGAATGACTGTCTCCTGATAAGCCTGTCCCGTCTCTGCTCTCCTGGTAAGGGTCGTCTGTTTGGGTCTCTTATTATTCCATTTGAAACTGTACCCTGCCCATCTAGGCTGTATTGAAACAGGGAGCAGTGCTGGGACTGAGTGTTCATCCGTCCATCCCTGGAGAGGTGAGAACGGTCCGGAAGCCCTTCCAGTGTCCTGCAGGATCAGCCAGGGTGTCGGTTGGAGTTTCAGGACAATATGCCCTTTTGGCCCCAGGGTCTTTTTACTCTGTCTTTCATTGCTTCCCTTTTTAAGACGACCTGAACTCGCTGAAACACCTGAGGCGGGAGCAGCTGAGTGTAATGACAGGCGTATCCGCGGCCGCAGCCGGCTCCTTTGTGGCGTGTCGAGAGCACCTGTGCCGCTCGCTGGCCACCGAACAATGCGGCCCCAAATGCCCCGCCCTCCTTTCAGGGCCTGGGAACAGAGGACAGGCGAGCACAGAGGTTGGCGCAGGGATCCCAGGATGCTCGGGTTCGACCATTCTAACTGACCGCTGAGCTGGTGCGAAGTGGCTGTGACATCAGGTGACAGGAGTGTCACCCTCTGTGGCCTGGCCCACATTCCTGCTGTCTCTCCGTGACACATCAGCCTCGAACCAGAGCCCACACCCCCCCAACCCCCCCAGATTAGACGGGGTAGTGCCCTTGCCCCCAGCTTCTGGGTGGTCATCTGTGCTACAGGGAGGAAGTGGAAAGCAGGCACATCCCCGCATCCCCATCACCACACAGCCGGGCCACCAGCAGCGGTTTGGGACGGGCCCTCACTCCCTGTCCCCCCTCCCTCCCTTTGCAATGACAGGCCACAATACCACGGGTGATCCTGGGACCATTGTTTCTGCAATAACAGCACTACATTGTTTTGTATAGGGTCCTATCTAGTTGTTTAGATGCCTCAATCTTGCCTGTAGTAAAATATATACTTATGATGTCATAGTTTCACAATGGTTCACCTCTCCCCTACTGTTTCGAACCTGTGCTCTCATTCCCAGTAATATGTCACATTTCATGTTTTCTTTGACAGGCAAGTAAAAAAATTTGAGGGAAGGAGTGTGTTTTTGCACCTCCCTGCTTTATTGTGGTTTGATTAGGATTATGGGTAAATTTACAAGGACTATCTATATAGCCTAAGATACTCGCCAAAAATGCCGAAGACCATGCAGAGAATGGCCCTGGCAGAATGCCCCATGCCACACAGGAATCGTTGCATGTAGAACGTCACACGTGAAACACCCCACGCAGGACGGATCCTGCAGAAGGTCCCACGCAAAACGCGCATGCAGGATGCATCTCGCACAGTGGTAAGCCTGAGTCAAATGCTCGCTCTGTGGAACCGAGTGCCCACGCAGTGAGTCACTGTGCATTTTGGATGCAGCCCTCGGGGGGGGTGGTTTCCATCAGCTGCAGGCTGCTCACATTTGAGGAACTGGCTTTCGCTTTAAGGGTCTGCTTCACGGAGCCTGGCGGCCCCCGTCATGTGACGCCCGAGAGCTTCAGTGCCTATCAACTTAAGGGGACAAACCAATGAGATGTGCCAGTAAAACAATGAGTTTCGGTGGGAGGGTCCGGCGACGGTGCTTCCACTCAGCCAGGCTGGGGGCGGCGGCGAGACTGGTCACGGGTCAGGAGGTCTGCACCTGCGAGCATCTCGGCTTCAGCTTTGCGTGTCACTTCCTGCGCACACACCTGGATGGTGTGTTCACTTCTGCTTCCGTGTGCAAATAGGGGCCAAGTACATTCTGTATGTGTGCGCCTATCTGTGCGCGTGTGAGGCACTCTCGTGCCTCTCGCTGCTACTGCCTGCTTGCGCTAAAGTCGGTAAAGTCAGGGTTGCGTAATACACCTTTATCCCATCCTTGGGAATGTACAGCCTCTCTCCCCATGCCCCCGACCCCCCACTCCAAACACACTCCACCTGTCCCAAATGTGCCGAAACACTGTGACTGTAAAACAGGCGTGGCTGTGGATCCTGACAGCAGTCCCGATCGTCCCGGGCGTGAGGGGAATCGCTGAGGCAACACCCCTCATCAGAACAGAGCGATCTGTCCTCCTGCGGGCTGCCCAGCAGCTGACACGCGGGCCCAGGCGGGCACGGGCGGAGCACAGAGCTGCCTACCGTCTTTGTGGGGGTGGCACGTGGGACATGCGAGCCTGCGGGATATTCCTACAGCTGTAATGGGAGCCCGAGATCGCAGCTGGGGCAGGTCTTCTGCTCGGGACCCCGGCTCCGGCTGGAGGATGATCGCTCTGGATAGTCCTAAGCTTCCAGAGCTAGTACTGCCACCTAGCACTCCGATTACCAGATTATTAATATCACATCGCGTTTTATTTTCTCTCATTCCTCTGTCTGGTCTAAAAAAGTAGCTCAAGTGGACCCTGACTTAGTTAAATCAGCAACACCTGAGTGTCCATGCTGACGCCGGCCTGGGGCCCCCAGATACGTTCATGTGCTCCCGCCAGGACCCCAGATCCTCGGGCTGCGATAACAACGGCGTCTGAGGGAGGAGCTGGAGATCAGCGCCTCTCACGTGTCATCGTAGCGCAAGTCACAAAAAACACACAAGGAAGTCGGCTCAGCGACGTGGAAGTGGCAGACAGCTAGGAGGTGGTTGGCCAGTCGCTACTCGCCGTAAACGCTGGTACGCCTTCCTAAGCACGTCACACGCTCCCTAACAGGCTGGTGGGAAACGTCGTCACCCCAGTAACGAGTTGCTAAGAGCCTTCCTGATCTCCCATTAACACCTACTCTGCTCCCACAGGCATGCAGCTGGCCCCGGAGGGCTTTGTGGAGGATGACACACTAGTCTTGGGACTATTGTTAAGCAATTCATTTGTGTCTCTGGTCCTACGATGGTTACTGAATGGGGCTCTTTAGCAGAAGGTCACAGGTATAAATACCAGGTGGAACTGTGCTGTTGTACCTTCATACAAAATAAATGCCTACCTCGACAGAGCCAAGCTGTCTGGTAGGATTTCAGCAAAATCATGCATTAAGCAACTAAACAGTAATGCTATTATGTAATAAGCCCAGACATGTGACTGTAAGGCCTCTCTACAGTGTTTATCACAAATAAACATTGGTAATGTCACCATGCTGCCCACAGGGGAGGAATCGCCGGGCCAGCTAATAATGCGCGGTGTCACCGGGGTCATCGGACAAAGCTCAGTACTGGTATCAGCTTGTGTATGCTTTTCTGGTGTCGGAGCTGTGTTTGGTAACTGTTAGCTCAAAGTCTGAGCAGCATGTGGTATATGTGCATATTGGTGCGCATTAAGATAATATTTGCAGTGTGGTTCATGTATGTATACATGTCGCATTCATGATTTGTATATAAACATACAAATGTAGTATTCAAAGTATGGTATATGCACATACAGACATATACAAATACATACATATACAGATATAGTATTCATAGTATGTATATGTACCTACAAATATAGCATTCACAGTGTGGTATGTGTATATATATATATATATATATATATACACACACACACATTTACACAAACATAGTATTCACAGTGTGGGATATGTTTGTATCATGGTATGTATATGCACATACAGATGTAGCATTCATAGTGTGGTATATGTACATACGGATGTAGTATGCACAGTGTGGCATTTATGAACGCCATAAATGCGTATATGTGGCATTTATGGTGTGTATATGCACATACAGATGTAGTATTCATAGTGTGGGATACATATATACAGATATAGTATTCATAGTATGTATATGTACCTACAAATGTAGCATTCACAGTGTGATACATATCTATATATATACACTTTATTAGGTAAACCTTGCTAGTACCGGGTTGGACTCCCTTTTGCCTTCAGAACTGCCTTAATCCTTCGTGGCA
>JAODKM010000118.1:8893121-8908546 GCA_026780845.1 Petrocephalus sullivani | reverse complement strand
GGCCCCCTGGCCTTCCCCCGCAAACAGACCCAGGTGCAGGGGGCCGTCTGGGCGGGGGGCGGGGTAGGGGTATTGCGCGGAGGCTGTGTCAACACTGCATGGGGTGGGGGGGTAGGGTTTCTGTCTGTCCAGCACCCATCGGTAAGCTAACAGGCACGGGAAGCATGCACCGTGTTTACCGTGCACCAGAAATTCATAAATGTCCACGTTACATTTTAAGAGCTTTCATTAAGTCAGAACAGCTGGGAAAAGTTGTAAGGAGCAGATTCACTGGGGAGGTTTGAAAAATCTGACTTTGTGCACATTTGCATTGGAGTGTTTAGTAATTACCGGGAAACATGTCGCCTGAAAAAGCATGCATCCATTAAGTACACCGTGTGCCCCTGTTACACCATGGCTACCAGCTGCATTGCCACCGAGGAGCAGCTGGGAGGGCTCCAGCCAATCAGACGCCATGAGCGCCCCCCAAAACCTCTTTGAACATCCCATCCGGCCTGCAGAACAATGGAGCTCCGGCACAGGGACCTTCTCACAGGCAAGATGATCCAGGCCGCTAATTAACCGGACGAGCAGTGACCTCTTTCTGCCCCGTCTTGTCTACTATCTGATTCCATCTCCCCCTGAGGGCTGCTGTGCCTCTGCTCAGTCAGAAATAATTGGCCAGGAGTGTTCCGATGCCCCCTTGTGGCGGGGTGAGCGATGACAGTACAGCGATAGCATGTGCTGTGTCCCAACTGTTATACTGCCCTCTCTGGAAGCCCCTGGCGTTGGGGGGAGGCCCAAGATCGGAAAGGTTTCATTGTGGTAGCACTGAGAGAAGAGCCTGTTTCAAAGACAAAGCTGCTTATGCTTTGACAGTGCACTTCCGGGCGGTGTGTGTTATTGTGGGGAAACTCTTGTGCAAAGTACCGGAATCGCATTGGGAACACAGTGACTGAGAATAAGGCGGCTGGAGACAGCAGCTTGGGCTTGGCATACTTACGGGCGGCTTGCGGACGAGACGTAGTCCTGGGATCCTCCAGGGGCTGTTGGCAAAGCAGACAGGAGCGGGGCCTGGCTCTCCGGGGAGGGTGACTGTGTGCGGGTCCCCCCCCGGGGGCGCCTGAGGACCTCCCCGACTGTCAACACGAGGAACGTTCTGGAAAGTGCGCGGCACGCAGAGAGGCTCAAGCTGGCCGCTGTTTCTGTGCATTCCAGAGAAACCTCAGCGAGAAGGACGCAGAGACGGATTCCAGGAGTGCCGCCTCCGCCACTGCTTCTCTTTGGGTCCCGGGATTACAAAGGAGCCATTTAAATGTTCCTAGTTATTAGTATAGAGCAGTTTGCTGCTGGAACATTCTAATGTGGGAGACTTCAATTCAAATGCATCGCAGATGGGTCTGTGCACAATCAGAGGGCATTGTGGGTAAGGCGGCCACAGTCGCTGCACACTGTGAGCACACGTAAATGTATACATCATGTGACTGTGGTTGCAGCTCTGCACAGTTTGAGTATGATTTGGGTATATCTGGATATTTGGTTTCAGATTTATGAAGTTTATTTAGATAAGTCACCCTTCCCAACACATTTACCCCGGAGCCTTTAACTTTACATGTAACAATGTGAGTTCTCTCAAAGTACTTACTGTTCATGAATAGGCACAAAAGTTTAAATTTAGAGAGGAAAGGGAAATGGCAGCAAATCGCCTGCCCTGGGCCCCAGAATGCAGGCATATTCAGGGACAGCGTCAGGGACAGTGTGTGCCTCTGCAGGTTAGGACTCATGTGATCAGAAGGATCCCGTCCCTGGTGGAGTGATGCCACCTCCGTGCTCGTTCCCTGCTCTCCAATCCTCACCCGTATGTCACCCGTATGCGGCTCAAGCATCTGCCGAAGTGAAGTGTGATGTGTTTGGATCTGAGGGGGCCGTTGGCCTGTGGAGGCGTTAGCATATTAGTGCATTAGCCTGTCCAGAGGCAGAGAATCTGCGCCCCCTGCTGGTACCTGTGGGGCCCAAACAGACAGGAGGCCAGTGCTGACTGCGTGCTCACTGCGCAGGAATGGGAGGATGGCACGTGGCTCTCAGAGTGCTTCGGGGTGGGAGTCCTTATGAACGTGAGGGGTGCACAAACACCAGGCCCACCTGATCACACAGTGTCCCGACCCGGACCAGCGGAAACGGAAAGCCCTGTGACTATTCAGTGGCTGCGCGCCTTTCACACGCATTCGCTTTACACAGCTGGACACACACCGGGGGTACGGGACAGAGCTGGGAAAAATCAAAGCTATTGCATCTGTGCACACATCCTCAAAAGGTTTATTCTAAATGTCCAGGTTCTTTAATTATTAAGCACAGCAACAGGAGCAAATCTTTGAGATGGAAATCCCATCAAAGAAGGACAGATTTTATCAGATTTAACTCTGATAAAACCGGCATCCAAAGAAGTTTGTAATAAGTCGCCTAGCTGACACATTTGTCCAAAGTGATTCACATGTCTGAAATAATGATTTGCTGCACAGCTGCAAGTTTTAATGGTTGATGAAGGACAGTGGTTCATGATTTTCCACCCTGGATCGGCAGTGGCTCTTCTCTGGGGATTCGAGGTCCAAATAACCGCAGTGGCTGTGATGCCCGTGTCATGCGGAGGAGGATGGAGGGAAGAGCAGGTCTGAGGTGCTGAGCCTGAGAGGGTCGTCCATCCAGCAGGCACACAACACAGATAGGGAACTAGCTTTGTAAAGGAGTGAAAATCGACACCATAATGGACTGGCAGGCAGGGCAGGCTTACTGCAGCACACACACACACACACACACACACACACATATATATGCACAAGGCTGCACAGCCTGAAGGTCCAGTGGGGAGGCAGCCTGTCTGGAGCTGCTGTTCCTGTAGTCCTGCTTGGATAAGCAGATGTCTGGCAGCATATATCCAGGGCACTCATGGCCCACATGGGGATAAGGGGGCAATTTCAGAGCCCACTCCTCTTCTAAGGTCACCCCCCTGCCCTACACCACCCCCACTCACACTATCATGACTTACAGTCAGAGTGAAGACATCTGCTTACAATATATGTAGAGGCTCATGACAGGGGCAGCACAGCATGTGTGGACTCACTGTCAGGACGCCCAGTGCTCACTCGTGCCCCCTATGGTCGCTGTCACTGAAATTCAATGGCTCTCCTCCACACCTCTGCGGAAGGAAACGCAAAAAATAACAGAAGAGGCAGCAGAAAGACTGGAATGTCTGTGAGCTGGAGGAGTGGGTGGTGTAGTGAGCAGAGGGTGAGCCAGTGCTGGTGGAACAGCACGTCTCATAACCCCCAGGGAGCTGGAGAACAAGAAAGTGAGAGCTTCAAACCCTAGTAAGGGCTGTGCAGGTACCTACCCAGAACGGCGCTCCATCAAAAGAACCAAAATGAAACGTCTGCCAAATAGACAGGGGAACTTTCCCTGGGCAAATTCTTCTTACCTACCTCATTTTATTCTCCATGAGGCACCCAGAGAGGGGAGAGCAAGACTGGGGGGGTCACAATACATGGTCAGCCAGCACACAGCAGCCCTGGAGGTGGGGGTTAAGGCCCCCACTATTCTACATGGACAGGGTCGTGAACCAACAACTTTCTGATCACAAGCAGAAAGGTTAAAGCCAACGAGCCAGACACCACCTCCCGAGAAATGTCCTTCACTTGTGGTGATGAAAATGGTATGTTGAAGCCAAGATCGTCAGTGCATTGTCAGTCACTGGAATCACGTGTGGAATTAGGCTAAACTCGCATGTGACCTATAACATGCGCTGATCCCAGCGAAGGCTCAGAACCCTCATCTCTCTCCCATCAGATGCCCTCAAATCTCTGCTACTCAGAGGTAGCGTCCACGAAAAACGAAAAACATGACCTCGCTGAACCCCGCAGCTCGGCCTCAGAGCTGCCAGAGAGCTGCGGAATCGTGTAGCGTGCTACGGCGTCGACGTGCAGCCATGAATGCTGTGTCCATTTTTCAGTATGCTAAACGGCGTCTTCTTGCATCTGTCTCGCGTGACATAACGTCAACGAGCTTTCCGGCGAATGCTTTGCCCGTGACTTGCTCGGTGATGCCTTTAGCTGCTATGAGCCAGCACACCGACCCCAGCTTCTCAGCTGCATTCTGTAAGGGCGTAGGGTCCCGCTACAGCCGCAGTCACGCCGCGAGAGTGTCGTTACTCATTACTTGTACACAAAGAGGCTCAGGCCACAGTCGAGGCGCCCCAC
The DNA here is from genome assembly GCA_026780845.1 of Petrocephalus sullivani. Lineage (NCBI taxonomy): Eukaryota > Metazoa > Chordata > Actinopteri > Osteoglossiformes > Mormyridae > Petrocephalus > Petrocephalus sullivani. Next base: position 8,904,317 of record JAODKM010000118.1, on the reverse strand, counting down.
CACAGCAAAGCTGGTGGCAGAATGAAGCACCGCACTGATCCAGCTGGGAGGAAAACAGCATTCCTGATTGGAGCATTGCATACTGAAACACACTAACGCAGTTCAGAGCGACGTTTACCCGAAATTTAGCAGATTTCACTTAATTAGAGGTTTGCAACCAACCAAACAAAGACACAGGGACACGTGATGTTTTCGCAGGCAGGGGTGCCAGCGTGCAGTGGTTATGCCCCCACCCCCCCCGCAGCTCCCCGCAGGGGAGGAGCAGTCTGTCTGTCAGGATGTGCGCCGGAGACACAATGGCTGGCTGTTGCCCTCGCTGGGGGTGGAAAATGTGAACACAGGGCTCGATTATATGTTGTTGTTTTTTCTTTCTCTCTGTGCAGTAGAACTGACCGGAGTGTGTGAAAGCAGAGCCCTGTGCGCCCCCCGCTGGAGAGAGGCCATGCTTGCGGGCGCCGGTGAGGCGCTGCTGCTCTCACCCTGGAGCAGGCAGGACCCCCCACTGCCAGCCCTCTCTCCATTTATGAGAATCCCCCCAGAATGAGCCCTATGTTATGAATGCGCTCCACGGTGGGCCGTGGTGGGCGGTCACAGGCAGGGGTGCATAATGCACAGGCTAACCTGGTCTGAAACCCAAGGGTGCTTAATGCATGGGCTCACCCGGGCTGAAGCCCAGGGGCACTTAATGTACAGGCTCACCTGGTCTGAAACCCAAGGGCGCTTAATGCATGGGCTCACCCAGGATGAAGCCCAGGGGCACCGTAACCGCATTTCCATCAGTGTGGTGCAGGTACCAGTGCAGGGCTGGTTCTCACTTGGTACTTTGTGAGAAGTGAACCATCTTCCCACTGGTTTCATAAAAGAACAGAACAGAAACATTATGTAGGAGGAAATGAGAGTAAAGTACTGAGGTGGCCTGTTATCTTGTCCTTCAATATTGTGCCTTGATCTATATGGAATAGTTTGCATATTCCAACTTCACAATAAGAAAAAAAAAAAACAAAAAAAAAGCTGTAATTTTTTACTTTTAAAGACAATACAGGGTGCATATGCAGATTTGCATTCAATAACATCAAGCAACAGTAATATTTCACGGATGCTTTCAAGATGATCGTGTGCAATTTTGGATTTTTTTTAAACCGTTGATTTGATGGAGATGTAACCTAGTTACCATTGGGTTCTTGAGCAAGGCCCTGATTAATTTGAAGACTCGCTTCCCCAGCTTTCTCTAAAAATACATCACTTTGGATAAATTAATGCTAAATAGCTGTCCTTTTGTTGAACTACTCACTGAAAACCTCCTGCTTATGTTTAAGTTAGACCTCCAAAGTGGCCCAGGAGGCTGAGGCTGGATTAGAGACTCACTGTGTTGCACTATGGTTCACAGCTGACCTGTCAGACATCTGCAAAAGCAGTACAGAGCACCCCACAGCGCCACCCATAGGCAGCCCAGGACAGAGCCATGTGTGCATCACCAAGGTACAAGCTGGCATTACAAAATTATTAAGCCAGACTTTCACCAGCACTTGACGAGATTCCTCCACATGCAGGAAGAGAAACGGATTAGCCCCGACTTCCAGCCTGATTTCAGGGCATCAGTTACAGCTGAAAAAGAGCCTGCACGTCAAAGACCTCCTTTCTCCTGGATGATGACAGATGTAACGGGAGCCAGTCGGTTACCAAGCACATAGTTAAGGATCTGGACTTGTGGGTCCTTCCATATTGAACTTGAACCTCATGAAGACGGAGTGGAAAATTGCAAGGTAAACAACATCAAGTAATATGTCCATCCATCCGATCACCCACTCAGCTTCCAAATGCATGCCCTGGTCAGGGTCATCTGTCCCAGGGATCAAGGCTGGGGTGTGGATGGTATGGGGAAAAAGTGACAGCTCCCCTCAGTGACCACTGGATGGCAGTGTAGCCAACAGTCAGACTTTTCGTCTTCATGCATTTCTAATTGATTGTGGCGGGCAGGAGTGAGTCTGCGTCCAGCTACAGAGCCATAGGCGTTTGCCACTTGCCAAGGTTCGCATGGTACTCCACACCTCTGGCTCCTTCGCTGTGGCCTCTGTCCCACATGTGTGTGCAAGTCCCTTCTGGGTACTTCAAGATATCCCCTCAGGTCAACCCTAACCCTGTCTAAGCCTAACCCTCAGAAAATCTAACCATCAAAACCTCTGCTAGAAACTAGTATAGCAGACTCGCAAAGAACTTTTTAGTTATTTAAAATGTAACCCACTTACAAATTCAAAAGGCTTATTAAATATAGGTCTGTTAACCTCACACCTCCACGTGTACAGCCAGCTAAACTGAAAGACAGACCATCACATTGTTCCCCACAGCACTTTTTGGAGGAAGCGGTGCGATCAGTCCCACGTGCATCTGGCACAGGAACCAGCCGTCCCATAGCCCCAGAGCCCTTCTGAAGTCAATGACATTCATCTTTAAAAAAAAAAAAAAAAAAATTCCTTTTTACACAGGTGTTTTCATGTGAGGCCAGCTGGGAATTATGGGGGGAAAAAGATGCCACCACCCAGTCATATTTCCTGAGGTCAAGATGACCCAAGGTTACGACAGCCATTTTTATGTCCATCTGAGTGCGATTACTGTAACATGGGAAATAAGTTCCCCAGCTGTACAACACAGAGCGCCCATGCTTCAGTGAGCTAAGGTCTGTCAGGTGGGATCTTGGGGCAGCCAAGAATAACATCTAACAGCATAGAAGTTACTAGAACATGACAATCAGCTGCTGACCGCATGCCACCGGTGTGCGAACTTGTGGGGCTCCATGTCTACTAACCACATCAGTCACCATGGAAACAGCCAGGTGCATATTCACCTCCACACTCAGCCAAATCCACCTTAATGAAAGCATTCCATGTGAATGGAACCCAGGAAGGAGGTCACAGAGATGCACCTATTGGCTAAGCTATGTCACTGGGTATAAGAAACTTATTTAGTACCAGTTTGACTTGACAGGGGTTAATTGACTGTTTAACAGAAAACTCAAATATTATTTCTGAATTCAAAGTGTAAGCCTTATATTTCACCATAATTGCAAAATCATTGCCAATAAAAGTGTGTAAGGTCATGTCGGTCCAAAATAAAAAGTAAATCATAAAAAGTATAAAACAGCCAATTAACTGAAGTGTAACCCAAATGTCTGGGTAAACAAATTGATTCTGAATTTCAGCTTCATGTTTTAGGCAGTTCTGTGTATTTCTGGGGCACCATGTCCATCTGCAAGGCGGAACTATGAGTTTGCCCAGAGGCGGCATAAACACATGACAGTTCAGGAAGATGGAACGGCACACCTCCGCGCACCCACAAAAATGGCTTCCAAGCATGCATCACCTTACGAAGTGGTGAAGAGGCAGCATAATACCTCTGTGCAAACTACAAATAACCTTTGTTCTAAGCCCAGTGATGTCTGCAGTAGTCCGAGTTTGATGTGGCTGCAAGAGACAAAGACACACAGAGATGGGCTGCATCTTCATTGTGGCACCACCACACTTTACTACAAGAAAAGGACCTGCTTTTCAACCAAGGAAGCCGCCCTCCACTTGCATTGATACATCAGGAGAAAAATATTGAGAAGGTTTAAAAGACAGGATAATTCAACATACACCCAGCAAAAGCATGGACATGGTACCCTGGGGAGATTACACAAACATGTCTGTTACATCCCTTTGACGCCACTCACCCAGCACAGAGAAAGCCACAAGGTACCCAACTCCAGCCACCAAAGGCCAGAATCTTAAAATGCCAGACTGAAATTAGAATGATTCTACATAATTCTACCCACAAATGAATCAAGGAAAACACCGACAAATAGAAATGCACAGTCCGTTGTTGTAGAGGCAGAGCCACTTTGCGTATGACGACTAAAGTCCTTCTTGCAAATGATGGCCTTGGGAGGTCACGAGATGTTGGCTCACCGCAGATGAACCATCGCCATACATGTCAGAGGTCATTAGCGTGAGTTGGAAACCCATCGCAGGGATCCATGGCACAGCGCAACCTCGTTAATCCTCAAACTTCCTGGAAGAGCTTCGGGATGAACCTTAAGCAGAAGGGTGGTCACTGGACATGGAGGTATGATGGTCTTCACTGAAGAAGAAACTGTCATGTGAATACAGCATCACTGGCACTCCCCCTCATGCAGAAACTTGACCTGGCGATAATGGTGACCATCACAACGACTCCAAGCAACCTTAATGGGGTCGCCTTGAACCCCGCAAAACTTATGTAAAGCTAGTCTGCAGTTCCTCCAGCTTCACCAAAGAGACCTGATCCAGGAGACCAGAATCATTCCTCACAGGGGAGCCCAGGCTGTGGTGATCCACACCAGGTAGTCAGGAAGCAGACAACAGGAGGAAGTTTAAACAGAAATCAAGACTGATACTTCAGATCTAATTTCAAACAAGTGGGCACACCCAGCCCAAGTAACCATGGTGATGACAGCCCTGGTAACTAGAGAGACGGAGAGCTTATCTGAACGCTAAAGGGTGCGCGCCAGCTACAAGGCTACGTGTGTTCATCTTCCAAAAATATCAATGAGCAAGTCCCAAAATTAACATTTGCAGCTCCCTCATAGCTTGCAGAATTGCACATATACCTTAATTTAAAAAGAGGGTGCCAGTTTAAAAACGAGAGTAAACTTAATGTCTGCAAGATCCATATAAAATCTGCATAGTAAAACTGTGCCCAAATGCACCACACAACTATACAGGAAAAAAATACTGAGATTTCAGTGCATTTCTATATGATTGCTTAAGCCAGTCTTACTAGGGAAAAAGACGAAAAAGCACTAATTTTGGCCAAATGTTTCTGTGCCTGCCACAAAAGGCCACACATTTCACCACATCCCCATCAAAAGCCAGACCCTCCACACAGACTCTGCATCCCCACCCGATTTCATTCCTTGAACAAATTTAACACTCTGGCCTTCAGGACACTGGAGACGGCACGTGGGGGATGAGCGGCCCAGAGAGAAGGGGGTAAGGGGGTGGGACGGACAGGCACTGGGTCACTGCCACACTGAACAAACCACTTAAATACTACGGGATATTAAATGCCGTACAGTCGTCATTTAATACATCAGCCATTTCCATGGACGAAGGTGTGGACAGCACCACCTGGTGGTGCGTGCGTGAAATGCAGAGGTGGGGACTGGAGACACAGGGGGCTGCTGGTTACTGCTCCTTCTTCTCTGCCTCGGCCTCATCCTTGGGGGCAGGATCTGCCTCCGACAGGGATTCTTCGTACCTAAAAGTGGGACAAGGCAAGGGCCGGGGGCAGAAAGAAAATTTAATATGGGGGTTGGGGTGAGGGGGGGGAACCAGAAGCAATATGCAGATTTCACCACCACGCTAGACTGCAGCAACATGACTCAGAGCTTGTGTCCGAAAAAGTAATGCAGCCTAAAGGGCAGCATGGGACCCGCCCTTTAATCATGAAAATCATCCTTTAAATCCTAAATTGAATAAGATCCTAATTGAATAACAGCTAAGAATCAACTAAAGACCCAAGAACAGCTGCTTCTGAACAAAAAGAAAAGCTCACAGTAAACAGTTTAACTGGTTTAATTACTTTAGGGAATTGATGAATGGTATTGCTGGTAACATGAATGATGGTTTAAGCTGATAAATGGACTGGAAATGCAGAAAAAGGGAGTGGAGGGGGCTTCTACTGTGGTGGAGGACAGCTGTGCCGAAGTGAACCTGCATCATCCAAATGGTTGGGAAAGTTCTGAGACAGCCTAAAAAAGCAGCAAGGATATGAGACTGAGGGAAGGTACTTACTAAGGAGACACTGCCCCCTGCAGGCTGGGAGGTGCAGGGCAGCACCCACAGGGCAAAGAGATAGAGCTTTGACAAGAGCTCTAAAACAAGCTAAGAAAGGGAAATCCTTCTGCAGGCACAAGTGGAGCGGTGGCAAACTGGGGCAGCGCTGATGAACTGGGATTGAGGCCAGACTCTTAAACAGCATCAGCTCCAAGACCCAGGTGTCAGTTAAGGCAATTAGGGGAAGAAGGTTCAGATGGCAGAGAATAGGGGCGACAGAGCAGTGGGTGTAAAGGTAGCCGGGGCAGGTGGCGACCTTGGACTGAGCTCTTATCCTGTTAAACGTCTACCAAAATCAGATGGAAAAAATCTGCAAGGTGCACTGGATAAAGGAATCAGCCACGTGAGAATAAACGAGGCCCCCCACTGGCAACACGCCAAACCCCAGCCAAGCTAACACACACCCACTACTCAGGAAGAAGTGTAGACGTGGAGGAGAACAGACTGAAATCGGCCACCTCTTCTGTGCATGTAGGTTTGGCAGCCATGGAACAGTCTCATAACGGCCAGTAAACCACCCCCGGACAGCAAGGGGGCGCTGTACATAGATAGACTTAAGATTACAATGGCAGCCATTACCCGTAAGGGTCACCGTCCCACCCCACCTGACCCATCCTCCTCACCTGAACATCTCTGTGAGCTCTCCTTTCAATAGTGCCACCAACACTGGAAACCCGATGCATGCTGGGACCAGGTAGAGCAGAGCAGGCTGGGAAGGGGAGAGGACGTGTTACACACACGCTCCCCCACCCAAGGTTATACAGGAAAATGATCAATGTGCAGCCGATTTGAGGATGGGAAAGCCACCTACAAATTAACAAATCTCAGGAAAACCTTTCAATAACTTAGCGGAGCTTTAAGGGCCCGAATAGACAGGTGACAAATTAAATGCAGTAACGAGTAATTAGCCCAGAGCTGTGGGTCAGCAGGAGAAAACGGCACACTGACGGCTCACGGGCAACAATGCGACGACAAGGACAGGGCAGGAAGGTCACCTGACCTGGGCATGTTTGAAGGTGTGCATGACAAATATGGTGAGTCCCAGGCCAAAGATGTAGGCCAGGAAGCTGGTGTAGAAATAGGTGCGGGAGTCTTTCCTCAGGCTGGAAACAAAAATGTATCGGGGTCACAGCTGGCCAGAAGATGGCGCCACAACACAGAAGGCATGTAGACCGTCACCAACATCTAAGGCTTCACTCACCTAACGTCAAACCGCAGGAGTAATGCAATGAAGATACCTAAAAATGAAAAGATCATTGTAAATCTCTACATTAGGGTTAGAGTGCCCTCTAGTGTATGTTCAGGGGACAAATCTCAACGCAGACCTCATAAGTTCTATCATTATTATATGTGAGAAGATGTGGCTTCTATTAATGCTCTAATCCGTATTCCAGTGCTGTTCAAAGCCAACATGGGCAACCACTAAGTCCCAAGGGCATCAGTCTGGGAACTATATCTATGCTCTCAAAAGCATTCCCAGTAAACTAGGTCAGTTTTTTGTTTGTTGTGCCAGGGGGTGGGCATGGGGGCTTAGCCTTGCCTGGGATGACGATGTCACCGAGACCCAGCATGGCGAAATTGTTGGCTTCCAGACCCTTCTCCATCAGGTCCTGTGGGAACACCACTGAGGTGCAGAGAGAAGGGAATCAGGGTTCGATTAAGAGGCAGCTGTGTACATAAATTGATCGCAGAAAGTGATGCTAAGAAGGGGCACAAGAGTCCCCGCTGAGAACATCGTGTGCGTCTGGCCACCATCAGGGCTCCACAAAGAAGGGTAACGTATGGAAATGTTACCAAGTAAAGTCCTTAAGACGCACAACTGCCAAACACTGCCAACAAAGCAGCGCTTGCTTCCTCAGAGCAGAGCAGAGAGAGCCTGCCAACTGTGGCTCAGCCGTTAGCGTCTGCAAGGGCTGGACAGCTAAGAGGCCACCGCCTACCAGGCCCCGGGGGGCCCCCGCCTCGCTCAGACAGGAAGGCATTGGTCTCACTCACACTTTATCGGCGCCTCAAATGACTTGGCCACGGTCACCATGACGTTGGTCCCGAAAACCTAGACAGGAAACATTTGCAAAGACACCATTTTTAACACGTATACAGCCAGAGCCGACATGCTCCCACCATTGCCTGTCGCTATCAAGGTGTAGCTTTAATTAGCTTCGTTTTAAATGGCTGGATAATTCAGGTCAGAATCAGTATACTGACCACCAGCCCATCAGCCCCCCTGAGAGGCCCACGCCACTCGCGCCCAAACTTAGCCTGAGACGCAGGGCAGCGTCCCGCGTTTGTACCCAGACCCTGGAACGCTCACCCAGAACACGTCGTAGACGAAGAGGCCGCCCAGTAGGATGCAGCCCGTGCTCACGTTGTTGAGGTGCAGCAGCTCCACACCATTCAAAGCGAACGCCAGCCCAAACAGATTGTTGGCCACCCAGTGCTGCAGGGAGACAGGGGCACACACAGGGGCACACACGGCCCGGTTGCAAGGCTGCTCATTTCTGAAATTCAGCGAAACCACACTTGACTTGAAGTAGAGAGCATTTTAATAGTCACAACTTTCCTGCAATGCGTTGTGGGAGATGTGTTGAATTGTTTACATTATATTTGTGTCTCTGCATTTTAAGTTCCTGTGCATACAGCAGCAAGGTATTTTGCCCTGGGATCAATAAAATCTCTCGAACTCAATGAGCACAGGCTGAAACAAACGTACAGAGAGAGAGTTCCAGGCCAAGCACAACTGGCTTCCATGTTTCTCAGTCGACACCTATGAAAATGCAGGATCCTGCACGTCGACCCAAACATTCTTCATTGAGCGACTCAGTTGACAGCCACAGACTCCTGGCTGATCCTCTGGACACTGCCTTGGCCACAGCCCCAGCATGGATACACAGAGGGTACACACACGGTACGCCTGACGCATTTACCTTCTTGAGGACATACCAGATGCCCACCACCGTGCTGATGCACAAGCACACCAAGTCTTTGGTGTCAAACTCGTAATTGACGATTTCTGGGGGGGAAAGGAGAGGAAGGGTATCATAAACACCTCCCCCCGCCCAGATGCGGTCAGTAGTCATGCCCGTCAGCACGGCACCAAAACACAGCAACACCCGACATCACTGAGGAAGGGGACAGCCCTGTAATTACACTGACTGCAGGATGAATGTCAGGAGAGAACCAGACAGCGTGCATGATGAAGGACGCTTCAAACTGCTTCTGACCTCAGCGTACTTCCGGGCCACTAAATGGCAAACACCCCGGGCAGCCCAGGCCCCCCCGAGACACAGGTGCGAGTGACACTTACCCTCCCTGCCCTCCCCCGATCCCTGCGTGAAAAGCAGCTGGTACTGCCGGTTCGGAAGGTTGGCTGGAAATACGCGGCTCATGAAAGGACTGCAGAGGGGCGAGACGGGAGGCAAGGGTGAGGCAGCACAGCTAGGGGCGCAATGGGCCAACAGCAGGTAGGGAGGGCTATGGGGCATGCACTGATAAAGCGCGTTGCCACATGACGGATCACCTCAGGGACGAGAACCTGACTGCAGCTGCGCAGCAGGTGGTACCTCAGCACCACACTAGCTCAAATGGAATGGACCAGTGGGAAGGTTTTTCCCGATGGCTGGAGTGCCAACCCTGCCAGTAAACCCCAAAATTTCCCTTAAGTTGGAGAACCTGCTTGCAGGGTTGGATATAAGCCAGAATCATACCCAGGACAAAGCAATTGCAGGTTAAGGGCCTTGCTCAAGGGTCCAGTAGAGTAGAATCACTCCTGGCATTCACAGGATTCGAACCAGCAATCTGCTAGCACAGATCCCTAGCCTGAGAGCCACCACTCCACAGACAGCAGGCAAAAGGGGGGCGGGGGGGAAACAGGAAGAAAATCAGGAGACAGACTGACCTCATCGTATGAGACAACGCCAAAATGCCCAGCACAAAGAAATACATGGACAGGAGCAGGTTGATGTATTCTTGAGAGAAAACCTGTGGAGACAGACTGTTTTAAGTAAAAGCCAAAAATCCTGATAAGTCCAGCAAGCCAACTTAGCCATGAAGTCAATCATTGCTCCTGACGGTGGTGTCGTGGAGTAGCCAGGAGAGCCGGGGGGTCTCACCTTGAAGAAGAGGTATAATCCAAAGAGGGTGCAGCTGGCGATGATGGGGAAGCGCGCGGCATCCCGGCTGGTGATGGTCTCCGGCATGTCTGAGGAATTCTGGAAAAAGGGAAAGCTGGCATCAGGCAGACCAGAATGGAGGGTCTAACCCACAAAGCAAAAGCACAGAGTTCAAACCCCAGGTAACCAGCATGGTATGGCTGAGGAAGGTGCTCCAGTTTCTTCACTTAAAAAAAACCCAGCTGCAGCAACCAGTAATGAAGCAAGTGAACTTAAATTGGACAAGACTGCAGAATATTGCAGATCAATCAGGGCCAGATCACATAAGAAAGGAGGCAGCCGCTCATCCATCTGCTCCTGCTCTCAAGCTCTTCCAGGAACCTCTCACGGACCTTTAGGTTACTAAAGTCACTGGTGAATAAAAGATGACCCCGTTTCCCAGTTCTTACATTTCGGGGCTGACAGAGATCCCAACAGCAAACTGAAACATCACCTTTCCAATTCACACCACAGCAAATCCCTGGGGGCAGAGGCTTTATAATTAGGAGCTCATTCCTTAAATGGGCCAGACTTTTACAGAATATTATATGGAATATAAAACTACATAACAGAATGGAATCCTTAGTATAACACTAAGACAATGTAACTCACAGAGAAGGTAACCTTGAAGTCTGTAAGAGAATGCAGGCCAATGCATCCCAAGCAGCTCTGTAGTTTATCACTATGTTGACGGTAACAAAATATAATTAACTGTGTAGCTAAGTAGTGTGTCGCTGACAGAAACCGCCAAGGCTTCTGCCTGCAGAAACACCAGAATACTGAGCTCGGTGCTTCCCCACCGCAGTGTCCTTGGACGGCTCGCGACATCTTGCCATAACTATACAAAGAACAGTATGTCCTCGGTTATGTTTTCCAGAAGGTCTGGCCAATAAAAGAAATTATGTTCATGATCATCATGTAGGGCTGAGGAAATAACTGGACCCCAAAAGACAGGAAATTATAATGATGGGGCTTATGACTAGAGATCGACCGATATATCGATTCGCCAATATTTTCCCCGATATTCAAGCATTTTACCATAATTGGTTATCGGTTTTGTAATGTCGGGTTCACCGAAAAACGCCGCCATCTTGTGGGTGTTTTAAGGATTACGCACCACCACGTCTGAGGGGAAACAACAACTGCGTGCACAGGTAAAGTATACTTACTTGCTTTGCTATATTTAGTAAACTTTATTT
>JAODKM010000118.1:8870128-8883192 GCA_026780845.1 Petrocephalus sullivani | reverse complement strand
ACAGACAGACACAGACCACATACCAATGTCCATTAGCTGCTGCTGCAGCATCGAGCGGGTGCCAGGAACACTATTGGACCGTCCAACCAGGGGCCCTCCTCCCATCATTCCCTTAGGGTTGTAATCCATTCCAGGTCGTTGCATGGATGGGTGGCCAGTAGAACCCACTGGACTGCCACTAGATGGCGGCATACCCCAATCCACCGAGGATCCCATGGGTGATTGGTGGGGACCCGCCACCCCCCTATTCATCATTCCTGTTGGGAGAAATAAGAGCAGTCGCAGGGATCCCCTACTGTCTGAGCACAGAGCATGCAGACTGCTGGCACTTTGCCAGTGTAACGGGCAAACACTTCCAGGATGTTCTCAGCTGCAGCATCTGCACACTTGTGTCTAAGAAAAATGCACAACATCTGGAGACCCGGGACAAGAAGACCAGAGCTACAACCAGCAGTACATTATATTTTCCTCTCCAAACTGAGCCTTTCGAGGGGTGTTAGCTCTGATGCCCCGGCAGTCAGCCGACGACTCCCACCTGCATTGCCGGGGAAGCCATCGCCCCCCCCCAATGAGCCCACGCCGTCCGCACTCTCCTGCTTGATGGGTCCGGGACAGGGGGCACTACGGCGACCCGGCAGACCGGCACCCGCAGCAGGCTTTGCATCCATAGACAGGGCTCTCTGGAAAGGTGCTCGAGGGCCCGAGCCCAGACTGGGACTCCTGGCGTCTGGGAGCAGAGAAGGGCGTCCATCAGGACAGAGCCTGCAATCTAAGCACTTAGCATGCTCAGCATTGGTAATTACACTCATCCTGCCTGGACACATGATCCTCCAATAAGACGTGGGCTTTCCCCACATCAATATATTGCCAGAATCCAGGACAGGCACTAAGGAAATTAAATCTGTAACCTTCAGCTTTTGTGACAGTGATCTTCTTGCAGCTCGGGGAATTTTAAAAGAAGATTTTTTACCTAAAGAACACATTATTCTACAAAAGGGGGTAATAACTGAGGGTTTATTCATTTTTTTTTGGCAAGATCCCTGCACTCGCCTTGGGTTCCCAAACTTTTCAGCCCACGACCACTATTTTGACCCTCTTCAGCAGAAATTCTGGGCTCTTTTCCACCGCAACAAGTATGGTACTTTTGCTTTTCCATTGACTTCCGATCGAGTACCAGTACCAAAAGTGCCAAACCAGTTGGGGTACTTTGGTACTTTGGGGCATAACTTGAAATGCTCTTGTTGTTAACTGGTTATATAAATAGCCCGATTCTTAAGCAACGCGATCGCCGTCTTCACATAACGTTACAAACTCAGAAAACATCAATGAACCAAGTAAAAAAAAATAATAATAAAATAACAGGTACAACAAGATCAGGATGGCATAAATTAAAAAAGGGATTTTATGTAATATACTAGGGCAGCACAGTATTGGAGAATTTCCAAATATAGTGATGTGATTATAATAATACTGGGGTATTCATAAAGCAAAAATTAGTTCAATTTCTCACAAACCTGTCTAGGAGTGATTTAAACAGCAAGGATGAAAATGATTACGATCGTCTCAGAGAACGCATGCAGCGCCCAAGCTAAAGCAGCGGAGGTAAACTGATTTTAAAAACATATATTGGATAATCTATAAAAGGAATAATCATTAAAATTTAAGTTAGCTAAGCTTTTTCCCTGTGCCAAAGTAAAAATGTTTTAGTGAAACATTAACCCCCTGTGCCGTCCGTAATGTCCGTATAAAACCGAAAGAAAGAAAGTCTGATCTTAATGTAACTCACTAGCGATGTAAGAACTGCATGTGCATAACGTGCGATGTCAGATATAATATCCAGCATCGTCCAGCTGCATACTACAGCCATGGTTCCAGTCCAGTACAAAGTGCCGCGCCTCACGCTGTGCTTGTACTCAGCGCCGGTCCCAGTGTTTACTCCGGTGGAAAACCAACACAAAAGAAGCACCGAATGTTTGGTACTTTATTGAGGTATCAAAAGTACGGTGCTCGCTGCGGTGGAAAAGCGCCCTTAGATGCATCACACTGAGCTGGTTGCGATTACGGTTACAATAAAAATGTTCCACGTTTTTCTAATTTTATTAAAATACTCCGGAAATCATGTTGCGACCACCTGCTGGTATGTTGCGACGCCACCTTGGGAACCCCCTGGTCCATGCAAGTTTAAAGTTCTGCTTTGAAATGTGCGTCTCCTGTCTGGCTGCATTCACCTCTACGCACAAACTTACCGTGGCTGTTGTCTGTGCAGATGGTCTGCTTGTTGCCTCCTTCACTCCCTCCTCCGGGGGTCTCTGGGAAGAAGCCAGGGCCTGACCCGCCAAGGCCACCCAGGATCGACTCCAACTGGAGGGTTATAGGGAGGACAGCACATCAGTCACAAAACATGGGCGTGACGGGGGTAACATGTCAGCTAGTCGGGCGAGCGCTCCTGCAATACCTCATCGGGAGGTTCGGCCTTGATCTTGCCTTCCTGGCCCTCGGGGGGGCCGGCCTTCGTCTCCAGCTCCTCCATCTTGGGCTTGGGCTCAGTCTTTTTGGAGTCGTCCTTGAGGAGGTAATGCAGTAGCACGTGGGGCTTTTCCTTCTTGGGGCTGTGCTGTTCCTGCTGTTTCACGCCTCCCACCCCGGCCACACCTCCCTGCCCCGGCTCTGCTCCCCCAGGCTCCTGCACGCCCATGGCCTTCCCCGTGGCCTCAGCGGTGATCCTGGCCACCTCGTCGGGGGTGTTCCCATTCTGGAGCAGCTTGTGGAGAATTTTATGCTTCTCCTGCAGCGGGTGGGGAAAGTGAGCAGAAGGGCCGGTGGTGGCAGCCGACGATGAAGAGGAGGTGCCCCCCTGACCCGACGGCCCAGGCCCGGCTGAAGAGGAGGACGACACCGAGGCAGAGGGGGGGCTGGCAGATCCTGTCACTGTCAGATCCTCGGTAGGGGAGGTGAGGAGCTGCAACAGCTTTCGGTGGCCCTTGCTGTCCGGGAGTCGCCTGGCTGGGGCCTCAGCGCTGGGGGGGGCTGCCTCACCGGTCTCCCGGTGCTGGGCCGCCGGGCCGTCAGGCCCCGGAGGGGGCGTGGGGGCGCTGGGGTGCGGTTCGGGGCTCCTGGAAAGTCGGCTGTGTTGTGGAGGGGAGGCGCTGGTGCCGGGCGAGCCATCAGGCCTGTGGGTGGGAGGAGTCAGCGAGGAGCTGCCCACCCCCTCACTGATGGCCTGGAGGGCGTTGAGGGAGCTGCTGGAGAAGCCGCCAGAAGGCCCAGTGCTGCCCGGGCCTAAGGGGGAGTGCAGACCTAAGCAGGCAGATACATGTCCACCAGTGAAACACTCATCCTGCTCTATTGATCTCACTCAAACCCTCCATCGTCACAGTCCTTTGGCAGCTAGCGCGGGCTAAATTTGGAAAAACTACCACCATAGTAACATACACATGCATGCTGATTGGACATTACTGATATGACTAGCGATATGGCTGCAGTCATCCTGTGGCTGGAACATTTTCAAAAAATGTATTTATGCTCATATCACCTTTACGGAGCACTAAACAGAGACAAGGAGGGGCAGATTTTAATTGCTTATTCACTGTATTACTATGCGAATCATGTTTATCCAGTTGCACGCCACTCACCAAGCAGAGCGAGACACCAGACACCACAGGCTACACGCTAAACTGTGACTAGCTGGTCGATCAGCTTGGCCAACGTACCTCCTGGCGAAAACTGGCTGGCTCCGGTTTTGGGGCTACCGCGCATCCTTGGGGACATCATCAGGCTGGACTGGGGAGCACTCATACTCGGGCTGCTTTGGGAGGGGCTGTTCATGCCCAAGCCATACCCCCCTCCCTGGAAAGGGGGCAGCTGATGCTGATGCTGATGCTGCGACATGCCAGCTTGGTTCATCTTGCTCATCGGATTCATCTGATTCATCGGATTCATCTGATTGGCTGGATTCACTGAATTCATCTGGTTCATGGCATTCATGGGATTCATTGAGTTCATCTGGCTCATGTGATTCATTGGATTCATTTGACTCATCGAGTTCATCTGGTTCATTTGATTCATCTGATTCATCTGGTTCATTTGATTCATCTGGTTCATCTGATTCATCTGGTTCATCTGCATCATCCGGTTTCCACCATTGCCGTACATGACTCCGCCCATCTGGCCCTCGTTCATTCCATAGCCTCGGTTCATACTCATGCCAGGGCCGCCTACAGGGGGCATGTTCATCTGGGTGTCTGTGTTGGCATTGCCCATACCCTGTGGCCTCATGGCAGGCTGCCCTGAGCGATAGCCATTGGGCTCCCTGCAACACAGAAGAAAACACGATGAACCTACTAATTTTCCTCATCCATCATTATGTTTGGAATACCTAACACCAGTGTTTGGGAATAGATGGTTTGGGAATGTTATGAGCTTAGTAATGTTGGTGACTGATTGAAGGAGATCCCACTGACAGGTTGGGAACCCCAAATGATACAGCCTCAGAAGTCATTTAGCCTATTGTTACAGAAACATTTGATGAACTGGGCAGGCATAACGTCAATAGCTGCTGGGTTCTCATTTCACAGACTCATGGCAGATATGTGCCGCGTCAGACTGGACTGGGGGGTCCGCACAACCTACCGGTGCAGCATGTGGGTGGAGATGAAGCACTGAGGTTCATTGGTCATCTGATTGCGAAATAAAACGCTCTTGGTTCGCGCTGCTACCATGGTACCGTCCGCCAGGGTGAAGCGGTAGGTTGGGGTTTCCGCCTGGCCCTGCATGTACACTGAGGACACAAGGGAAAAGTGTGTTGGCAGTCAACGACGACCACTGAGAATGTGACATATCAAAAAAAATAAATACATTAGAAAACCGTCGGAATGAACTTCAATGTGCATTTCAGTCACAGATGAAGGAGTTTTTCGTGTTTGCATGTTTCTGCACTGTGGGAGAACACACCGGACAGCTAAACAGCAACGGGCATCTCTGTGTTTTCCGTGGTATGTTCGCCCTGCGGTCCCAACCTGGGCATCGCCCACCATTTGTCCTATGCTACTTAAAATGAACTCCAGGCCCCTGGTAACCCTACTCAGGAGGTTCGAGGATGAATGATGGAATTACATATGAGCCAAAGAGTTTCGGTGAAGGAGCAGTATGGAGGCGGCTGAGGGGCAGCGCTGGGCAGGGCACAGCTACCTTCATGATAGTGGCGCTTGTGGGACCACGGCTGGCCTTCACTGTGGTACAGGAACATCTGCAGGCACTGGCGCAGAACGTCCTCCCAGCCGGGTCGCATCGAGGCCCGCAGAGTGCCAGGGGAAATCTGGACCAGATTGCCTGCATGACAGAAGCAGCAGAATGTCAGAGTCTCTGGCGGGGAGGCAGAGAGCTAGGGGGGCGGGCGATTCATACCTGAAAGTTCATGCCGGGTCTCGAAAGTATCCGAACGCTCCACGGCAGTGATGCGGCGCGCCACACAGATCATGCAGGACTGCAGGTCTGCAGGCAGCATAACAGGTCAGACCCAGAGCTCCCACGACACCACCCAGAAATACCCCGCCACCCCCAGGCCGGGTGCCCTCACCTTCCCCCTCCTCCATCATGGCGCGGGGCTGGCTGAGGGCAAAGCACTGCATGGTCTCGTACCGGGGGGGGCTCTCGGGGCCCTGCTCGGGGGGGCCGTACTTCACCAGCATGCGGCAGTTGAAGGTGTGGCTTTTCTGCCGGGGAGCTTCACCTGCCCAGGACACGCCGTTCACTGTCAGGAGAGCGTGAGGTCACGTATACGTGTGCGGGCGTGCGTGGACACACAGACGCACACACGGGGGACGGGGGGGGGCAGGTCATTAGTGCTCCCACTGCTGCAGGAAAGGCAGAAACTCTGACACAGCCCATCAGTGACGAGCTCTGCGACAGCCTGCCTGGCGTCTGACAGGAACACCATGCTTATCTCAGGGAGTCTGACACCCCCCCCCCCCTTCCTGTGTAATTAAGGAGCAGCAAGCTCCCATCACACCTACATCCAGGCCCCTCCACCCACCACCCCCCTCCATGTCAGTCAGCTGACATTCATGTTTTCTGTATCTATGACACTTATAAAAGGTTTATAATCAATATATTTAGATGCTTCTGGGATGCTCCTGGAAGACTTTCAAGGTTATGACGATAAGCTCGCCCCGCTGTCATTTTCTCACTGCATTTCCCCCTACCATGTTTCATGTGACAATAACAGCCAGATGGCACCCAGCACAGGAAGCAATCATGAGTACAGTCTGCCCTTAAAGGGACCGTATCTGATGTGGCAGGCTACAATTGGTTTAAATGCTAAGTCACTTGGTCAACAAGGGTCACACACAGCAATGTTTTTCCTAAGGTTCTCCTCTCATTCTCATCTTCTTGCTGCTTCTCCTGACTGCCATTAGGGTCAATATGGCAGCAGGCCAAGCAGGTCGCACAAGACTAACTGATCTTGGGGAATTCCCAGAAGTTCTTAAGAGAGCCGGGAGATGTAATCCCTCCAATGCGTCCTGAGTGAAGCACGGCGCTTCTGCCCTGTGGGAAATGCCCAAAACAGCCCCCCTAGGGGCCGACCAAGTGGCACTCTCACAAAATGCTGGAGCCACTTCAGCCAAATGAAGGAGCAACGGCTCCATTTGGAGGTCCTGCGGGATCTCTCACCCTGTCACGGAGAGCGAGCCCAGCATCCCTGAGGAGACACCTTATTTCGGCCACCTGTACCTGCTACCTGCTCTCTGTTCTTTCTGTTATTAGCCACAGCTCATTACCATAGGAGAGAGGGACGGAGACTGATAAACCAACAAGCCTCGTCATAGATCAGTCACCCAGCCGATTTGTCTGTCAATCTAACGTTCGTAAATGAGATGCCAAGGTGCTCTGGATGAAAGGAGCAATCCACTCCTTTCATCCAGGCCTCAGATTCAAACTTGGCAATGAACCACTCAAGAACATCCTGTAGGTCCTGGTCAGATAAGACAGAAAAGCACAATATCTGAAAAGGGCAGGATTTAAATTTCTAGCCCCACACCAGACTATCGATTAAAATCATAAATGAGAAGAGAGATCATCCTTCACAAAGGCCAACACTCATTCTAAACAATCTCAACTTTGTGCAAAGGATGTCGATAACTGCATTAGTTCCAAAATCACCTTTTGTAGACTGCCCCCATTGGGAAAATGAGCATAGCCATCTTCTCACCGGGGTTCCAAACTGTGAAAGGTTAAAGGTCACCAGGTGATACTGCAAAGCCCACCTACCATTGGACTTGGGCAGGTTCTTGTGGAACTCCTCACGGTCATCCTGGTGGAGGATGTTGTAGACGCTGGTGCCAATCAGCTCCTCCTGCTTGAACTGCAGGTACTGCGTCACATTGTCTGACACAAACACCACACTTCCCTCCCGGTTGACCACGAAAAGGAAGCCATCTAGAGCCTGCACAAGAAAGACGGGGGGGGGGGCACACTCAGACCACACACGGGCAGGCCCAGATCACAGCCAGCACTGGGCTGGCCAAGCAGACCTCCCAGGAATAATGCATCAGGTTCCTTAACTACGGGGTACTTAGTTGTATTCCACACTTAGAATAGACCACCTTGGTGTTCTGTAAAAAGCTTCATATCAAGTTTGAATGGCGTCTTGCGCAGCTCCTGTTCTCATAACCATCTTGCACTCTTTGGAAGCTCAGCCTAGCAAAGTTGCCTACTTGACAGCTGCAGGCTGTCTTAAATGCAACTAGCTAGCGCCGCAGCACTAAGGCAGTCGGGCGCATTGAAACTGATCAAAGCTTTCATCTTCATATATACAAAGAAAAATGAAAATTTGACAATTTACATGCCCAGTTCCTTCAGAGCTGCAAAATTAGCAGACAGCAGGTATTTTACCTACACAATAAATCAACAAGCGCTTTGGCCCAGAAACCACTGCCAGTGCATCTAGCTGTGGATCAATCCCCGAGATTCAACCAGCTGGTTTCCCTTTGACTCGTCTGGCAGACCCTTTCACACAAAGCGATGTACGCCCGAGCAAGCAGGCTCAGCCAGTCCTGGTTGTAATTGTGGGTTAAGGGCCTCAATTAAGGGCCTTGCTCAAGGGCTCAGAGGTGACATGAATTTCAAAGCATGAGATTCAAATTGGTGACCTCCCGATTACAGGCACAGCATCCTAACCCAGGGAGCCCAGGCACAGCATCCTACCCGAGGCAGCCCAGGCACAGCATCCTAACCCAGGGAGCCCAGGCACAGCATCCTACCCGAGGCAGCCCAGGCACAGCATCCTACCCCAGGCAGCCCAGGCACAGCATCCTACCCGAGGCAGCCCAGGCATAGCATCCTACCCCAGGCAGCCCAGGCACAGCATCCTACCCCAGGCAGCCCAGGCACAGCATCCTACCCCAGGGAGCCCCTGCTGATGAGGCTATGACAGGTCACTTCCCAGCATACACTGCTGCGTCCCCTTGGCTCATTCCCCAAAGCTCCGTGCCTTGACCATGCGACGCCCTCGCTCACCTGCAGCAGAAGCGGCCCCAGGTGGTCCTTGTCGATGACCCCCTGGCCTGTGGAGGACACGTCGGCCTTCTGGACGTCATCATCACTGGAGCAGGTCTTCCCTGGAAGTGGGTGGGGAACAGGTCACAACATGCACAGTGCCAAATCCGTGCCATCAAGCTTGCACAGATTCACCATTCCTCACCTTGTTTTAATAGCAAGACTATTATTATTATTGCACTATTCTGGCCTCATTAGTGGCAACATCCCATACTGTCCAATTTAGTAACTTCCAAAGCCTCTCTCTACAAAAGCCAGGTGTACTGAGGCTCATGGCCACCAGGAGGCAGCATTGTGTAGCTCAGTAATACAGAATCTAAACAGGCACAGGACATTGACCCTCGCATAACAGCAGCCACTGGCACCTTGCTGAGGTGGATAGACTGCGAACTTACAAGACGACAGGCAACGTGGTCATTTGTTCCTGACAAACGGAACCGCAAGTGCAAACCAAATAAATAATTAGCCAGATTAATAAGTGTTTTATTAAATGTTTCAATGTGAACATGATAAGGGTGAGAGAGCAGTTTCAATTTTCACTTCCCGAAACAGAATGTCAAAGATAGGTGTGGCCCCACCCACTTCCTGCTGAGAAGGTGAATGTTCTGAGAAGTGACATCACTTCCTGGCCAGTCTAACCAACTGATCCAGCACCAGTTGCATAAACAAAGGTTAGGTATCAGGAACGAATAATAAATAGATGACAATCACAAGTGAAAATATGGTTCTTGTTTTTAAAAAAATGCTTGTTTATTAAAGGATGAAGGTTTGCAAATTCTATTTACTTCCAAGAAAAAGATCATTTGTACTGTCTGTGAAAGACATAATTTTTCCTCATGAGCTTATCAGACTTTTCTCAAGCACACAAACAAGCACTGAGATGTGACAGGCAGCTTATCGATACTCGGCAGAGGAGGAAGTTCATTTCAGACAAATAAAACCTCCACAGAAGAACTTAAGGTCCATTAGGCTTTCCAGTACCTGAGATGTTGTCATGGTTAAATCACGGTACAAGACCCCGTTTAAAGATCCATCTTTTTGTTTTGATTCAGAAGCTCCTGGACAGAGCACAGAAACCGCGGCCAGATTCACGACTTAGAACATAAACTCGCATGATTTAGCAGGTCACAGGCAACCCCCAAGGTCACCGGTTCAGGTGGGAATCACACAGGCTGGAGTCCCAACCTACAGAGCCCCCCCCCCCAGAGCCCGGCGGGGTGCGGAGAGGCCCCACCTTGCTCCTTGATCTGCCGGATCTGCCGCACCGTCTCCCTGAGGATGGCACACTTGTCCGGCTTCACGTTGAAGCTGTCGATGTCGCCGAGGTTGGCGGAGATCAGCTCGGCCAGCTCCTCGATGTATTTGCTCTCCTGTTCCCTCCGGCGTTTGTCGCATCTGCATGCGGTGGGGGGGGGGGGGGTGCAGGGGGGGTCGTGTGAGGGCTTACACGCTAATTAAACACCATCCCAGTTACGAAAACACTATATGCTATAATAAAAATCTGCTCAAAAGGCCTCAACATCTTCATTCAAGTGGTTAAAGACTTTTCTTAAAAACAAAAGGTCCATCCATCCATCAAACTACTTTAGGTCACAAACTAAATTTAGAAAGCAGAGGCAGGATTTGAACCCTGACTCCTGGAGAAGTGAGGACACAGTGCTTCCCATCCAGTCACTGCACCACCCTGCTTTAACACTCGCAAAGTCAACAGCCATCAGAAGAGTTTAGGGCAAATCATCATAACTTGCTATATAATCTTCTGCTCTGAAGACCATCGATCCCTGAGAGAACAGCACCCTGTCTGCCGCAGGGATACTCACCCCAAGCCAGGCGTCTCGCAGGTGGAGAGCTTGCGTTTCCGGTCAGAGCACAGCTGCTCTAAGGAGTTGTCCCCCAGGCCGCTCATCTTGAGCACATATCAGCACCTGGTGGCACAGAGGGACACAGCAAAAGTGAACCTCCCGGATGCACGCAGGATCTAAGTGAGCATGCTGCGGGCGGTAGAAACAGCTGCTTCCCCCCGGACATTGCCATCCACCCCACGAGCTTCAGGTTCCAGTCTGAGCCACTTCGGGGCTGGAAATACGTAGAACCACATCCCGAGGAGCCCAAACACAGGTTAGTGCGCCTGCGCTACACTGCACACCTTGACGGTCTCAACGCAGGATCTAGTTGCCGCATCCAGTGTCCCGTATCCCGCTCGGGTCCTACAACCTAACCATTAATGCAGCCAGAAATCGGAAGGGGAGGAATTCTAATTAAGAGCTGCATCACTAAATGATGCTCCCACCCCAGTGCCAATGTGCAACTGAGAATCGCTTAGCACTCTGCTACCCCGGATAGGGAAGGGTCTCTCCGCTGGGTGTGACTGCAGTGTGGCTATGGCCCCAGGTGGACATTTCAGATCCAGAGAGCAAAAATCCAGACCGAAGCAGCAGAGTACTCAGACAGACTGTCCATGGCCCAGGGATACACAGGCCACACCTGTACTTCCTGTCAGCTGGAATGGTATCCTGATTCACAAGAGTCAACAACAACTAAATCATTTCTTTATCACTCAAACTGCTTATTTTAAAAGTCTACTGCACATGTCTACTTAAACTTGACTGAAACCGTTCACTCGACACAGTGACCTGCTGCCCTAGGTGAGTTCCAGAAACACATCTGCACCTACGAAAGTGATTACCCAAAGGCATCCACCCAATCACACCTAAAGAGCGCCTTGGCCATCCGCTAACTGATTGGCTGCCAAAAACAAAGGAATTACCTCCGGCACGACAGGCACGCCCCCTCCGCACCCACCTCACTTTCACTCAGTACTGGGGGATTCAGACACGTGCCCGAGGTCGGGACCCTGCAAGCCTCTCAGTAAGCATGAATGCACACCCACTGGGGAGGAGACCTGGGTCAGGAGACTTCACCAGGTCACAGGAACGGGGAACATTCGACAAGGATGTCACATGTGCGTAGGCACAGAGGTAATTAGGAATAGCAAAATTCTCTCCAACTTCAACCTCGGGACAGGGGCATGTTTCCGACAGTCAAACGAACGCAGGACATATTCTGCAGGGGGAGGTTTTCAGGTGGGCGGCCATTACAAGATTGATGAGCAGGCTGAGAAGGTGTTCCCGCTGGATCCCTACTTGCTGGAACTCTGTCATGTTCCCTTTCTGCTCCTCTCTCGATCCACAGTCCTGTTCCCTCTGTCTTCCTCTTGATCCAGTCCTGCTCTCTCCTTTCACCATCCTGTTCCATCACTCCCTCCTTTCCTGTCATCGCTTTCTGCTCTCTCTCTCCCCTCCCCCAATCACTGATAAGGAGCTGATGGCTTCCTAGTTGCTCCAGGCTACGCACGAGCTGCCTGGCCATATGTAGGCAACAAGACACTGGGGGCATGAGGGCTGGAGGACCCCCCCATGCCGTCTAGGGAAAGGACCCCTCTAGAATCCTTTATGACATTCACTCACTCATAGAGCAATTCTGGCCTCATTTCATGCAACTGCGAATATCTCTCATTTCCCTAGAGATCATTTCTTTTCCTTGGTTACAGGCCAGCAGGTGCCCATGGGGGGTTTAGGTCACCTGTTCCATGAGTGCGAGTTAGGAACTGAGCCACATGAAATGCCATCTAGGGCAAAGCAGGGGGCGGGGCTTAAGCAGCCACCCAAACTTCCAGCTGACATCAAGGTGGCATCTGCCAGCCACCCCTCACCAAAGACCCAGACTGACAGTTCCAAATCCCAGGCTGACTCAGCCAGCTCTCTTAAAATGTTACTTCAGCTACTGCAGCTGTCAAATTCCTCCTTATGAAAGATTAAATTTACGGAATGAGACTTTTGTTGAAGATGAAGGGCACTTGGGTCACATGGGTTTGAGGGGCTGTCCATCACAGAAGCTCCATGTCCATCGCCATGTCACATGACAAGGCCAGACCAATCGTGGCACAGGGCCCCACTGCAGAGCCCCCTACCCCCCTCTGCTCTCCAGTGAGCCTGCAGGCATGCCCGCGTGCTGACATCTCACGGGTGGGACACGAGCGATGTGGAATGCGCACCGGAAGGTTCTCAGGCAGTCCAAGAGCGCAGTCTGACACGGATGCCACAGCGGACAGTTTTACTCTACAGGGGCACGGCTGTAACTCCTAGGAGGACAAATGCCCCCAGCAGGGGGTGAGAAAGTGACTGCCAGGTCACACACATACATGCAACTAAGCATCAGCTGGGTACCTCCCCCCGCACCAGCCCCCCATCAAGTCAAAGTTGCGAGCTCATGGTCAGGCACTAACAAGTGCAGCAGCCAATCGTGCGAGCACATGGTCAGGCACTGACAAGCGCGGCAGCCAATCGTGTGAGCACATGATCAGGCACTGGGAAGCGCAGCAGCCAATCGTGCGAGCACATGGTCAGGCACTGGCAAGCGCGTCAGCCAATCATGCGAGCACATGGTCAGGCACTGACAAGCGCGGCAGCCAATCGTACGAGCACATGGTCAGGCACTGAAAAGCCGCGGCA
>JAODKM010000118.1:8850939-8862590 GCA_026780845.1 Petrocephalus sullivani | reverse complement strand
CCCCCCAGCCCCCCCGAGGAAGAGCAGGCTTGTTGTGTCATGTCTTTTTCCCTGCTGCCCCCCGATTCCGATCCAACTTGAAAAGATTCCGCTTCGTTTAGTTGTTCCGCACAAGTGTTTCCCAGAGGTTTCTCTCACCTCGGCATACATTCCATTGTGTAGAAGATGTCCACTTTGAGGGATAGCCTAATCCCCCCGTAGCTAATGAGTTCCCGGGCAGGCTGTCAGGTGGGGTTGGGGTGGGGGGGTGCATGGATTCAAACGGCGGATGTTTGTGCTCCCGGAGATTAGCTTGGTTCCCAAGCGTTCCCTGGCTTCGCAAAAGGTTCATAAGACCGTGCAGTGTTTGCAGTGAGCAGGGTTCGGCATTTAGCTGCTGTCAGTTAGATGCTTTCACACTTCTAATCGACACTCGGTGCAATAGCAAGGTAAAAATAACACACATGCACCTCTGTACAGGTTTGATGGGTCGCATGCGCTCACTAGCGCAGCTGGCGTCTACTGCAATCCCAATGGCGGCAGGTCGATTATTAGTGCTAGACTCTTTCCCAGGAGGGACTGTGCTTTTGCCACCCGAGGGATGAAGAGTAACCCTTCACACCCTCAGGCGCTTAACCCGAATTCACTTCAGTGGGATATCCGGCTGTGTGCGGACGCATTTTTACGTTTCGTTGACCTGTTTGCATGAAACTGATTGCGCAGTGCGCCTGAAAATGACCAAACAATGTTGTCTTTACTGCCCAGTTGCAGGAGTACTACAAGAAGCAACAGGAGCAGCTGCACCTCCAACTTCTCACACAACAGCAGCAAGCGGGAAAGCAGGCCAAAGAGGTGAGTGGTGCACACAAACCATACCCTGAGGTTCTCTTCTGGGAGGTTTCATTTAGGACACCTCTCTTTTATATTCATTGCCAGCAGGTGCCATTTGGGACACATCGCCTTTAGGTTCCCTTCTAGTAAGTCCTATTTGGGATACATCACCTTTAGGTTTCCTCCTGGTAGGTGCTATTTGGGAAACATCACCTTTTAGTCCCTTCCAGTAGGTGCCGTTGGGGATACATTGCCTTTAGGTTCCCTTCCAGTTAGTGCCGTTTGGGATACATCACCTTTAGGTTTCCTCCTGGTAGGTGCTATTTGGGATACATCACCTTTGAGTCCCTTCCGGTAGGTGCGATTTGGGATACATTGCCTTTAGGTTCCCTTCCGGTAGGTGCTGTTTGGGATATATCACCTTTAGGTTCCCTTCCGGTGGGTGCCATTTGGGATACATCACCTTTAGGTTTCCTCCTGGTAGGTGCTATTTGGGATACATCACCTTTGAGTCCCTTCCGGTAGGTGCGATTTGGGATACATTGCCTTTAGGTTCCCTTCCTGTAGGTGCCGTTTGGGATACATCGCCTTTAGGTTCCCTTCCAGTTGGTGCCATTTGGGATATATCGCCTTTAGGTTTCCTCCTTGTAGGTGCTATTTGGGATACATCACCTTTGAGTCCCTTCCGGCAGGTGCGATTTGGGATACATCACCTTTAGGTTTCCTTCCGGTAGGTGCCGTTTGGGACACATCGCCTTTAGGTTCCCTTCCGGTAGGTGCCATTTGGGACACATCGCCTTTAGGTTCCCTTCCGGTAGGTGCCGTTTGGGATACATCGCCTTTAGGTTCCCTTTTGGTAGGGGCCATTTTGGTGCATTGCTTTTAAAGTCCGTTTTGGTCAGTGTCTTCTGGAATGCATCACCTTGTTTTACATCCTACCTTAGATTGAATTCTATGTTCAGCAGCACAGCCACAGGCAGAGGAGCTTGCTGTCCTGTATAAGGCTTTTTTATACCTTAAGGTTCTTTGAAGAGTGTGATTAACGAGAGTTTAGCAGAAACTGTTCTTTTCTGAGCTGGAGATAAACATCAATCACTGGTGTTTCTGATATCATTTGGTGGTTCTGTTCCAATGCATCCCGTCTTACTTGGACTCACTCTTCATCTCCATTAAAAATGTCCTTTCTCCGTTTGTGTTGGAAGACATCCAACTTTCTGTGAGCACTGTCCGTGGCTTTGCTGCTGAGCTTGTTTTTTTGACCCATGTCTAAGCCTCGCAGTGATCACTGTATCTACCGCATCTCCTACCCTCACACGCCCCTGCTGAAAACTGCCCTTGCTTTACTCTATACTGTATGATTAGAAACATGGATTAAGTCAATGAAGGAATATGGATTTTCATTTTTCATTTAATATACACAAAATCACTACGGGTGCTGTGTTAATACTTATTAAGTATTAATTTACAAGTCTCCACAGCTAAGCCAGCGCGAAAATCCCTATTTATGCCTTTGTGGGTGAATCGTAGCTTTTCCTTTAATTGTCAATTAGAGCGGTGCACACAGATAGGGTGTCTTCAGTAATGAAGATGAACAGGAATCCTGTTGGATCACGGGGGATAACGCTACAAGACTACAAAGGCAGGCCCTAATTGCCTGACCGGGCATTATGGGAAAGAGACTGGTTCATGAGTCTTAGGACAAGATTAACTCAAGACTTTGACCTCTTAGCATCCCGGTTTTGAATGGACATTTTTTTTTTTGGGCGCCGTTGACTACATCGGGTTAATTCCTGCTTCTGTTTGTTTATTTATTTATTTATTTTTCTTCTTTTTCTTGACTGAACACTACTCAGACATTCCCAAGCACCAACTCGCCCGCTAAAAACCAGCATTTAATTCTGCCTCAGGTAGCATTGGGCTAATCTATAATGACTCGTGGCGCCGGCGCTTACGTCCCGATAAGTCTGACACGTTAGGTGCGGTTCCATCCTGCACGTTCTCACAAAAACCTCCCGAGGTGAAGGTGTCCTGTTGGTCTGGCTCGGTGGAGCCAGCACAAGTCTCTTAGTTTACAGTCTTGCTCAATGGCCCCCGGGCGCCGCAGTGATGTGCATAACTTGGAGCGCTGACATTTTCTCATGGAGAGGAAGGTAAACACCGCCCCGAAATCAAAACAAAACATAACCCAGCTGAAGGGTGGCACAATAGTTGACGTACTTACAGTATTAACAAAATTCGAGGTGATGAATAGGATTTAATTAGGGCGACGTGCAAACATGTGTAAACAGAATGCCGCTTTGTTTTAAAGGCTTGATCTTGTTTTGATTGGCATTGGGTGTTCTGGGCCGGTAATGGCTGGTATGGGGCTATGTTCTGTCAGTGCTCTGTGGAAAATAACACAGGGTATTAGATGTTACCTGTAAACAGGTGACAGTTGTTATAACCGCTAAGTTTGATACTTCCTGTACCAGTGCGGGTGTCACGTTTGGCTCGTTGTGCTCTTTGTTTGTCCCTGACTGAGACATCTGAAATGTGCATGATGATTCGAACGCACCTGGACGTTGTAAGTACTTGTTCCCTATTTCTCTCGAGCGAGTTCTTGACTTTAAAGGAGAGCGCCCCGCCCGTGATGGAGCCGGTACCTGTGGAAGAGTCTGGGGTAGGTGGGGGGGGTTGCTGTTTGCCAGAGCTGGCAGAGGTGTTTGCAGCCGCAGGCAGGGGAGGATCATCACATTACTGCACCCGGGAGGAATTTTTTTGCTTGTGCCGAATTGGCCCCCACCTTACCGATGGGGTAGGAGTGGTGCTCGAGGGGCGGACTGATGGAGCAGTACCTATTCTGTCCCTTCCCCGACCTGTTTGATCCTGGCACCATAGGCCTTGTTTTTGGCTGCTGTACATCAGTGCGGTTTTAATGTTTAATAATTACTATGCGGGGCTTTTTTCTCAGGTTTCAGTGGATTCCCAAGAGGTACACCGTCGATATTGATGAGCATGTAAGAGGTTACACTAGCCAAGTCTCACTGCACGCCTGGCATGAATTCGCCGCCAGGCCTGGTTTAAGTTTCCTTCCTTCCGTCAGGCCCGGCTTGTCAGATTGTGAGGCCCGTGTTGCAGTGCGCCACATGACGTCATAGGTGATGGATTCCAAGTCGTTTGAATCGCGTTGCTTCTGAAAGCCCTAATGTGTGTGTGTGTGGGGGGGGGGGTGCACAGAGGTAAAATCAGCTTGGGGACAAAGGGGTCGAGAAGAGGGGGGGGTCTGAGGAATCCCTGACTCTTGAAAAGGTAGGGGGATTAAGCCTTGTTAGCCTGGCCCCGGGAAACCGTTTGCGACCGGTGGAGCGAATGCACAGTAAACGCAATGCGACATGGGGGGAGGACACACAAGCCTGCTTATGTGCACTGGCACAACATGCGTGTTCACACACACACACACACACACACACACGCACGCGTGCGCGCGTGTGTTATGGTCCCAAGTAAGACCTGCAGTCTGACATTTGCATAGAACGGCACAGTGGGATGGGCTCGGGACAGAACAGAGGTGATAAAATGGAGGAGAGAGAGAGAGAGAGCATGCATGTCTCGCTGTATTCTTGGCCTCTGGAGTTTTTGAGGCATTTTTCCTTATTAAATATTGGTGCAGGAATGAAGCAGGCTTTTAAAGAGCAGGGTGCCAGATAAAATTAATGTCAGGGGGGCAGTTGTTTACGCTGCTTTGCCCCGGCTGAGGCTCAGGCCTCTCAAAGAGCGTGAGCGTCAACTGAGCAAGCTCTGCAGGCTGCAACTCTACCAGTAGTTTTCCCAGAGTAGCGCAGTGCTCGAAAATGCTCCCTGCCGGGGCCACTCATGATGGAGGCTGAGGTACCAGAACGCCACCGGGGCTGTGAGGAAGGACTCCCGACTCGTGTTTGAGCAGCACAGATCAAGAACCGAAGTCAAAAGGGATTTTCCTGGACTTGTTCTGTACTGGGCTAGCTGCCATCTACTGGTAAGAATGTGGAAGTGCAGCTGCTGCCTTTGATAGGCCCCAGTATGCCAGCCTGCTGAACCCTGAGGCTTATTATTGTGCAGGACAGATTGGATGGGCCCTCAGGCCTCACAGTCTGTATTTAAAATCTATCAGGCTGGAAATAAAAGGCTGTTTCTTTTATTTTGACGTGTCGGGTTCTGTTTGTGCCTCTGTGTGTGTGTGCGGTGTCCGTCTGTAAACGTGCGCCCGTGTGTGCGTTTCAGCTCGCCGCGCGAGTCTCTCGCGGGGCCACGAGCTCTGGCGACCGACTAAACGAAAGGCAGGCAAGCGCGAAATTCTGCGGCGAGCCCGCCGGGGGAAACCAAAGCTGGGTGGCGTGGCCGTCCCTGGGCCGGGGACGCACGTCACCTGCAGGGACCGCGCCACCCAGAGCTTATCTGCAGCCCAGTCCTGGTGACCCGTCCCCCCCCCATCTCCCCGGACACGCTTCAGGGCGGGCGGGCGGTGCCGTAAACCCGCGTGAATCTGCCTCCTGTCCGGAGAGTCAAACACCGCCACGGCTTAAAAATAGTTTGTGCTGCCCTGATTTCTGGGCCGGCCGCGTTCGCCCAGAGAGTTGGCAGCAAGGGGAAAATTAAATGGACCCCCTCATCTTATTCTGGCTCCTACAGCCCCCCCCCACCTCCCCCATCCAAAGCCCTGTCTGGTTCCGCTGTAAAATGTGAAGCCTTCGGTTAGAGCTCGGAGGAGTTTCTTGAAGTTTTAAAGTGTGAAGTAAAGGTTCCTTTAATTGCTGTCTACATTGCTGTTAGTCAGCAGAGTGGTGTTTTAAAAAAAAAAAAAAGAACACAGCAGCGGGGTGGGGGGGCGTGGGTGTCTGCACGATGTATATCCTTACAGGAAGGAAGCCCGTGGACTGGCTGGCGATTGGGCGCACTTCTTGGGGAGCGGCGGCAGTGTTTAAAGTGCGGCCCCGATGGCTGATGCGGCGAGTCGCCCCGGAGTCAGATTAATGAAGTACCGCTGTCAGTCCGCAGCGGCATGCCCAAACTCTGTTTGATGTGCTCATAAATCAAGCTGACAGGCCTGTTACTGCGCTAGCTTTAGCCACTCGACTGGATCTAATGTAAACAGAGCGCAGACACAATGTGTTAAAGAACTTGAACCATGTCTCTGGGGGAGGAGTGGGGGGGTGCTTTAAGATGCTGCTGTTCGTCTCCGTGCTGCCACGATCCCCCCCCCTCCCCCCAACCCCACATCTCTTCTCTCTCTCCCCCCACATCCTGCGAGGGGTGGAAGGGGGGAATGCGCCAGTTGTGCCCGCGCCAGTTGGTGGTGGGGGTGGGGGGGGCACACACGCCACTTTCCCTCTCACTGTTGGACTTCATCTCTGTGTGGTTCATAGCTGAGATGCTGGGCATGTTTGAAGAGAGTGGGAACGTACCTGGGAAAAAGAGCAGCGTTAACATTCTGAATACAGATGCAGTTTAAATATCAAAATAGCTGGGCCCCCCACCCCCATGATGCTTCGGCAGCGACGGAGTGAAATTGACCGACATAAAGTTGGCTCGGGGTCCCACATGAGCATCGAGCAGCACTGGTGGCACAAAGGGCACGATTAAACTCGCCATCAAGACAAAAACACAGAACGATAAATACAATAATACTGATTAAAAATCTGCTGTTCGTAAATTAACATATAGATGTACAAGTAAGGATGAGACGACGTGGTAGAGCTGAAACAGGTCTGGGTAATAAGTGTGCTAATAAGCTTATAAAGTCAATGAGGGTATGAAATACAGTATGGATGGTTCCATATGTGCCAGACTCTGGGATATAATGTGGTGTGAGCGCAGGGCACAGCCGGTAAAGGCCGCATAGTGATTCAGGTCCGCCGCAAAGCCGTGCCGAATTCCGTACTTTGGAAGAGCGCTTTGTTATTCGCCTCTCCGTCTCACGGGAAGTGACCCCAGCATCCCGACACTACCTCCCCCCAGAGACTCGCAGAGGAAGAGCCACGGCTGACGCCCAACATGGAAACGGGAGTCGGGCCGGGGGGGGGGCCGGGGGTGTCTTATCTGCACTAGATAAAGGCCATCTCTCACTGGAGGAACATCAAAAGTGTGTTGCTGGAACAGCTCTCCGGGTGAGAGCGAGCAGGCGGGGGGGCGGGGGGGCGGGGGACATTTATCAGGAGAACAGCCCTCGACGTTATCACCAGATGCCGTGCTGTCCGCTCTAGACGACCCTGCTTGGATTCCCCATATTTTCGCCTCTGAGGCGATGTTCCTGATAGCAGTCCCGGGAATGCGCTCCCTCCAGCTGTTCCCGGCCTGGCCGCGGTTCACACGTCTGCGCAGAGCCGCTGGGATTCCGCGTTAATGAAGCGGCAGGCTGGCTTAATCCCGTCTCAGCGACGGTTATGTCATGCCAGATGTGCTCATTGCTCTTTTTCTGTTTGTTTTTTGTTCCCATTGGCCTCTTGGTTGGGGGGCGGGGCTCAGTTGTCCTTAATATCTTTTTTATGAGAGGTGCTGTTTCGGGGAGTACTTTCCATAGTGTGACTCATGGACTGGAAGAATGAAGTTTGTGACTAGTGAAGCTCACAGTACCTGTCAACTACCGGTCATGCAGGGTAACCCGGGACCGCATGAGGTCAGGCGAGGTTTACTCATGCCGCTCAGTAGTTTAGTTTGGTCTGATTTGATTTGCCAGTTGGATGTGCAGATCACACCACCCGCTGCAGTCTCTCGCAGGACTCTCGTAGCTGTTTCAGGACCCCATTAAGCCACCATACCAGGGAAGTCCTGGGAGGGGCACACGTCTGACGTCTCCGTGAAGCACGGGGCTCGGAAAATTGCACTATTATCTGTGGGGGGGTGATTAGCGAGGCTGGCCGGCTTCCTCCACACCGCACGCCTCTGACGAATGACTCCCAGTGGGTTAATGATTAACCCCACACGAGGGTAATATGGGGGTGGGGGGGTGCTGTGTCTGGGAAGGGAGGAGGTACTGGTGATGGTCCCCGAAGCCACCCTGCAGGAGGGAGTTTGTGCTGCCTGGGTGTAATCTCTCTCTCTCTCTCTCTCTCCCCCCCGCCGCCCCCGCAGCAGCAGCTGGGGAACAAACAGCTGGCCTTCCAGCAGCAGCTGATCCAAATGCAGCAGCTACAACAGCAGCACCTTCTCAACCTGCAGAGGCAGGGCCTGGTGAGCCTGCAGCCGGGACAGGGCGCCGTAGCCATGCCGGCCCTCCAGCAAGGTGAGCTCACAAGCGCCCCCTGCTGCTCCACGTGGGGTATGACAGGACCTGCGCTAAACACAGATCTCCCTCACACACCTGCCTCAGCCCCAGGCTTTTGTGAGCCTTTCTGCTGCCCCCCCCACCCCCTTGGGCCCTGATGATTATGTAATCTCCACGAGTCAGTTTAGTCCCATTTTAAAAAAAAAAAAGGAACAGGTAAGTATGTAGCTGAGCAAATGCCATCACTGTGATTTTGGACTTTAAATGCAGCCCCCCCCCCCAAACAGTGTGAGAACCTCACAGTCTCCTGCCAATCCCACCCCGGCCTCCATTAACCTCTGAAATTGGTGTGAGTGAATTTGTTTTTTTGTTTGTCTATTTTTCTCACATAATACTAATAATAGCAGAATTCGAAAAACTGGTCAGTGGCTCCCGCCCAAAGTCAGCAATCAGATATCATCATAATCCATTAGTATGGGGGGCGCCCCGCCACCCCCCCCCCCCCCCCCCCCACCTTGTCCTGCATTGGCACTTGCCGACATCAGCAGCCGCTGAGTGCAGCACTCACAGTCATGAAGCTACCCCCACCCAGCCCCCAAACCCCTTCTGAGTATTGACTCGCCCAGTTGCTGGGGACTGCGATTAAATGCCCTTGTCTTGACCTTGCTTGGTTTTATGCAAAGACAAACATTGAATGTGCAGAGGTTAAGAGGTTGCAGGTGAGCATCCCCAGTGCCACTGGCCTTGTGGACTTGTAACGTGTCTGTTTTGTTTTGCAGAGGCCAGCCTTCCTGGAGAGGACATCATGGATGACAATAAAAGCTGCCACTGTGAATTTGTCACACAGGAGCTTACGCCAGGATTGAAAGTCACCATAAGGGCTGTGTGGTAAGCTTGTATGCATTGGGGTCATCATGACCAGCCTTGGTCTTTGTCCTTGTTGGCGGTACTTGCTTCAGCCCTCAGTTAAATTGCTCAGCTCAAAGACCCTGTGCTTGTCTAAACCTTGTGAAAATAAGCAGTACAAAGTCTCAAAAAATCCACTCAATAGATAAGAGAGAATTAATTTGAAATAGCGGCGCTAAACTGTGATTAGCAAGTAAATCATGCAGTACGTTCCACCTCTGCTGACTGATTATCTAATTTTGTGAGGTTCGAACAAGAATGTGATACAAAAAGGAGCTAGTTATGTGTATAAAGGCCATCCCAGGACTACTTTGAAAATGGACTAACCAGCATTGAATTTGGAGTATGAAGCATGAAGTGTGGGATATGGGACTGAAAGTTGAGGTCCTAGTCTTTGACTTAATTTATTGCCTTAAACTTGCTCATGTGTTCAACTTCTCCTTCTCAGCATTATGAGATTCATGGTCTCCAAGAGGAAGTTCAAGGAGAGTCTGAGGCCTTATGACGTCATGGACGTCATAGAGCAGTACTCGGCGGGCCACCTGGACATGTTGTCACGGATTAAAAGCCTCCAGTCCAGGCAAGACGTGACACTGTTACCCCAGTTCCCCAGATCCCTACTGACCACTTTCTTCTCCACCCAGAGCGTGTTGTTAGCCAGGCGAGAGGGCAGATGCGACCCATGACTATCTCCAGGGGGCCGTACTCTGCGTGCCCTCCCCACCTCTCCTTGCCACACCCACACTCCACTGCAATATTTCTGACCCAATTCAGTGTAGAAGCCTGACTGAACTGGGGGGGGGTGGTTTACATATCTTCATTGACAGTCTATGGCATACATGATGGGAC
This sequence comes from Petrocephalus sullivani, assembly GCA_026780845.1. Lineage (NCBI taxonomy): Eukaryota > Metazoa > Chordata > Actinopteri > Osteoglossiformes > Mormyridae > Petrocephalus > Petrocephalus sullivani. The sequence continues at coordinate 8,852,806 of JAODKM010000118.1, read as the reverse complement.
GGATCGGTGTGTGCTCATTTTCTCCCGATCAGGCATCCATGTCTTCTGACAACGGCTGGCTAACCACTGTTTTAGAAGTTGCAGCGGCCATGTGACAGTCTCCCTTAGTGTGGAACGAAGCCTGTCCGAAAAGGGAGTCATCATTCAGTTTTTATTTTGGCTCCTTCTCTTTCATCCAAGGGGCGCCTTTTCACCCAATAAACACTAAATACATGTTGTGAGTTCACAAATGGTTACACGTATGATCATAAATATATTCCAGCTGAGAGTCACCAATGTGAACCATAAAGCCTCTTTAGGTATTCATAACAGGGTTATTTGTGGGGGTGGAGTGGGGGGGCAGGGAAGAAGAACTAATCCCCACATAAAATGTATGTGCTTCAAAAGCAGAATACTGGAATTACAACGCAGAAAGGAAGCCGGTTACATTGTACGATGGGTCTATGGAATATATTTTCATTTATTTCCATTTCTGTTTCCTTCATTTATATGTGTGTCTGTTCAGCTGTCATGTTTGCCTTCATCGGGCATTGTGCTGGTGTCTTCTCTATTTACCTTGCCAGGATAGATATCATTGTGGGTCCCCCTGCACTCTCAACTCCCCGCCATAAGAAGTATTCAACCAAGGGACCCAAAGATTCTCCCCTATACCCGCATAGGTTAGGCCTCACCAGACTGCATCTCTCTTGTCAGATAGTTTCATTCTGTTGAAAAAAAAGCAAGCTTTTTTGATTGGGGCTACATGGCAGTGCATCAGTACCAGAACACATCGGTACCAGAACCCAGAGCAAGAGAAGCCATCTTGGAGGTCAGGAGAGAAATAAATGGTCTTTAGTATTTTATGATAAAAATTTTACTTTACTCAAGCATCTAGCAGTACTTATTAGAGATAATTAGCATATTACTTTATACTATTTATTAGAATTAGTCATAGAATAATTAAAAAGTAATTCCAAGTCAATCGTGCAGTTTTTGCAGATGACCCGTGACAGTATTTTTTCTGCACGGGAGCATCAAAGTGTGGTACGATGTGTAAAGGTAGTGCTGGTGAGAGCGCCTTCCTTCGGTCTACACTTACATTTTTCGGTTGATGAAAACCCAGGGGTGTCTCAGGGTTTCAGACGCCTACACGAGAGGACTAAAGATGTCCGGACATGTAGCCCAGCAAAAAAAACCAAAAAGAACATAAAAAGGGTTAAGCTTGTATGCCTGTGATGCACCGAAGACTCCTCCGTCCAGGGCGAGACATCAGTTTGGCTGAATGAGTCGGATGGAATCTTTCTGGAGTGTGCTGCATGTTGGCATGACGACGCATGACGAGAAGCGCACGTGTCACGATGGCACATCTGCCCCCTTCCCCTTTCCTCCCCCGTTCCATCTGTGCCACATGCCCGATCACGCAGAACGGCCCGGGTGCTTCACACAGGCCCAGGTGGGGGGGGCTGTCCGCGACCTGCGGTTTCAGCTGCTGTCTGGCAGTCGTATACCTGGGCTGTTCTTGTGTCGCTCACTAGGTGGACCTGCATTTTTCACGCTGCCCTGCGATCGGCCATCGGTAGGTGAAATGCTTCTTTCCCCGAGCCCCGGTCAGGTTAGAGGACGATGGTTCAGCTTCTCTAAGGGGCTGCAGGGTGTCTGTCCATTTCCGTCTGTGTTTTCCGTGTCTTCATGCTGCACGTGCTCCACGACACTTTCATGCTCAATGCTCACAAGCTTGACCAATGACAACTGTCTTCAAGAGGGCATGATCCCACACTACCCCCCCTGCACGCCTGCACTCTCAGCTCCTCATGATAAGAACATAAGAACATAAGAAATATACAAACGAGAGGAGGCCATTCGGCCCATCAAGCTCGCTTGGGGAGAA
>JAODKM010000118.1:8815930-8828437 GCA_026780845.1 Petrocephalus sullivani | reverse complement strand
CCCCACCTATTCATTCCCCCCCCAACGTGCCCCCCCCCCCCCCCCCCCCCCTTCGACACTGATTCCGTGAGTGACTCTGGTCCGCCAGTCCACGTACTGCTGTGGGGTATTTGTCAATGCAAGCAAACACACCAAAATGCATGTACATAGTTTTGGAGTAATTCTGGGAGGTAGCTACCTCTTCTCCCCAATCGCGAGGGTCGCTTTCAGTCGGGAAAAATGCCGCTTGGTGGCGGCGGGGAGGGACAGCGGTGTCTTTAAAGATTACCTCAGATATATGTTCACTAAACGAAAATCACTGATCAGTATCTGCAGCTGAATTATTCCCTCAATTGCTCCTGGTGTTTTTTGTATTATTATTACTTTTTTTTTATTTTTTTTTTTTATTTAATTTGGAGGGAGACTGCTGGACAGCGCCGAGGTGCGGACTCGTTAGCCGCATAGCGTTTCGGGTGACACGCAGAAAGACTTCCCAGAGAGATGTGCTTGCATCTCTCGCTAAAGCTCCGGTTTGGCCCTCGCTCTTTTCCTCGCAGGACTGGAGGAGCGCGCAGTTTTAATGTTTCATTCCCGTCACGGGGCAATGCTGACCTTTGTAATTTAGAAAATGACTGCTTGTGACTTAAAAAAAAAAAAATACCCGTAGAGCCCCCTTTTCTCGGGCTGTTTGTCAGGATCGGAAATCATGACGTGTCAAGGATTCTTTTTTTTTCCATTCTTTAACAATAACTGAGAAAAACGTTGTTTCCAACACAATAATCAAGGGAAAAAAAACATAATTGATTTCCTGTTTGTTAGTTTTTTTTTTTTTTTTTTTTAAGTATTACTTAAAAGAAAAAAACAGGAAAACTTTTAAATAGAAGGCCATGTGTTTGAGACAGTTGTAGGTGGTAATGACATGTGCCATAGATATTTTTATTTTGCTTTTCTGTTGTTCATTTCTGAGGACCAGCTTTTTAATGGTGGCATGTCTTATTTCCTAGATGATTGTTTTTTTTTTTTTTTGCGCTATATGTTCTCACCTGGGCGATTTTGTGATGTGGCGATGTCTCCTGTTCAGTGTGCCTGAGTCACCTTTCTGAATATTGCCAGGCTTCATCCTTTCCATGTGGCAGCTTACTGAAATTAGCACTTCACATCTAAAGACATGGGAGGTGGGGGCCACACTGGGGTCCGCGCACTAAGGAGGGAAGAACATTTACGCCCCCACGCGAGGCGTAACCGCCAGCTCCAGACCTTTATCTTATCGCCTGCTTGGCAATGAAGGGTGTAAAGTTTTGTTACCAAGAACTGGCTCCATCTAAACCTTTAGGAAATTGCCCCTACTGCGTACAGAAATTGCTGTCAGTTTTATTTTCTACATGACATTAGCTCTAATGCGAACCGTTGCTTTAAAAAATTAAATATATATGTATATATTAACTTGCAGTCACAGAATACCTCATTCCACAGAGATCCCACCTGAACAACAGTATCCATTAAAGAGAATAAATCAGCTAGAGATTTTTCGATGTGGATAATCGGCGCAGCATCCCTCGATATCGGTCACACGCGTTATAGATGAGGCTCCTTGTAGTTCAGTGTGTGACTTTCTCGAAATGGCGCCTAAGGTCTTAGTTTTATTTAATTTTTGTCAGTGAGCACAACAGCATCTTCTTCCTTTCATACAGTGCCATACCAAATTTAACAAATACCTTTATGTATTTCTTCCCATTTTGCTTTTGTTACAGGTTACCAAAGAAACATGTAGTAAACCAAAAACCCTTATGTTTTTTTTTTCTTCCTTCCAAAAAAAAAACAATGCTGGCCAAATGAATACAGATCTGTAATTTAAATTATTATTATTCTTTTAAGTGAAATGATTTCATTATCTTACAGTGCAGAGCATTCCAAAAACCAAAGTAATACCATGAAGAAAAGCGAGAATTTGGTTGCTTGAAAGCTTTGAAAATGTTCAGTTATCTGGGGTGAGGAATCCATCGTGCGTACGGGGAAGGAAGGCCAAAAACATACAGTATTAAAGTACAAACCTCTTACAGTTCCTTAGTAAGAAGAAAGCACTTACCCCTCGTCTCAGGCTACACCAGTGTTGAAAACACAACCCTAAAAAGCTTCTTGGTAAAAGATATTACAAAGACTTATTTTACCCTCTAAAGGCACTTGAACATGACCGTAATATTACCTGTATGTGAGAGTGATGCTCGGACCATAATATTACCTGTAGTGAAATCCAGAGTCTGTGTTCCCTGTGATGTTACAGTTCTCAACCCCCCCCACTCCCCCAGCCAGAATATACATATACACTTAGGTGGACTGAATAACACACATAATACCAAAAATAGAGAGAAGAGCCATTGCAGGCACATAATGAAACCACTCCACTGATTATGTATGATGCAGCTTTAGAGTTACGTTTGTAGGCTGTAGTTGTGAATTGGACGTACCTTGAAATGGACTGTTTTGTTTTTTGTTATTTTTGGTGCTGCCGGTGTTCCTGAAATGATCCTGATATAATCCGTATCGGTAGTGGGAGGAAACCAGGGACGGGCAGAATGCCACTAGCATCGCTGCTGCCCAAAAAGCCCGGGGCCGTCAGCGTGATGTCTTGCAGACCCACACCGACACTTAGGCCGCATACAGGAAGCCTTTTCCTGAAGACTCGCACACATGAACAAAGAGTGTGTGTGTTTATATACTGCTTTGAAGGAGGAGGTCAGGTTCCTGTTAACCTGGGGGGGGGGGGGTAGTTTCCCTAGTAAAATCAGTGCCCGTAAACAGTCATTCTGTTTCCATGTGTTTTCTTTTTTTTTTGCCCAAGGATTAAACTTTTAAATTCCTCAGTGTCAAAGGAGTATTTTTATGACATTCGAATGGCTAAATATATCCAAAAATCTAACTGGTTAACATGACAGCTTTGCAGGTTACAGCCAAGGTTTTAGGAAACGAGGCAAAGACCAAAAAACACTACCTCCTACAAACATGGTTCACCTAGTAGACGGCCAGTGCTGAATGTCCACATGGAATAACCGTGGGTCCTTTTTTCTTTAATAATAATAATAATAATAATAAGTGAAAAAACCAAAATACAGTTTACTTTTGAAACAGGACAGACTGGCACATTTGCCCGGCTATCTGTACTCCAAATTCATGAGCACGAACAGAAAATAGCATATTACGTTGAAAAAGATGACTACCTCTCCTAAACACTGAGATGTATTAAGCACGAGTATGAGTGATCGGCGTACGTGTAAGGTTTACAGAGAATATCTACTCGCCATCTTGAAGCAATCTATTAACATATTCTCTATGAATAGGCCCTCAGTACAGAGGCTTAATTGTGCGCTGTGATTACGTGTGCATGATAACGTCCACGGTAACGCCGCGCCAGTCAGAGCAGTTGGGATGGCCGGGCAGTAGGGGGCGCTCAAGAGGGCAGTCAACGGGGCGTCAGAGACAATGACGGGCTCGAACGCATTACTGCGGGTGCTTTGGGCCAAATGCAAACGTGCTTTTAAGACGACGACCCGTCCTGTCCGAGCGCTGCGGGGCATGTATTCCCCGATTTCTCGCACCACCCCAGAGAATACGGCGAAATGGTTGAGGTCATCTAGGGAGCTTCACCTCACCACCAGGCCTGCAAATTCCCCATATGCGCGGCCACACTGGGAACAGGTGTGCAGGTGCTGGGTTCTCCCTGTTGAGGGCGGGGCGGGGCGGGGCAGGAGGTGGCGACGTCACCGACGACGGCAAGTTGTCTCTCTAGGAGCTAAGCACCACTGACTATACGGGGGAGGGGGTTAACAAGATATCCAAAGAGTAGAGCAGAGCTTGTTGACTCACTACACCCACGACAAGGACAAAAAGTGTATAAAGTAATCTTTCACAGTAAAGGAACAGCTGCATTTCAAAAGAAAAAACACAAAAAAATTGTTGGTTGTGTGTTAAGGTACACCTGTAAACAGAGTCCTTTTCTAAGATGTAGATTGACATCAGTTGATGATATTAGCGGATCTTTGAAACACTTATTTTACTTTCCAGCCTTGATGTTATGATGTATTATTGTATATTACCGCTTGGTTTAACTCTCCAGGGCATTTTTTCCATTTCTTTTTTACATTTTCTTGTTTTTTTCCTCCCCTGCACCTGTTTAGCTATTGTAAAGCTTTGAGCTCAGAATGCCTATACTGTATCGCTTATGCTAAAGTGTATGTATTTATCATACTAAGTGCTGCAGGTATCATGGTTAAATAGTTTTTTTTTTTTTCCTTCTATTTTTCTGTTTACTTCATAAAACGTCTGGGACGATGATGATTTTTTAAGTGTATTATCTTTAAAAAAAAAAATTAAAGAATAAAAGTTAGATAAGTGGTTTAGGTAACACACCTGTTTGTATATTTATCTTAGCTAGGTCTATTTTGATACTTTTTGTCTCTGTACTGCATTTATGCATTTTTAAGGAAAAAAAAAGAGAGAAAACAAAACAAAAAGTAATTCGTTGTGTATTGATACCTCAGAAGGACTTTTCTCAAAGATAGGACCAAAACCTCAAAATGAGAACAAAAGCAAGACCATATGTAGCCCTCTCTTGCTTGTCAGAAAGAGCAACTTTAAGGTGTTTCGTTGGTCCTTTTAGGTGCCAATATGTATACAAACTCCCTTTAAACAGAGTCATTCCTGTACTGACCATTACCTTTGAAGACTGTCTTTCACGAATTGGTGGTAGTTTCCGACTGTTGCTGTGTCTTGACGAGCCAGAGAGGCATGGAGTGACTTGTGGGTGCCATGTATCTGTTCTTACGGCCACCTGATGAAATGAGAGTCCCGTTTGACCTTCGACCTTCCGTCGGAGATGGAGGTCTGCCATTCCCTGCTTCTCTTGTCCTCCCTGGCGTTGGGAAAATAAGTAACTCCTTTCCAGTTTTACCTGTGCTACAATGGCTTTCACCCAACCCCAAATACGAGAGACTCGTCGTCAGAAAAGGTAAACATAAATGAAAGTCTTTTTTAAAATCATTTATCTCCGTGAATGTCCCTCTGTGAGATTTCACACCCTTAGCAGCGTACCAAAAGACGTCCGAAGGCCTTCACCTTCTGCGAGCACCAAACCTGGGGTGTGTGAGGCTGCCGTCTGTGTCCCCACTGCTGCAGTGACCAAAGCCGAGCGATTCGTGTAACAGAGGTGAAAGGTCGGCACTCGGGTTGTTAAGGTACCCCAGAAAAACGATTGAGCAATCGGAAAAGATTCTGTGGATATGACGGTGATTTGCATGTGACCGACTCGATGGATCTGCTGGTGAACTCCGCAATGCGATTGGAACTCTGTTACTCGATGTATGGCAGCTTTGAGTTTTTATTTACATTTTTGTTTTTTTTTTGGTTGGGAGTGGGGATTGGCCATGGAGAAGCGTAAAGGAGCTCAACCGATTTGGTATCAACTTCTCGGCCAACAAAACGGAACTACCACTTTAGACCTTCCCTTCCATCCAATGAATGTGTGTACATTTTCAGCAGTGACTTCCTGTACCTACTTTGGTCTTTGACCTTTTTCTTTTTTTTGTTTTTCTTTAAAGCCCAGGGAAGTTAAGCTGGTTGGTTTGAGGTAATGTAAAAACAAACAAAGCAACAGACGAGCTTGTTGCCGTTTGCCTGGGCGGCCCATTTTATATCAGTCACTGCCGTATCCTTCATGCTGTATAAAAAACATATATCTGTGTATTTGTAACCTGAATCTTCTTGTGTCTGTTCCTGCAGACAATAAAAAAAACTGTACAGTAGTTCTAGTTGCATGTAATCTGTACTAATTATTGACAATGGCATTATAAAAATGCAATAAAATACTTATTACACTGTCTGTGCTTGTTTTTGTTGAATGTTTTTTTTCTGGGGGGTGGTTCTCCGTAAGCTTCCAAACGGACGGAAACCTCCATCACATTAATCATTGTCCTTTTTCACCTGGCTGAGACACGAGCTTTGGGCCTCACGGTGTCCATCCTTCCACTACAAGCGAAGGTCCCCACTCCTTTGTGATAAATCGTTACTGTAAGGCTTATCATCCTGATGATTTCGTATTAATATTTTTAAGGCACAGCAGAACCATTATTCATTTATTTTTTTGCTATGGCCACAGCCAAATAAAAGCCCCCATGTCAGGGTGGCTGGGCCCATGTGCCGATCCCATAAGGCTCAGGCATGAGCGCCACCCAATGGCTGCTGCCTGTAATTACCGAGGCCACGCCTCTTCCTTTCTGCAGCCATCCTCTGCATTGTCATGGAAGCTCTCCACTACACACAGCCTCACAGCGCTTTAGCTTAAGGGAGTTTGCACCTCTGGGTTTTCAGAACTGCATCAAGGACAGGATGCTTTTTGGGCAGGAGGACTTTAAGCTGAGAACCAATCAAAATGAACCAACACTAGTACTACATCTGCCTCAAAGTAATTTAGGTCATGTGCCTTCATTGGCGTCCATAAGAAGGCTCAGTCATGAGTCTACTTCGTAAACCTGCCCGGTTTATAGATGCGTCTCAATTTGTTGTGCCATCTTTATTAAATGGCTTCATCATAAAGCTAGTTAATCTGGGCCATTCTGATAACCACTTCATTGCGATTGTTTTTACAGGGATGCCATTCCATTTACCAGCCACTTTGATATGATGCGCAGGAATTATCGGTAAAAATGCATTTGATGGAGGCAAGATACAAAAAAAAACAATTAAGGAGCGCTGCAGTTTAAAAATGGAGTCCTATATGAATCTTTTATCATTTAATTTTCTCAGTGCTACCTTTCCCACAGACATCATTAATCACACCAGCAAGTGCTGACACAAAGGAAAACGGAGCTTTTAATTAGTTTCTGAGTTTTGACGTTTCACCATATTTTCAAGAGCATTTTGATAATAACTGCGATACAATTTGCCCGATGAGATGCGCGTGTGCCGTCTTTAGCCTTAAAACTTTTATCCATCATCTTTAAGGTTAATGTCAGTAATTTCTCTGGGATGTTTTATATTTTTATAACTTAAGGGCAATATTCCACGTTCAATTTTAGATGCATTAAAAGACAATTCAGTTATTTACCATCAATAATACAGGTAATGAAAAGAAGTATTAATATTTGTGCGATGTATTAGCATTGGTATTTAGTGATTATGGGCTGGATCCTAACTGTAGTCAATCTGTTGCACCTTTGAACAAGCTACTTAACCTAGACTGCCCTGCTCACATGCTTAAATGTATAAACCGATAACAATCTTAAGTTACTTTGAGTAGAAGAGTTCATAGGCTTGTTCGTGGCGTAAAAACAACAAAATCAATTGCCTCAATCGATTTCCCCACTTCTTCTCCTGTTCACTTTGCCCCCAGGGGGGGCTGTATTGACTTGCCCATGGCAGACTGTTGTCATACTGCCCACAGAGTGTTAGCACAGGGTCAAACGCCAGCGCGGTTACGGTCCTGCTTCTCTGTGCAGCTCACTGCTGTGTTACAGCCTCTGTCCACCAGGAGGGGTAAACAGCCGGTCAATCCAGCAGGCAGCTAAGTAATGCAGCCAGGCCAGGCCGGCGCCGAAAGGCCCCCGTGCTCTGGGAAGGCCCTGCTGAAGCGCGGCCTCCCTAGGCTGAGAGGATGTTATTTTAAACCTTCTCTGGAGATTGTCTCCATCGTTCTGCCTGTTTGTTTGCTCCTCTGCCCGGCACCTTATCTGACAGCGCCAGAGTGCCAGGACACACATTTGTTTTTCACCCCAGCAAAGGACAGTAGGAGTCACTGGACAACAGGCAGATAGACTTTGTCTCCCTCTCAAGGAAAGTAGCTCCCCGACCGCATTTTCTGCAAACGCACAACGGACGAAAGCATGACTCTCTGCCCTCTCACCTGTCTCTAAATTCCCCTCATGACGGAGCCCCAGCATGCAATCCGGGGGGGTAGGGGTGCGATGCTGAGGGGAGGGGTGCTCCGGCAGGAAAAACTCGATGTAACCTCTTAAATAAATATCAAACTTTGTCAAAAAAAAACTCAAATTGAGAAAAAAAAAATACAGCTTCAGCCATGGAGCAAAGAATGCGGCCTGTATCGGAGAACAAAAGCATCCTTGTGAGTGAGTGAAACCACATTTTACCCGCCTCCCAGCCCGCGGCCGTGCCAAGTCGACCGACCCACTGAAAACAATCGACGTCAAAAGTTTAAAATAATAGCGAAAGCTCCCAGCAGATATCAACGGCACACAGCAGAGCGTTCCGGCTTTGCCGGGTGTCCTGGTCAATAACCGGGGAGCGGTTAAGACATCACAGCTGTATTTACAACGATGCAGGCCGTTGAGGTCCTTAAGGGACTGGCTAGCTAATTCTCTTTGGGTTGTTTTCTGTGCCCCCACTGAAGGAGCCACAGCGTGGACGGCGTGATACGTGCCGCCGCCAAAACACTCCCGTGAACCTCGTTTCCCATTAACATCTGCAGGATGATGAAAGGCCTTGTTTTCTTGGAGATCGATACTGTTGTCGCTCGGCTCTCTCGTCCCGCATTAAGTCTGCAGCCCTACCAATGTTTTTCTTGGCCCGATGTTTTTTGCACGCATGGGTCCGGCCGAGTTACGGTCATGTGTAAATTTTCTATAGGGTGTGGAGGTGCCAGGTCTCCCGCGGGATATGGATGTGGTGGGGAATTGAAGGCTTAGCGGTGGGTGCCATTTTGGCGCTCAGTCTGAGGGCCAGAGCACAAGGCGTGATGCTAAAGGTGGGCCAAGTCCTGCCAGATGTCATCTGGGTCACATTAGCTTAGGCAACTTCTAGCTACGGTCTGGAAGCATGAAACTGAGCCCGGCGCAATCTTCCCAGCTCTTCAGTTCCTGCGCTTAACCTGAAGCAAGCCCTACATGCATCTTAATCATGATGACATCAGAAGTAGTGACTGAGGCAGTAAGTTCCCAAGCGGTGCCCTGCCACTGCTTTCGCTGTTTAAATATCGTCAGGCTTGGGCTATAAAACTGACTTTAAAAGGAAAATGAAGCACGCAGACACGTCCAGAAGAAAAGCTGTCAGTGAAGATTAAGAAAACAAAGCAACATGAATCCGTCACGAATCTTCATGCAAGGGCCAGTTACTATATCATAGTCAGGGTCAGATCTACCTTTCCAGGAGCACCTAGGCAAAGTATTCCTTTGGTTCTCTTTGTGCCAATCAGGCCCTAGTTTGCCTCTGCCTGGATCGGGCCCTGATCCTAATTTAAGTGTGAGACATTTAACATTTGCTGTGTTTTGCTTTTTACAGACAGGATGTGCAGTTCTGGAAAATTGCATGTATTATTTTGCTGACATTTGGCGTGCACGGTGCGAATTAACGATGGACTGCAGGCAGTGTAAGGTAATTTTAAAAAGCGGTGTTGGTGACCACTAGCCTTAAGTTATGCACACTTATTAATGATCTTATTTTAAACATGAGCACACGGAGGGAGACGGTGCTAAATTTGAATGTGTGAAAGTGGTGTGACACTGTCGTGAGTCATGCCACTGAACAGCTAGACGAATAAATGAATAAAAAGCGAGATCGCGGCGGATTAAAATTTGGACTGGGTAAATAAATGTGTTTATAATCTGCGATTCACATGCTCCTTGTAAATGCAATTTAAGTATCGCGAGTATGTCGAGTCCACTAATAGTTGCATACATACTATTGGTGTGTAATAGACAGATGGCTTCAGGAGCCTCGAATTAATTTTGCTTGATATAGATAAGTTCTGATCGATTCCGTGATTTATATGAATAATAGGGCATGGTTATGTTTAGCAGGCGGCGAATAAAAACAGCGTTATTATAGCGTGAATGAAGACATCATCTATCCATCATTATACAGTAGGTAGAAGGCGGGAATGAATGCTTGGTTTGTAGGCTACATAGATCTTGGAGGGGTTTGAGACAAGCAGCTGTGCATGAACACGCATGAATAGAAATCGGATTAATGCCGACTGCGCTGCCAAGTATATACAGTATGCCTGTTTTGTTTTCACAGCCTGTTATGTCAAAAGGCTCACTAAAGATGATTGACTGTACTCTTGCTCCGAAATCGTCCCAGTGGCATGTACCGTGTACCTATCCCTGGATCAGTTTAAAATACCACCACATAGGCACGGATGAAGTTTATTCAATGGATTCTTATCTCGCCCGTGTGTCAAAAAACTGACATGACAACATCAAAAGGAATACTATGCATGATTTGACGTAGATCCAAGTGAGCAAAGTCGATAACCACGCCTGCCTAAAGATAAAATTAATTCTGGAAGGTGCATTGCAGTTTATATATGCCTATTGTATATTACAGCCACACATTCCTAATAACTCAAATGTACCTTGAGATACGCTGAAATATAAGTATACTTTTCTGACAAGTGTACCTTCTGGGGACTCGATTTGCCTATATGCGCATATGTGTATATAGTGTTTATCAGTTTATTACCATAATATTTTATAATGTCGTGTATTACGTTCTAATAATAATAATAATAATACTCGAAATCCACTATTAAATGTTTTGTGCGTACATGGCCGCACACGTCGTATTTTTAAGCCTTGAAAAATCCGCGTTTCCTGCTGGCTCTGGTTTCGCATAATTATAGATTACACTGTAGTTAAGCACGACTTTCTAAGTTTCTTTGCCTGGAGGAAACGCAGTAATCAGCCTTGAATGCAATTTCCTGTTGAGGAGACTGAAGCTGTCTTCAGGACTGTATCAGCAGAAGGTGGAGGGGACCCAGAAAGTGTGCAAAACGGGACACATGGAGCTGGATCCTGGACTTTGGCACAAAGTATAGAAGAGACAAGACACAAAGAAGCTATTGCAGAATGCTGCACAAACTTTCGGAGTTTGCTGAGGGTGCTGTCAGAACTTTTAAGAAGTTGAAGGAGCCTTAGCTCGGGACAAAGATTGACTTCGGTGCGCTGTTTAAGTGAGCCAGCGAAGCAGAAGCGGACTAACCAAGAAAAAATAAAGCCAAACTAAAGTTGTGGAAGTCGCGAAAACCGAATCACTTTCGAGAACTGCGCCAAAACACGAAAGTTAAGAAACTGCAAGGAAAGAAACGATTTATACACCACGGGACCGGATAGTGAAGAAGTGAAAAGAGTAACGTGAAGCAGTAGGATGATTTAGTGCAGTATTACAGTATATTGTTCCAGATCCAAGGTGGGTTGATTGAGAAGATTTTGTTTTCTTACTTGTTGTTTCCGAGCATTATTTGTAAACCGGCATTTTTTATTGTTGAACATGATCAACAAGTAATTGTCAGTCACCCTGAGTGTGAGCGTGCATGGGCACGTTCGGAAAAACACAGAGCATGCATGCACTAAAAGGTGAAAATGATGCTGCTTCTTTGTGATGAAAAGCGTCCATCTCCAAACTGATATTCGGTTGTTAATTTGACGTTTGGTACCTGTTCTGTCCGTAAGCAAAATCATTCTTGCGCGCAGAAGTGGAACGTCGAAATGCCTTGTTGCGGGAAGTAATATTCCTTTAGAAATCAACATCTCGACCCTTTATGTTGCCTTTTGGCGGCTTTTAATGCAGCTTATGTTTTGATGTCTGGTATATTTATTTGCTGTTCCGGGGTGATGTTTTATCTAGCACTCTGAATGCGCTAACGTAGCGCTCTTCGGCGAATCTAATCTAATTACCCCCCATAAACCCGCTGCACGTCAAGTATGAGACGCGTTATGTCCCCTTCTTACTGTACCATTGTGGTGACTCATAATAGGCGTCCCTTCCGATCTAAAACAGTGAAATGTGTAGGGGACAAACGTGTTTGAATTAAAGTTATTCGATATTAATGTTAATTTGAACAATTACGTACTGTCTTTATAATGAAATCCTAGACTTAGGTTGGACAGTTACGTAGTAACTCCAGGCAAGTCATGCAGTTGACCCGAGCAATGCGGTTGCTAAGCCGAAATTAATTCCCAAAGTTACTGTGTTAATTGCCGCCAGATTGAATAGCATTTAATAACAGCTGGACAAAAACCGTGGTGGTTTATGTGAGGGAAAAAACGAACAGATGTCTTACGAGTCCTTCTGTGGAGAGCTGGCTTCCTAATCAATGTCAATTAAATGATCACCACCTAGAACCATTATACCGAGAATGTTGGCGAGACTACGTGTATTGTTTAATCAGAAACTTAAATTGACATTAATGATTCCCAAGCCAGCCTTCCCCAGCTGTAATTCCATTTGCATGTAAAAACGAATGCAAAACGCGCTCCTGATGGCTTTGTTAGGAAATGCAGCCAACCTAGCCCCAGCTAATTTATTACCTTGCCTCCCATTGAAACTTTAATCATATTTACCTTTTACATTCAGTCACAACATGTGCCACTTAACAGCCTTGGGTGATTACGACTTATTGTTAAATTTTTGGTCATTCGGATTCGTGGAACGACGACCGAATGATGTAACGATGGGAAATTGGGCAGCTGTTGATTCTCGGTGTTTTTTGGCCCTGTGTCTCATGGCAATTCTTCCTGCTGCTGC
>JAODKM010000118.1:8791718-8802782 GCA_026780845.1 Petrocephalus sullivani | reverse complement strand
TTTTGGATCCCTGTTGCTCTAGGCACTGTTTCCTAAAATGTACATCTCACGAGTCAACTAAATAAATACAAATGTCCTTGTTTTTCCGTCCCTTATTTGTCTGGTTATTGGAGTGTCCCATGTATGTGCAAACAGGGTCGGATCCTTGATGCTGGGTGTTGGCCGTCTGGTTCAACAGAGCGGTCGGTCAGAGGTGAGCAGTCAGCAGCCTGTGACTCAGCCCCCTCCACCCCCCACCGTCGCCAGGGTAACCCCCGGCGCAGCGCCTTGGCCACTCCCTCCCAGTCTGCCTGTGGCCAGACCACTTCACAAAAATGGCTCGTTTTGCTCTTTATTTGTTTATTTTTAACTACCTGGGGGTGATTCATTGTGCCTGTATATATCCATACCCACAGTGAAGCCTGCCCATAAACGAGGCCCAGGCTAAGCATGCTAAGCTCCCTGCCCCCCTCCGGCCCTCCCAGGCCCGCCCCCTTAAAGCACCCATTGTCTTGAGCACATCACAAGACCCAAGCCGCCCGCTTCTGCAATTGTGTAAATTAGGAGCAAATCCCGGGCATCATGGGGGATGACCAGCAGGTGGCATGCCAGCTAAGGAAGCAGATTAAAACCCTGCAGCAAGGACAGGTAGAAGGCGCAAGGCTCTGGGGCCGGAGGAGACGGGCCAAGGCGGGGGGGGGGGAGGGGTGACAAGTCCAACGTCCTGGGGAGTCCATACTGCAGAGCTGCTCTGTGCTCACATGTGGGGGCGACTGCTCTCCAGATGCTCCAGAAACCCCTGATAACCCCCTTGCCCCCCGTCCGGTGTTTACTACCCTGACACAAATGCTCTGCGAAGACAATTTTCCTCTCTGCTGTGAGAGGAAGAAAGGATGAGCAGGGGGCTGACACCATCGCAGGACGCGAAATCCTCGCCTGCATTTAGCGCTGTAAGCAGCGCTGTTTGCTCTCAGCTGATTTGCTGTGTCCTGTAATGTGACTTTGCATAATGGACTAATTTTATAGTTTGACATTTACCCGCCCTAGAAGTTCAGGAAGCTCTGGAGACGGTCTCCGTGCTCGGCCGCGCATGTGGCTGTCACGTTGGGAGGCGTTGCAGACGCTGCTTCGCAGGCACCTCAGCAGTTGTCAGGCAGCCCGGTAATGGACTGTATGTGACAAATATGACACGGAGAAAAAGGTGGGGGGCTATCGTGGAGTTGGTCTGCGTGGCATTTGTCAAACTGTTTCTTATTAGGGAATACAGGCATAGCTGTGGCATTCTAATTGGGAGTTTTTTCTTCCAAAAACGGAAAAAAGTCAGGGCTGTATTTCCTAGGTCGTTTCACGTATGGCGGGTTCTGCTTTGACTGGCCTGAGTCTGAGTTCCTACCTTGACGTGGGAGAGGCTCGACGCTCACAGATTGGATCCGTGTCACCCCCCCCCCCGACGGGGGTAACGGGTGTGCAGGTGTGCGACAGGCAGCGGGAAGCTTTACTAAATATATGCGCTGGTCGGAACCCCGCGGTTGTGCTGTTACTGTAAATATTCCCGTAGCGCGCCACAGGGGAGACGTCGCGCTATCCTCCCTCTCCTAAATACCGCGGTGCTACTCTCGGCTGGCTGTGTGTGTGTGTCCTCGCCATTATGGTTCACATAAAGGTTTCAGGGTTAAGGCTTACGTGGCAACTGTAGCCTTTCGATGTTTATTTACAAGCGAATAAAGGACAATGATTGAGTCATAAGGAGATGCCGGCATGCAGAGATGTGCCGCGATGTCGGGCATCAACGCTGGCGTTCACTGCGGAGAAGGAGAAGAGCGTGTGGAGTAATTTGCAGGTAACGTGGCTTATTCTCAGTTGGATACCGCAGGCTTCAGTAAAGGTTCTGCGGAAGAAGGAGAGGGGGGATTCGGGGGGCCTCCATTGTTGCTGTCCTTTCCAAGCTGATGGGAATCAGGCGGATGCGTGACGTTATCGCTGTCACGGTGCTCGCTCCCGGGCGAGAACAAAACACCTCTTCCCCCCCCCCCCTCTGTCGCTCACCTCCTGGCTGAAGATGACAAAGGAGCCATAAATGTGATATACAATGCTTTTTGTGGAAAAAGAATTGCCAGACTAAATCAGGCAGACCTTCCGGGATACGGACATGCGCCCTGCAGTGAAGAATTATGGGTAGGAGCCAGAGGCGGTGGCCATTTTTCAGCACTGGCTTTTTTCCAGCACTTTTTCCCCTCTAACGATCTTCATTCTTCTTTTGAGCCGCCGCAGAGGACGCTAGTGAAAGAGTAGCCTGGGAGCCGGGCGCTGCGGACGGGCGACGCGGCCGTAGAGAGGCGATACGTCGTAAGGAGCCTCCAGAAACTCCTCAGATAACTGGAAACATCTGGGCCGCTGTTTGAAATTACTGCATAGAAAATATTTATAAGCAGCTGGCTGTTTTGTGATCCCAGGCCCGGTCCAAAAATAATAATCCCTAAATGCTATCTGTTTTATGGCCAGTCATACTTCAGGTGTATTTAGTCTGCGCATGAAGAAGGCTTCTGCTTTCTCGCTCCCAGGACACAGCGGCTAGTGAACCTTCGGTGGAATTAGGCAATATTTTTCTGGAAATGATTTTTGCTATTAGGCCCAAAAGCACACATGAAAATATTTGCGATGGCGCAGTAGGCGATGTTGCAAAAACGCTGCGTCCTGCTCAGGTTTCTGCAATGGGGTCTGTTTCACTTGGCACGAGGAGTGCCCCCCCCCCCACAGCGGGATGGGAGAGGGAGGGGGGGTTTGGGCCTCCTTCCTGCGAACACGGGCCTGTCTGTAGGTTGTGAACAGGTGGTGCTTTAACTTCAGGATGTAGGAGATGTCAGGAGGATGCTTCCCACTAAGCTAACAGTAATAAGAGAAATCTTTGGTTTAATTAATGGTGGGAAGCAGGGGTCTCTGCATTGGGCCCCTTTAGAAATAGAGCCTCTCTGCTTTCATATTTACACATCACTGCCGGTGTCATCAGCTGAGAAAGCTCTTCTTTACACCTCCGTACTGCGAGATCCAGTCAAAATTACCCTGTATTTGCAAACCTGCCAGTCGAGCTAATCACGTGAAAATCCTGGTGCAGGATAAGCACTCCGAGGACAGGTGGTGCAGGAGATGATGGGAGCTGCTCATTTGCTGGCTTCCGCAGAGAGGATCCGTCTCTTACGTTAATGGACCAATGACAATTGGGTTTGGGACAGTGCCTGCCAATAGGCACTCAGCTCTCCAGTATCTCTGAATCATCTTCATATGCCCGCATAGACCTGCCAGTGTGCTGCCTAGGAAAAATTTTGCTTAAAGGCAAGTTTCCTTTTTTAAGGATGATGGCGATTATTTTTAATTTAAAAAATGAACTTCAAGACTTGGTCTTAT
Organism: Petrocephalus sullivani; assembly: GCA_026780845.1. Lineage (NCBI taxonomy): Eukaryota > Metazoa > Chordata > Actinopteri > Osteoglossiformes > Mormyridae > Petrocephalus > Petrocephalus sullivani. Next base: position 8,799,401 of record JAODKM010000118.1, on the reverse strand, counting down.
GCTTAGACTGTTATTATACAAGTGTAGCTTTTAAGTGTAAGGCTGATTATTACATTATAAAATCGGAGATTAGCTTCAGGAAAAAAAGAAGTTGCTGAGTTTGAAATCTGCACCTAAAAGTTGGTGAATTATGACTATTTGTCAGTTTTAGTGATTAAAATAACTTGGTTCTTTCATGTGCATATCTGTGTTCATATTCTTTCCAATTTTTCATTTTATATAGTAAAATAAAGGCAGAGATTTTGTGGTATTTTATGAATCAGCACTTTAGCTAGAGACCAATGAACTGGGGAAAGAATGCGTGCCCTTAAGCAATCTGTGAAATTCAGCCGCATCGCTAAGCGGAGGATAAAACACACACGTTAGCAAAGTAGCGCATTTCAAAAGGACACGGCTAACACACATAGCATAATATTATATTAATATTCTTTTTGTGCTTGTTTTTTTCATATCAATGAAAGAGACACACATGAAAATATGGATTGTCACGCACCAACAGGATTAGGAGACCAGCAACGTGTAACTGGAAAGGACAGGTTGAGTAAGACCAAGGGTTTAACCTTTCCTGTCAGCTGTGCGGTCAAAATGAAAGGATGATGAAATTATCCATCAATAGCTGGCTTCTGCTTTGTTTAAAGTGGCTCACACACGCGAGTCAGAATCCAGGGCGGTTTTATATCACGATTGACTTGGTGCGTCAACATGTTCCAACCAGCTGAACTAATTAATTGCATGTGTTTGGGCACGCTGACATTTAATCGTTTCATGCCTGGCACGCGAGCTGGAGGAAGATGGCTGCAGAGTAGATGCAGGTTTAAGGGAACCGAAACCTTGTAGGAGAGTTTTCCCACGTTTATTTGATGGAAACCGAACCAACAATTTCTCTCAGTAGCTAAAAGTTTTTTGACAATTGCATCTGGCAAAAAAACAACTTAGACACCAAACTTTTGGGGATTACATATATTTAGTAGGTGCTTTTATCCAAGGCGACGTACACATAAGAAAGCAGGGTCAGAAAGTCCCTGGGGGCCGTGAGGACCATGGCCAATATGGGAAGTGCTCTGCTGTCTCTGGGATTTGAACCAACAACCTTCTGATCACACGTGTGGGGGGTTCTAAGCCTTTGAACCGAACAGCATCCTTGAGTTATGCAATGTCCAGCATAGCATCAAGTCTGCGACATCAGTGGGACCTCAGACGAGCACCCGAAGGGGCGGATTTAATCATACGCCATCGCCATCCATTCTTAATCACAGGCTTCGCTTCAGCTGGGCCGTCAGTGTAAACAAACCAAAGCACGTGTTTAATCAAAGTCACCCAGTACATGCTCCCCCTAAACGCCACCACTGTTTTCATTTGTTGTGTTTCCAGGGACCTTACATCCCAAATTCCCTCCTTACGTGCATGTTTGTGTGCCTGTTTCCTGGGCCCTAACATCCTGAAGTTTACACGCTTGTTTATGTGCGTGTTTGCCCCTCTGTGCCTTTATTTATTTCTCACTACCAATCACGCGAGGCGGCCGCCTGCCTCCCTTTGAGTTTTGTGCCGCTCTTGGCTTGCTGCTGGTTTCTAGATAAAGGTTTTGGGTGAAGATTGGGAGGAAGGAGAGGACCTGCTGAACCACAGCCCTAATTACACCTGTAGGAGCGGCGCCCTGTCGCTCTGTCGCAGCCCCGACGGGCCCTCAGGAGCAGCAGCACTGTAAACACCCGGCCCGTCCTGTACAACTCGTAAACGGCTCCCCCCCTCCCAAGAAATGTGGGTTAACAGCTGCTCTCTTTGTTCCTGTGTCAGCATGAAGCCAGAAACTGCAGTCGTTAGCCTGGGAGGAACATGCCTGCCCCCGCGATTTACTGACCAGACTGGGAAGCTCATATTCATCAGCCGGACTGTATGTCCTGATCAGATGTTTCTTTGGGATGTGACCTGAGCTTGTTAGATGGGATATGTCGGTTGGAGAGCAGATCTGCCCTCTGCGTGTTTGTCTTTAGCTGTGAATTAGATTAGGGGGGCCCCAACCCAGGACTGCAGAATGCTGGGGGTTTGGAGGGAGGGGTTGGACAATTTCCAAAAATGAACTATATATTTTCAAGCCCCTCCTTTTTTTAATAACCCTTGTGTTCGCACATTCTGATCTGAACTATAAAAAAATAAAAACTGTTAAACCTTTTAAATCTCTGCAATCTCACCGCCTCCCTCGGGCAACGTTTTTTACTGGTGTGCAAATTTTTTGTACAACATGGGCTGTGGAAATGCTAAATTGGACAGTGGATTTCGTTTCAGGAAATCTGCAAAGGATTCACTCCTTTTTCACTTTGCCGTGTTACATACGTGTGCGTGTGAATCCGACGTGGCTCAATAAACCAGCACTTTTTCACTTGCTGTGTTACATACATGTGCGTGTGAATCCGACGTGGCTCAATAAACCAGCACTTTTTCACTTGCTGTGTTACATACATGTGCGTGTGAATTCGACGTGGCTCAATAAACCAGCTCTTTTTCACTTGTTGTGTTACATACTTGTGCGTGTTAATCCAATCCACAGGTCAGCCAAAACCCAGATCGGTACCCCCCCACACCACAGAGGGCTGCTCTCTGGACTCTGACGGTACCAGGCAGAACGGGGCAAGATCCATCCGGGACCGCCTGGACCCCCCGGGGCCGGGATCCTCCCTGGGCACAGCGTCCCATAAGGGCCCCCCCAGGAAACTGCAGTCCAACCCCTCCCTCACCAGCCAGGGCAGCAAGCGAAGCCGAGGCAGCTCCAAGTCGACCGGCTCGCAGATCCCGAGCAAGGCGCAGGACGGTAGGCGTGGCCTCTCAGCCTGCATCCGTGTCCCCCTATATGCATTTGTTTCTGTGTGTCTGCGGGTTTATACTTACCACATTATGGGCACATTTCAGAAAACCTGTTTAAAACCTAAAACCTTTTTAGCTTGCGGTGACATTTTAAGGTTAGGGCTAGGTCAGGGTTAAGGTTGTCATAGCTGTGATTAGGGTTTCGCATATAGAGATGAATGGTGAGTCCCCACAAAGACATAGATACCTAATCTGTGTGTGAATGTCTATGGTCATGTATAAATTATCTTGTGGTTCGGTCCCTAAAAGAGAAAACTTAATTTTATAAAAATCTATGAATACAATTTAAAATGAAAAAGCCATCCTGTATTTTGTATAATTAGTTATGAATAAGCTTGCCTAGGGCTCCGTGTACAACAGTTAAGTACAAATTGAGCTGCAGATATATGGGTGAATGCTTCTCTCCCCCCACGCCTGCTGCAATGTCTGTGTTTTTTAATTCCCAATCGCTGTTTATGACGGCCTCCGTGGGCCCCGCCCCCCAGACTGCTGCGTCCACTGCATCCTCGCCTGCCTCTTCTGTGAGTTCCTGACGCTCTGCAATATCATGCTGGACTGCGCCACGTGCGGCTCCTGCTCCTCGGAGGAGTCCTGCTTTTGCTGCTGCTGCGGCTCGGACGAGTGCGGCGATTGCGACCTGCCCTGCGACACGGACTGCGGCATCATCGACGCCTGCTGCGAGTCGGCCGACTGCCTTGAGATCTGCATGGAGTGCTGCGGCCTATGCTTCTCTTCCTGATGCTCCCGCACCAGCCAATCATAAGGACAGCTGGAGCCACACCCATCTTGGGGATTGGTCCACCATATTGGGGAGGGACAACCACATGGATGCATCAGTCTCAGTGCCTGACCTTTCACTATGCAGTAGGTAGCCTGTTTGCTGTGCTGTGCATCCCGAGTACAATCCAGGCTAGTCTTCTGCCTCTTGGACAATTAAATGATGCGTAATTCTAGGTATAACAGGGTTTCTCTAGTTCTGTGGATTTAAGAAGGCCCAGATCTGGAAGGTGGGGGTTGGAGACATAGAAATATAGTATGCTCAGCCATTTAACTAGTCCTTAAGTGTAGGAAACGAGTCCTCTCTGTAAACCGGCTTATTATCACATACACGCACTTGTCAGCTTTAGGTGCTGTTCTGCAGAGGAGGTCGGGATTGCTAAATTCAGTGTGAAGTGGTGAAAAATACTTGCATATTTAATATAAATAATAATGTAATATAATGTTTTGTGGTGCATCATACTTACACCAACATGTGAAGAGAGATTTCCTATTCCAAAGGCTCTCCATACACTATGACGTTTTCCTGATTTTTTTGTATATAAATATTTTTTACAATTACTGTTATGCTGGAAAGGTCCGTGGAGTCAGACAAACATGAGTGGGACAGTTTGGTTTAACTCCTGGCCACGTCTGGGTCTCCGGACCCCAGGTAGAGGTGGTGGACGCGTAGCCAATAGGCCAAAATGGTGCGACTCGGTCAGTCGGCTGAAGTTTGGGGGGTGGGGGTTAATGTGTAAAAGCGCCATCACAAAGGGTCAAAACGTTACCATCCCTCCGTCCTAAAAAACAGAAATCGAGGTTTCACACCAAAGAGCAAGGAAATCAATAAACAGGAAATTGAGCCATACTTTCCAGCGTCCTGGGCCGGCTCCTTCTGCTTCCAATGTGAGAGTGTTGGAAGCAGTGAGCCAGCAGGAACATTCACGTACAAATTTGCAATTTGATCTGCTGTAGTCACTGATCAATGTACTGTAGTGATGTTACCGAAGTGGAGAAGACCAGGCCTCTGCTTTGCTCTATGAATTCCATTTGTCTTCATGTCAAGTCAAAGTGACCAAATTCTGACTTCTGTGCAGTTCTGCTAACCTCCCCTTCCTTGTCATTTCATTCTGTTTAAATGAGCTTCCGGGCCCCGAATCTGAAATGCTATATTATTGCCATCTCTTGTTAACATTTATGATCACCTGTAAGCATACTAGATCATGAATACTATGAAGCAATTTTGTGTTTTCTGGAATAAAACTGCAATTTAAAAATCACTCAGGCTGAGATTGTCATACGTGACTTTCAGAGTACCATTGTACCTTGCCTTTAAACGTCAGGTCATAAAGTTGACCTTTGAATTCCATCGCGACTCTTTTTCTGAGTCTTTCTCCTCACAGTCTGGTCAGCATATGCCCCAGTGATAACACCCACACCCCCGTACACTAAACAAGGCCACGTTTTTGTGTCTTTTACCACATTGCACTTTGTACGGGTTCTGGTACTGGTTCTGGTACTGGTTCTCAGACATTTTTTATGCAGCCGCTCTTAACACAGCTTTCAAACAACCCTGGAGGTCTTCCTCTGGAAGCCCCCCGGTCAGATCGCGCCCCGTCCCGCTCAGTCCTTGTCCTCTGCTCCATCCCAGTCCACCTCTCTCGTCCTTCTGTCTTTCTCATCCCCGGCTGTCTTGGCGCATGCAAGGCTGAGAAGGATCTGTGCCTGTGATTGGAAAGGGTGTCCATTCAGATCACATGGTCGGCATATTGAGCGTGCCCTTAACCCCCCTTAAAAAAATGCCCCAGGGTGCCAGATTGATGGCTGGCCTAGCACTCAGACCCCAAGCTTCACTCTCACCTCTGCATGTGTGCAAGTGTCTTAATAAAGGAGAGCGAACTCCCATGTACTCCCATGTTCCCATGTTCCCATGTTCCTGCGCTTGCACAAATGGCCAATAAAGTATCTTTTCATTACGCACTGACCCGGTTTCTACCACAAGGTCTATATGCACGAATCAGAGGAAATCGAAACAGAAACTCACAGTGTGTCACGCGATGGGCAGTCGGGCGCCACTCCAGCAGATCACTCAAATCAACACGCCGCCACTATCAGCTTGGAGACGGCGTGCGGCATAGAACATTCTGGAATAAAAAACCGATGAAACACAAAACATGTGTGGCTCATATTCACCCCCCCGCCATGGCAGAGCTGCGCCAGTTTTATATGCACCCCCACGGACAAGTTTTTGCGCCCAGTGTCTTTTCAAATGGCTGACAACCAAAAATGTACGCAGTTATGTGCTTTCCCTGCTTTCCAGGGAGCTGGCTCTCACAGTCGCCGAACAAGATGTCCACGGTCGCTGACCTGACATGTAAGGTGCTCTAATCAGAGTTATACTTATCTGTCATTGATGTTTATGTTACCACACCACTCACCCTAAGATCAGCCAATTGGCTGGTTCTTATAATAGCTGGTCGTTGTGCTGCTGGTAACATGCTTCATAGCTTGACCATGGCTATGAGTGCGTATTATTATTTTTTTTTGTCCAGAGGATTGTTTTGACATTATGTCATGTAAACTTATGCTTTTCTCGATGCTTTTATCCTATGCAGGTGCACACAGCCAAATACAGGGTATAACTTGATGTGATCCCAATTGGCAGTTTAAACCCCAATGAAAGAATGACAGTATTATCTTAAATTCATTTAAATTTCTCTATAATAAAGCAAAAGACACAGTTTTTTCGTAACAATGTGAGTAACTCACTCTAAGTCTCGCCTGAGCTGTTGACAACAGTAGACTGTTGGTTGGTTGATCTCAGCTACACAGCTCAGAGTGAAATGGCATCGACCCACTTTGGCAATGGTACCGAATCTGAAAGGGGCGAAAGGTTCAAAACAATGCACTTTGAAACAATGGGCTTTTTATGTTCTCTGGCTCCCCACGCACTATGCCTGGGCCCTGCTCTTAAAGGGCCGGCAGCAGCAGCAGCGCGGGGCGAATCCCAGGTGCTCAGGCGAGACGAACAAAGCCCAATCGCCTACTCCCGGCATTAAAACATGCTCTCGTTAATGATCGTGCAATTACAGAGAATCACGCACCCCCCCCCAGCCCAAGCCTCCCTTCCCCAGCCCATTTGCACGCAGCGCGGAAAACAACTGTTAGCTGATTCCGTGCCCGGATGGTGCAATTTTATCGCTCTTCAAAGGTCTGCCAAAGTTGTAGCGATGGAATGTTAGCTAGGGCCAATGGTGTGGCTGCGGCAGAAGGAGAATGTGCGCCCTCGAGCGGCCAGTGGGGGGGCGCCGCTGGGTGAGCCTTCGTCACATCACTCCCTCGGTGACCAGTCTGCGGTCGATCCTGATCCCCCCCCCCATCACACACCCCCCCCCCCGATGCGGATCGATGTTAACGATAGGGAATTAAAAATAAAAAAACACGGATGTCGCAGCAGATGCGGCCTGCGGCTGTTTCTGAAGGGCTCTCGTCGTGCCTCTCAGCCTCCACAGATGCGTCGTCTGCTGCCCGCTCCTCAAACCCCCGCGAATGCTTCTCTCCGGCAGCCGGGGACTAGTGGCTACTGAATATTAACTACGAAATTACAAAGGCTGCATTCTAATCGAGGTGCCGGGGTCACCAGCTGTGATGAAAATCATAAATTAATACACCTGACATTAAATGAGACTCGCCTTCGGCTTGCAAAATCTCAGGTTTTCCCTTTTCTTCAGAAATGAAAGGTGATAAACGGAGGATAAAACGTTTTGTTTTATTAATGCAAAGGTCACGGGAATGGCACGCTGACCAGACATCTCTCTTTCTTTAAATAATGTAGTCTGTTTCACAAAACTGCCAGTGATAAAAGCAAGGAATTGGTCCCATATAAACTTAAACTTAGTCTGAACCCACTCTTAATGGAGAGAGGATTTTCATGAAATATTCCTCTTATATTTGCATTTATTTGACTAGGCAGGCATTTCTACCCACCCGCCCCCCCCCCCCGCCCCCCCTGCTCGCACCGAAGGAAAGAAGCAGGGAAAGAACCGGCAGGGCGAAACAAGCGGC
>JAODKM010000118.1:8740655-8752487 GCA_026780845.1 Petrocephalus sullivani | reverse complement strand
CTGCCCGCCCCTGCCTTGACGACCCCGGGGCCCACCGCCAGACCCGCCCCCCCCCCCCACTCCATCCCACCCTCAGCACCAGCCGCACTACACGGCAGAAACAGCTGTCGCATTTCCTATACATTTTGTTCCCCCTTGTTTGAAAAAATGAGCACTAATTGGAAGCCCAGAGGTACAGATCTTTATTAAGGGAGAGACGCCCTCAGCCCTGATAGCGGATCTGCGGAGCTCAAGCACACATTCTCATTGTATTATTTTATTTACATGTTTCCATTTTACTGGGGAGAAGAAGGAAAAAGGAGAAATGGGGGGAAAAAAGGAAACTTATGCTCACTGGGATTAAGAGAGCACTTAGTAATTAAATCTAAATTGACATTCTAGTAATTAGCCCCTTAATTACAAGGAATAACACAATTAGCTACAGACTCTTTGCTAATTGTTAATTAGCACGGGTAAAGTTACCGTGTGCGCGACAGACTGAGAGCCGTGTAACTGAGCAAAGTTTTATTTGAAGCCGACCCCCCACCTTTACACGTCATCAGACACCTCTGCTGTACTTCAAGGCCTGGAATCCCTGATTGGCCAGCGTGGATCCCATTATGCGTACGATTGCATACTCCGTCTCATTAAGCCTGCAGGAATGCAGTGTGCTCCAGCTTGTTAAAATGAGCAGGATTTCACAGGAGACGTGAAAACCACAAAGCGACCGCAGCGCGAGTGTCTGTATTCCCCGACTGGACAGCTGTGGTTCGCCCGCGGTTTTCCCAGGGTGTTACACTTTGGTCACATGCTGGAAAAAGATGCGCATGGATTTCACAGGTCGCTATGCGTATTAGTCTGTGGGTCTGGAGGTGGTGTGTGGCTCAGCGGGTTAGGACACTGTGCCAGCTGAAATCCCAGGGTTGCAGGAGTGGTTTCAGTGTCGGGCCCCTGAGCAAGGCCCCTAACCTCTTATTTTTCCAGGGATTTTCTAACCCGGCCTTCTCAAAAATGTACATCACCTTGGATAAAGGCATCTGTTAGATAGCTAAGCTTATTAGTGCCTATGTCTCCCCGACTCCTTGACAACATGTATGTTTGCAATGTACTATTTTCCTCACACATCCCACCCAATATTCAAATGAGTGGCGTTTGTCCCACCCAATATTTTCCAGGAGTATGCTTTTAAAAATATGAATAAATCTGGCAGGAAAATTCGGTTCTCATCTAACCTACTGATCAAGGGGAAGAAAAAACGTTCAGCCTGTGATTTGAGGTGTATACGCATAAATGTAAGGTATAGCGGCATGGCTGGTGCTAGGTCGGATCAGCCGGGGTGACGCTGGGAGGGACGCTCTAAACCGTACGCTGCTCTGACTGGTTGTTTTTCTGTCGGGCAACAGCTGATGCTTCCAGGCATTTTAAAGGCACGCGACAGATGTATTATGTATCCTTTGGTGAGAATAGATGGATAAAACTAAGTGCTACCTCTGGTAATGTTGACAAAAGTAGACTAAAAACCTGTATCGCAATGTCAAGGATGCTCTAACAAATGTCCTTGCAGAATATTTCCCTTGGAAATTGGAGGCAACACTGTGTGATAAATGCTCATTGTTCAGTTCACAAAATAAATTGAATTTTACGATGTTGTGGACTTGGCTAAGTTGTTTGTTTAATGTTTTGGCAAACTGGGTAGGGTAGCGTAGCCTATACCTAGCTATACATATGAGGTTACACAGAACAATGTGAGAGGGCGGATTTGACTCAGTCACTTAATGGATCTGTCCCTGTCCCCCGATATTAAAAACAGTGATGTCCTTGTTGCATTGCTCATACATTGTTTTGGAGAAAAGCACTGAAAGTAAATACTTTATTTTGGAAGCAGGTGCACCTTAGTTTGCAGAGGACACATCTTAGATGAGGTTGTGATAATCTGTCCCTTTTTGAACGCCAGGCACCATCATATACATCTTTGGAGTCATGATTAATCCATCCATATCCACAGGCCAAGGTGACATTTGGCATTTAATGACCGCGGAACGTGCACGGGCCTTCTCGGCAGGCCTTTAATGACGCGCCTAGGCTCTCTGCGGACAGCGCGTCTATTCCGAAGAACTGGATCCTGCCAGATATTACCCTCTAACTGGCTGTGAAGGGCCTAGGTCTGAGATCTCCAAGGTGCCACGGGCTGAAGGTCCCGATTGATGCTGGGAGTGGGAGGGAGCGGATGCCAGCTCACTGACCGTGTTTCCTGCAGTCACCAAACTCCCAGAGCACAGGGAGAGTGACATTACTACCCTAATCAGCAGCAATGATACTCTGAACGTACTCTTCTGGAACCAGCTTTGACTGGAATGATGAAAAAGGATTAAAAAATGGGATTCATTGCTAACTGCAGCTCCATCACTTTCTCATTTGTTGTGTAGTGAGGCATAGTTTTTGGCCCTCTGATATATTCTTTCAAATATTACTTTTTGTTTATTAGTGATTTTCCTCTACATGTGCAACCCTTTATTGAATTTCTTTTTGTTCTGCTGGACAAATAATTTTTTATTAAAAATGAATAGGCATGTCACAAATATCTAACTCTGAAATGAGCTTAATAAATGCAACAGGAAATAAAATACAGGGGAAGAGGACAGAACGTGACAGGGTCTCGGACAGGAAACAGAAGCGCATCGAGGTGAGTCATCACCCGGCAAGCAAGCGATGCTCCCGTGACGTTTTCTTAGCGTCATTGAGCGTAACGACACCATGAGATTGGATAGCCGGGCCCATCTGTCCAGACAGCTGTGGCGAGGCTCTGGCACAGATCCGTGAAGTTTGACGTGCACCAAAAACTCGGCAGGACCGGCCTGAAAGCACTGCGCCATGCCTGTCTCCCATCTCCCACCGCTGTGCCCCCACTGTGTGTCTAATTGGATCCTTATTACAATCCCCTCCACTCGGGAATGATGAATTTCTGCATGTGAGAAATCCATTAATCATTCTTATTCACAGTCCAGTCAGGGAAAAAAATAATTTCTGAGGAGCCGGACTGGTGTCTCAATGAATATTCATGTGTACAGGAAATTTGCGGGTCGGCACTAATCAGGGGACACATTTGTATTTTCTGTGTTTTCACACATGACTTAGTGGCCGGGTGTTTCCTGCAGAATGCATATGTGTGTATTTTCCTCAATAAGGCGTATTATTTGGTGTGGCAAATTACAGCGCTCGCATCCCTTCTGACTAGATCGATTTTTCTTTTTTTTTCCTCCCGTCTGCAGTAATTAGTACTTAGTAAGTACGGAGGCGATCTTTGAAATTGTGCTGGCAGGCCCGGCCGGCGCATGCTAGCCCGCTGACGGGCACGTGCCTTTCCGGTCTGCGCCGCCCCGCTTCTCGGCGTTGCCACTCGGCTGAGTCACGTGACTCCGTCGGTTCCTGTCGGAATACAGACGGCCGCGGAATACAGAAGAGGGGGCTCGCCTTTCCCTTCCCGTGGCTCCATCGCGTCCCCCATACTGTGTGTTTATAGCTACCTAAAAACACACAAATCTTCCGCAAATATCTGTGATGCGTCTAGCGTGGGGGAAAATGGAGCACTTGTACATCACACAGGAGCAGCTAATGACTAGCTAAGACCATGCTGCACCTACAAATGTCCGCAAAAGGTCTGTGTTTGAGAAATATCTCTTTTCTGCCCTTAATGAAGATTACCGTAGACTTGGGTTGAGAAAACAGGCCGCTAATTTGCCTGTGCCCCCACATTAAAGGGCTCATTGTAGATGTGTTTTCCCCCCAGAAGGATTTTCAAACTCTTTTTGAAATCATGCCCACCTGGTATCACTTAGTTACTTAATTAATAATTAATCAATACATTTCAAATGATTAAAATTCATGAAGAGAAAGAGCCTTTTTTTAAATAATGTCCAAAGCCCCAAGGGTGGGTAACCAGTTTGAAGCAGTCCCTAGATCTCACTAAAATAATTAATTGCACCTGAATGTTTAGTGGGGTCAGAGAATGGTGCCACAGAGCCCGAGGTGAAGTTGGTGTTTATAGCATCGCTTGATAGCACTAAAAACCAACATTTCATCTGGAAATTAATTCAGGAACTGAGCTGGGGCTGGAGGCTGGATCCTCACTGCCCCACCCCCACGAAACGCGTTCTGTTTTAGCTCGACTTTGATCATTTCCGCTGCAGGAAACGCGGCATGTCACATGCGAGCACTGAGGACTGGAAGAGAGTGAAGTCTTCCGACTGACTTTCCAGGACCTCAAAGCTCCAGAGGAAAGGAGCATTGGGATTGAGGAACAGGGAGTTTTTTTTCTCCTTCGAGCTCCATTCTGACACATGACGGTGTTGTCCCTGTGACTTGCATTGTTAGACACTGGCCTGGATGGGTACAGAAGAAGGACCCCTTCAAATAATAGTCTGCTGGGACAGGGGACAAATCAAGGGGTTAAGCCATAGGACCTAAACCACCGGGGTCAGATGATCAAGCTCCATGAGTGGTTGACAAACCCCCCATGACCTCCCCCAATCCAGCTGTGATGGGAGGAGGTCATCTATTGACCATCTCTTCTCTGTTTTCCATTTTCTCCTCCTTTTTTCTTCTGGAGGGTGGCAGGAAACAGACTAGTGGGGACTTCCTTCCTGTGAATCCAGAGCCAGATGAAAGCCAAGCCAGACAAAAGCCGAGCCAGATGAAAGCCAAGCCCCAGAAAAGCAAAACCAGACAAAAGCCAAGCCAGACAAAAGCCGAGCCAGATGAAAGCCAAGCCCCAGAAAAGCCAAACCAGACAAAAGCCGAGCCAGACAAAAGCTGAGCCAGTCGAAGACCAAGCTCCATAAGAGTTGAGCCAGACGAAAGCCAAGCCTGACCATAGCCGAGTCAGACAAAAGCTGAGCCCGATGAAAGTCAAGCCTGATGTGAGCCGAGCCCAACAAAAGCTGAGCCAAACAAGACAAGAAGAGAGCAGACCCAGACAAGACACAAGCCAAACGAAAGCCAAGCCAGACAAAAGTGAACCAGATGAAAGCTATGCCAGATGAGAGCTGATCCAGATCAAAGCCAAGCCAGGTGAAAGTTGAGCCCAATGAATATCAAGCCAGATTAAATGAGAACACATCGAAGACCAAATCCAGTGTGAGCAAAGCCAGACGAGAGACGAGTCTGACGAAAGCTGAGGCAGACGAAAGCCAAGCCAGATGAAAGCCAAGCTTGATGAAAGCTGAGCCCAATGAAAACCGAGCCAGACAAAAGTCAAGACCCATGAAAGGCAAGCCAGATGAAAGCTGAGCCCGACGAAAGCCAAGCCTGCTGAAAGCAGAGCCCCACAAAAGCCAAGCCAGACGAATGCTGAGCCAGACAAAAGCCAAGCCTGCTGAAAGCAGAGCCCCACAAAAGCCAAGCCAGACGAATGCGGAGCCAGACGAATGCCGAGCCTGCTGAAAGCTGAGTTCCATGAAGGCTGAGCCATAGCTTCAAAATTTGTGATGGGGTGAGGTGGGGGTCTGCTTTCTATAGTATTGTCTTTTTGCTGAATTGGGATTGCAATCTAGGGACAAGTATTGACTTTGCCGGGACACAGGAGATTAAAGAAAACTAAGATTTCTACTCAATTAATGGTCATACTACAGTACATGGCCCAACAGAGTATCAGTCACATGATTCACAAAGCAGATTCTTCCAGATTCCCATTTTCGTTTGGAAAAGGAGTTTGTCTTAAAGGGTGACACAGTCGTCATCTGCCATCACGGGCGAGTTATCCCAAAGGGCCTGATGATTGACAGCTCGATGTCCAGAGTTCCTCTAGTGAACTGCAGAGTTCCAATGAAATGGGACACTTGTGCTAGGCAGAGAGAGTCCTGGTGGAAGGCACCCCTGGAAATTAGGAATGTGGCTTGCTATTGGGAAGTGCCTAGGGTATTGAGACACACCGTTTAGAGGGCACCTCCCGAAATTGGGAACATGGCCTCACATTAGCAAGCGGCCAGGGGAGTGAGGCCTGCAGTTTGCTCAAAGCCACTGGCGAGTAATGTGTTGGGGCAGGCGTTCAACACGGACGGCAAATGGCCCCTCTGGGGCTCGAGGGGCTCCGCAGCAAGGTCATGATAGTTTAGCATTTTTCATTAGTTTTTATTTTTATTTCATTTTCACTTTTAGCTTTCAGTTTCAGTTTAGTTTTCTTCGTTTTTAAAGTGGTTTTAAAAAAATAAATAAAGAGTAAAACAAAAAAAGTTTTTAGTTTTAGTTTTTTGAAAATGCTTCATTTTCATTTAGTTTTAGTGCTAGTGTTAGTTTTAGTGTTTTGTAATACATGTTATTTGAAGTGCAACTCAAGTAGGTCAGTATTGTGTAATAAAAACTCTACAAAATACACTTTTTTTCAAAAATGTATTCACTTAAGACGACCATCCACAAAACGAAACCAACTATAAAAGATCTGAGTGACAGTGTGTGTGTGTGTGTGTGACAGTGCATATGTGTGTGTATGTGTGTGTGACAGTGTATATGTGTGTATGTGTGTGTGTGTGTGTGTGTGTGTGTGACAAAGACAGAGAAAGGGAGAGATGGGCGTACTTCAGTAAACCAACAATTCCATGTTGATCTTGAGGAAAACATGTTACTCCAGAGATGTGGTTGTTCCGTTTCTTAAGCTGGAGATTCAGTCATATTCAGCCTAAGACGCAGTCTTGTTCTGAAACTTTTTCCTGACTTTGGCCACTGCGGCTACATGATAGATGGATAGATGGACAAGCGGAGCACTTTGCACCACACCGGGCTTCTGTACTGTCCTTCTAGGTGTTGGTTTTCCACTGCCCTCAAAACTGGCCCGGCACTGAATGACATCACAACACGTCGGCTTTTCATACCTTCACACTGTACGCACATTACAGCACAGGGCGTTTCACTAAAATGCTTTTATATTTTGATTTTTAAATAGTATTTTATATTTTGGCCTAGGCACCTCCGGGACTATCACAGTCATTTTCACCCTTGCTGTTTAAATCACTCCTAGACAGGTTTATGAGAAAGTTTTGTTTAATTCCTTTATCCTTTATAAACACCCCAATATTTCTTACAACAAAATCACATCGCTCTATTTGGAAAATTTCCAATACCGTGCTGCCCTAGTATATTGAACAAAATACTTTTTAAATTTCTTGTCATGCCACCCTGATCGTGTTGTATGTGTTCTTACAACCAGATCGCAATTATTATATTTTTTTTTTACTTTGTGTATCATAGTTTTCTGAGTTCCTATTTTTTCCAAAGCTACAGTTGTGTTGTTTCAGAGGCTGCCTATTTGCATAAACAATCGACAAAGAAAGCGTTGCAAGACCCACCCAAAAGTACCGAAGTACCAAAAAAGTACTATCGTTTGCACGTGAAACGGGCACAGCTAAAAATGAAATAAATCATCGACTTAGACTTATATATGAAATAAATTGACAAATAAACTAAAAGTGAAGACATTTTCTCTATAATTTTAGTTCATTTTAATTTGTTGTGCAAACATACAGTACAGTTCCAGTCACGTATCGCTTTTATTTTCATTTCAGTAAACAAAAATGTGTTTTCACATTTACTTTTCAATATTTCGTTAGTTTTCGTGAACAGTAACGACCCAGCTCTGCAGCAACGTGGTAACACTGCCAAAGGAAACACGGGGCAGCACCTGTGCCTGACGGGACACCCAGGGACAGGCCGCAGCCCACCACATCATAAAGCAACTTGAGCGTGGCGTAGCGTTAGCGGAGGCCACAGCAGCTCAGAAATGGGATATGTTGGCTGAAACAGAAGTGAAAAGAGGACACCTTTATATCCACTTCGACTTTTAAAGACCTGGGAAACTGTTTTACCATTCTCCCAGGAAAGCGGACAAACTCTAAAATTTAAATGCATTTCGCAACCTGACAGCTTTGGTTAGGCCTCTAAACTCCAAAAATGCATCCTGTTGCCAACGGGGCGATGGTGCAGTTTGTCTATTTTTATACCTTATATATAAATATATGGCACACCTTGGGTGCAAAGGTAGAAAACCCAAGAGATCAGAGAAGTCTTTTAAAGATATGTGTTCACTTAATCACTCAAGAAAAGGCCCCCTTGAGCTAGTCTAATATTATAATTAATTAATTCAGCAAAAAAGGGTATTAAATTTCCTCCCTCTAAGGATATTATCTGAATTCATTGACCTTTTTGAAAATCGCCCTCTAATTGTAACCAGGTACCCATTGCATTTACAGACTAACGCATTTTTTCACTTTAATAATAATATTGTGGATTGTCTCATTTCAGGCCCTGAGAAGTGTTTAAATCTCCCTGCCGTAAAGCAGTCCCTGTCTTTGCCGCTCAGTCTCACCAAACCACAGCAAAAAAAGAAACCTCTGTTCATAAGAAACCAAGCTACATCCAGCTGTAGGGTGCAGTAGGTTCCTTGGGTTTGACCTTAGTTTGGTGGGTCTCTTGTGCTGAAAATTCACAAGGCTTAAGTAGAGTACGCCTGAGGGGTTTAGGAAGGACTGGGGTGATAGGGGCATTGTTTAAGACTGAAAGATGAGTAGGAGACATTCTGCCCTGTTAGAACAGGCAGCAATCAAGTTCTACTGAATATAATTATCTGCTTGTCTTTTTCAACACTTTCTAAACAAATAAAATCCATGATTAAGCATACATTATTAAAGAATGAATGTTACAATATTAAGGAGCAAAGCATATAAACAGCTGAACAATGTCTTGTTCAAAGTATGGCTTCTTGTTATGTCTTGATAACTATTGCACAGTTCTGTATGGCTGAACCCTAGATATGTTCATAACACTTTTCCAAAACTTTCGCTTCATTATGCCACATTCTGATTTCGACCCATGTTGACGGGTGACCGATGGGGTTTGGCCTGTGCGCAACCTCAAAATTATACCCCAGTGAAACAGGAAGTCACACATCACCACTTAAGAGTTCCTGAAAGCCCAGGTGTGCTTGTAAAAGGTAAAATATGCCCATGAATAAATGTTAATTGGATTTTGTTCATGAAAAATTTTATGGGTGCTAATAATTGTGACACATGTGTGTGTTTTGAGAAAAAAAGTATTTTTTTTGTGAGGATTTCTATTCTTTGAATAAATTTGCCTCATTGAAGGGATAGATTTTTTTCATAATTTGAGCATAAGATCAAGCTAATGAACAATAAAGACATATTTTAATAACCCTTTCCTGTCTTTTTCATACCAAGGGGGTAATAAGATCAGTTTATTTTTATGTAGCACCTTTAACAACACAGTCTCCCCAATGCATTTGACAAGACTGTGTGGCAACCTATAGCTGCATCATTTATACAAAATGTTTCATGAAACAGGGAAAATGGAAAGTGGAAATAAAGAAAGAATTTCAGATGACAAGGGAAGAAAGGAACCAGAACCTCCCATGCATGGAGTCTGGTGGACACTTAATGCTCTTCACCTTCTTGTCCACCTAAATGGTTGTCCTCTGAGAAGATGCCATACCAGTAAGCTCTCCTCTTGGAATCCCAGATATTTGAAGATAAGAGTACGACAAGGAGATATAAGTTATGGTGAAGCCATCCATGAAAGGGCTGAGATTTTGTGCTTGAAGCCATTGGGTGCGTTGAGATAAAGTGCTGGTACAGTATAACAGCCATGCTCATGCATGGGATCACACAGCCCTGCTTTTCATTTAAGTCAACACACCCTCTGTTTGTCCATTTCCAGATGCTTAACCCCCCAAATCTCCTGCCCATCCTCAGCCACCTTCCCAGCTGCTGGGCCTAGACCAGCAGCCCCGCGCAGGACTTCGCCAGCTGCCCACTGTGTCCGCCAGTGACTGACAGGTTGTAATTTAACCTCTCTCGGTAGATCCGGCTGCTAGATTATGAAAATCCGTCTTGCAGTTAGCTAAATTGAATTTTTCACTGCAAAGTGGATTTCACAGTCCTCGTCAGGTCTTCCGAGGACCTGACAATTCGCTGGTAGTCATCACCTCATACCACAGCTCTTAGGACCAGGAGCCGGATCCCCAATCTCCAGCTAATTCTTCTACTAAGTCAAAGAGCTCTTTGTGGGGCACGGGGATGTTGGGGGGGGGGATGTCTGCAGAACCTACAGTAAACTGAATTCTGTAGGGAGGGAGTACCGACACCAGATGGAATATGACATATGTCCCTTTCTCCACTGGGTCAGCCATGTGATTGATTTTTTTTGGGGTTCTGGTTGTTGTCTTCCCCCCCCCCCCCCTTCGGATATTGATGTTCTTAATACTCTGTTAGCTACAGCTGCTAACGAGGAGTTTAGCCCAGTCTTTCAGATGCTGGCAAGGAGAGGCACTGCATAACGGTTCCTCTATCTTGACATAGCCCTCGAGGGTCGAGCATCGTCAGACGCCTCATGTTTATGCTGGCCCGCGGCACGTGGCCAGGATCAGCGGCACTTTTGCGCGAGCCGCGGGTCGGACGCCTCATGTTTACGCCGGCCCATGGCGCGTGGCCAGGATGAGCGGCACTTTTGCACAAGCCGCGGGTCGGACACCTCGTGTTTACACTGGCCCGCGGCTCGCTGCCAGGATGAGCGGCACTTTTGCACGAGCTGCGGGTCGGACGCCTCGTGTTTACACTGGCCAGCGGTGCGCGGCCAGGATCAGCGGCACTTTTGCACGAGCCGCGGGTCGGACGCCTCGTGTTTACGCCGGCCCGCGGCACCCGGTGAACTTCGGGTAACGTCTTACTTCCGCGGCACCTGAGATCGCCGCCGCTGGATGACCGCAGAAATCTGCTGCCCGACCGAAGTTTGCAAACGTTCTAGAATCTTCCCTGACTTCTGAATAGAAGTCTGAATAGATCCTTGGAGCCTCCTACTCCCACCTGCCGATAAAGGCTTTGCGCCACTACATTTACAACTAGTCGTGCGAGTGTTGTCATTGCTCCATATTTATTCCTAATCAAGCGTACGTCAGCCTCAGCTGCTCTGCGCTAACATGTCTGTCTAGCGCCCGCCACGGCATTAAAGTGACATATTTGATTTTTCTTTCGTCACAAGTACATAAGAGGGATTTGACTCCTGTGTTGCTCCTGCATCTGCATGCTCCTCTGGGAAACAGACCTGGGGGAGACCCGTCTGTGGACCACTGCCTCCCCCTGTTGGCCTGTCGGGCGCACATGCAGGCACGCATGTATGAGCTCGCTCACATGCATGCACTCTGCTGAACGCACTGCACTTACGTGGCCATCAGCTCGGGTGGGGGGAATGCAGCTCAGTTTGTTTGGGTTGGGGGGGCGCCGAGCGAGATGGGGGCTGAGGGAACACAGCTGGCAGCTGACAGGAGGCCTCCAGAAAATGAGGGTGGGGCTCTCGCCTGAGAAGCCACACCAAGTTCAAACCGCAAAAATAAAATAATTCAGCCCCCCCCCCCGCGCCATCCTCGAAACCTGAGAAGGCTACCTTCGTGTGCCGGCCTGCTTCTTGTCCCAGTGGGCCTCCAAAGACCCCCTTTCAGCCAGTACCAGGTGACCCGGGGATAGAAGAGACCATTGGCCAGCTTCTCCCCTGCAGAAATGCAGACATGTATCCTGGACGATTTTTACTATAAGACGATGTCAGTGTTCTGACATCTTTCCTTCTCCTAGAATCCCTAAAGGCGGCATGTGGGACCTCTGGGGTGAAACCCAGGATCCTCTGGGAAGGGGGCGCGGGGGGGACAGTGGGCTCACAAATGGCCCATTGACCCTGACAGCACCCCGACAGCACCCCCCCCCCCCCGTTAATTTTAAGGTGGGAGGTGGCATTTCCCGAATGCCTGTGGTTGTTGTGGTGAGGGCGCTAATTTTCAATTGATTCCTGGGTTTAGTGGGAGTA
>JAODKM010000118.1:8728906-8740555 GCA_026780845.1 Petrocephalus sullivani | reverse complement strand
CTGGGTACAGTTGCAAGGTATTTATTACAGGAAGTCCTGTGTAGCCTTCAGGAGGAGGTCGTGAGGCCCCCCGCCCCCCCCCCCCCCCCCCCCCCGTTAATGTGATGGAGGGACGTGCCGATTCCAGGTTCCCTGTATTCATTACGGAGACAGTCTTAATCTTCAAGGTCATCCTGGGTTTGGCGTGACCTTCAGGCTAATCCTTAATAGCACCGGAGTGCAGCTTTAAAAGCGACCCTCCACACTATAGCTTACTCCTTTATTCGCTCACTCTTCCCATTAATTGCTCATGAGTTGATTTGATCTCCCCATTTTGTGAGTTGTAAATTGGCCTCTTATTTCACCATTTTCATCCCTGTTACTTAATTAGGCTTATAAAAAAAACCTCCAGAGTCAGAGGCAGGTCGCAGGCCGCATCCTGGGAATAAATTTTGATCTGCAACCGATAAAGAGCCAAGTGCTCCCGGAGATTGAACAATGTCATTCCCCCCCTGTTCAATTCTCCAGACATGAAAAGGCAAAAAGCACCTCTCACCATGTTAATGCGAAGAAATTATTCATATTGCAAGGCCGGCCACTGTCACCCTTGCCAGTGTGGGACCCTTTTTAAGATTGCGGGTTGAAAAAAGTCAGGTAAAAGTATTAAATATGTAGGAAAGTGTCAGCAAGTCAGAGGAATTGCGAGGCGGGAAGAAAAGAGCCGCAGTCTTTGTTCAGAGAGCGGTTTTAACCTTTCCGGAAAGTTTGCCTGCTCTCTGCTCCCGGTCAGGGCCGCCGCGCATGTTTTTAAACTTTATTCATCCCTTTCTGAAGACGGACTTCAAGGCGGGCGAGAGACCGCGGCGCTAATGACGGAACGAGCTCGGGCGGCAGTGGCTGGTGGGCGATAAGCGCATCGATCACATAATAAGGGACAGGGCAGCGACAGCGCCTGCGACCTTCACTTCGGGCATCCAACCAAACTTTCCTGGTTTCGAGAGCGTTTCAAACGGCGCCTCGTGGCGGAGATACGGGCTCCGCAGATTAAGGCCCGGTCGTAACACGGCAGTGATAAATTGCCCAGCCAATCACTGGGGAGGGATCAATAAGTGATAACCAATGAATTTCAGGGAAGAGCTGTGTGAGCTTCGCAGTGTTGCCGCGAGTTAATAAAAGGCCTGCCTTTTATGATAGCTCCTGGGACTGAACGTGCCAGGAGGTCCGGCAGGTTTTAGGGCCTCCGCATCCCCATTGGGGCTAATCGGGGAGTCTGTCTGCAGGCCCACGGCTTACCACAACAGCACTGTGCCTCCATCACTTCGCCTTCTGAGGCAAGTTCCATAGCTAGCAGGTCGACCTCGCCATCAGTGCTGGTCCAAACCCATCTGGCACGCTTTAGCACTGGCCCCCCTGCCCCAGAAAGCCCCCACCCCCGGCATGAGGAGCCCCATTCAACACAACGTGAAATACCCCCCCCGAAAATGGCGCCCCCCTCAGTAGATGGCGTCCTAGGCCTATACTGACCACTGCTGGGGGTGCAGGAGAGTGGGAACAATGACCCAGAAAAGACAGACTGGCTGGCCGAGATATGTGGGGGGGGGGGGGCAATAAGGAGAATGAGAGAATGAACAAGAAAGA
Organism: Petrocephalus sullivani; assembly: GCA_026780845.1. NCBI lineage: Eukaryota > Metazoa > Chordata > Actinopteri > Osteoglossiformes > Mormyridae > Petrocephalus > Petrocephalus sullivani. Next base: position 8,738,938 of record JAODKM010000118.1, on the reverse strand, counting down.
AGCAGGAAAGAACATACAAGGCCATTATTGAGCTGAGCTGCGGGGAGGAGAGGCATACGCGGAATACGCTCCTTCCACATCCTCTCACACATTCCCCTATATGAATGGCGCTGCTGTAACATGCTCCAGGAGGCAGCAAAATGATCCATCAGCTTTTGCTCTGGCCTTTTTTTGTCTGTGTTTATTTGTTCTTCTGTCCGTAGCCTGTCTGAAAACCCTCCTGGCGTGGCTGGTGCTCACGCGAGCTATTGTTTGGGCCTGGGGGTAAATGAAACCTGGAAACCTGAGGCCTGCCTGGCCGCTCTCTGACCTGCGAAACTCAGAGCCAAAATGCACGAGTGCCTTGGCTCCTCTTAATTAATGTTATTTTCTTACATTCCCTTCCTGTGGCCACGAGATGCACGAGGAACGAGAATCCTAGAGCTGCTGAGGAGCGTTCGGAGGACGGCGCGGCTACGCAGAGCCCGTAAAATCACCGCACTCCAAATCTGCAGGGAATTATTAGATATGGGGGGCCATTAACATCATAAAGACTAAGCGGGGGAACAGCCCAGTGCCTCTGGGTAGGGGGGGGGGGTAGAGGCTTACAGAGTCGGAACAATCCAGCCCCCTTGATTGTCGCCTAAAAGGCCATTTGACTCCATGAGCTATAGCCATGACACACACAACCTGCACTCTGGGAGAAAAACACACACCATCCCATTCAGGCCGTCGATTGCAATACGTGGCGCAGCCACAAAGGGCAACAAATTCACAGGATCTAAATTACATCAAGTTTTTTTCTGTTACTTGTAAGTATGATGTGTGCCTGGGAGTCTGGACTGCTCGCTCTCCAGTGGTTTGTGGTGCACCTGAACATGGCTGACACTGGGTCCACATGTCACCATCATACTGCAGTTACCAACCAGGGGGCAGAGTTGAGGTTGAGGTCAAGGGTCGCTGAGCAAAAAAAGATCACCTGATTCCAAGGGTTTGCCATCTGTTGGAAATTAGGCGCGTGCTTCACTTTGAACTAAGTAAATTAAGTCTGCTAAGCGACTACAAGCAGCAGTACTGTGCAGATTGGTGGAGGTGGGAAGACCATTTTTCAATTAATTTAGATTACATCAAATAATTGTTCCTTCCCAACAACCCCTCAAAATGAAATTGGCAAAACTTCTTCTAAAAACTAATCCCTTAATATGTAAGAGACCAGACATTGAAGGTCTCATTCATTCGTGGACGCAAGCCATGTTTTCCATGTAATAATATTTCTCAAGATAAATGTTTTCAATGTTCCTTGAATTGTATAGACTACATTATTTGAGCACTGCATAGTCAGAAGACCATTGTTTCATTATATATTTGAAGTTTATTATGCCTTAATGGTTATCTAAATTTGTGTATTGCCATTCAAATTGTAATTAATTGTACCCATATAGTCTGTATTTGTACTGAAGAATTGGAGTTTGACACAAACACCCACATTCAGAGTGTCTCGGTTACTACCACTCCCCAGTCTGTTAGTGTAATGTCTCATTTCCCATCTTATTTCTCCTGCATTCTGTATTTGATTAACTTTCATTAAGCAATGAAAATCTTTAACTATACACTTGCTTCGAGTGAGGTGGTTAGCTTGATTCTGTAATGACTGTACTCTAATTAGCCTATTTTAGGCTTCTCTTTATCTGGAATAAACTGTCCTAATAAAATTGTATTTAAAAATAGGTTAATTGCATTGCCGTGCTATTTCTGTAATTGTTTTTTAAAGAAATAAATTAGACAAGCTCTCTTTTGAGATGCGTGTGAAACTGGGATGCGGTGTTTAGATGGCGCTCCTGTGCCTTCTAGTGGCGATCGTGGGAAGCGCGGGTCACTCCCGCACCTTGCGCGTTTTATCATGACACCGCACGGGCTTCTGGCTGGGAAAAGTCTGCAATCTGTCACAATCCGCTACAAAAAAAGTACAAAAGATGGACTACCTCAGACATGAGCGCTGATATGACATCAAAAAGATTCTCGGGAGTAGCATTCATCTCTCTCTTTTTCAAGTTATAAAAAACGATTAATCTAGGAAGGTCATGTCTCCTCAGACATGGTTTTGAACCAAGTGTGGACAGCTACATCAGATTCTCTTTCTAATCTGTCAGTTTCAGATTTCATTCCGGGAACGTGATTGTAACCGCACTTATATGGTAAGTGGGGAGAAATCCAATTTTCTCTTGATGCAGATAGCACAGTTTTGGCTGGAAGTAGGGGAATGATGCGGTGGGAGCAGTACAGTATACATCCTCACTCGTGCACCGTCATGCCAAAATAATAACCCACAAAGAAGCCGCCCAGACTGCATTAACCGTGGTAGCTGTGTGTAAATAAACCTCTGCACGCTTAGTGTCCCGTCAAAGCATACTTTATTCATTAGGCGCGCAGTCAGACACTCCTTCAAAAGCTTTCGGATCGTAGCACCGGCATTCATTCCAGTCTATAAAAAAGATGTCAACGGGATATGCAGGTTTCAAGTATTTCTTGTCAAAAGTGTTCCGAGGAATTCTTATGCCACAGTTGCAGGGGAGGGGACAGGCGCATCGGGGAGAATCTGACAGACAGCGGTGCCATCAAAGACAAGACAACCAAGACGAAACACAGTATATGAAAGGAAACAATACACATGCAATAAATACGAACTCCAGGTAGCAGAGAATGGAGCGTTAAAATTGTTAGGGCTGGTCCAGCCATAATATTAACTGAGTTGTCCAGATCTAGACCCTCTTGCCCGGTTACTGGTGGCCGTAGGAGGACTCGGGAGCTGTAAAGATAATGGCATGAGTCATCTGACAGCAATTAGCTATTTGGAGCAGCAATGGGTATTCGGCTTCTGCGAAGCTATTCAGACAGCTCCTGGCTCAGCTCAGGGGAAACATCTGGACTTCGCACCGCCGTCTTTCCGATGGCGAAACATCTGCGCGGGCGGCAGCGCAGCGAATTTAGTAACTGCAGCGTCTGATTAGTCTGATTTAGACAGGGGGACAGACACCAGGCCAGAACTAAGCAGAATAACCACTAGGAAGTATGGAATGCAGTCAAATGACTCAACAGAATAAAAACAGCAATACTTAATATCATTTATTTCTAAATTGTGCGTGAATCAGTCCCCCTATCCCTGTAAGCAAGGGGTACACGGCGCTGACCACCACCATTTACACAGCAAAAGAATGCACATCTGGCCCGGAACAGCGGGGTACGACCCACGACCATTCACCCATCACCTTTAAGGCGGCACCGTAAGAATAAGAGTTATGCTGAATTTTACCTCCTTAAAAGTAATCTGTTCCTGATTCAAACGGACACATTTTGACCTCACATGCAGAGGCAGCCGCAGGTTACTATCAGGGAATGCATCCGAAGGGGAGGGATGAAGGCTGTCTCCGGCAAGCGCGGAGGTTTGCTGTCAGTACTGGCAGGCACCAACTCAGCCCCCCCGCCCCTCTAATCGCAATATTAGGGGCATGTCGCTTCCGTCCGTACCCAAATCTACGCCCTTGGTCATTTCTTTCTTCTAACAGCACAAAGTAAGAATACCCTAACCCTAACCCGCTATTATGGTTATTATGATTCATGCACATCCTCGCAGTTCTGGGAATTGCTAAAATTATAGTTGCATCACATACGCGCGTTCGGGAAATCTGCGTTCCGACTGACATCCTTGGGGGGCACTGTTCCTCTGCGATAGGACCCCCCCTCACCCTCCCGGCGCCTTCATTGGCCAATCCACGGATAACCCCCCTACCCCGTACATTGAGCAACTTACTTTAAATGTTGTTATAATTCGTTATACTCGTGATAATATTTTATACCAACTAGCTGAAATAAAAGTGGTCATTGTATAACTAGAAAGAAAGCTGTAACTAATGAATAATTTAATTGTTACATAAAGATCAATGCAACAATAGTATAAATAGAATAATCTGAATTATATCTAGTCTGGAGTTTTTTAACAGTATTATTTTAGCCAGAATATTTTATTGTATAGGAGTGTTCTTCCACGACCATCTGTTTCTTCACTACTCCTATTTAAACTACAGGAATTAATTATAATTAATAGCGTGTTATCGCGATCACTTATGTCAGCAGCACATTTTGAAGTGGAGCTTGACTTTAAACCTGTCTTGAATATGTGCTCTCCATCAGCATTTTGATCAAGAGTGCCCCCTAATGGACACCTGTATGAACTGACGTGTCTCCTTTCATTGTATAGTCCTAGCGGTATACTATCAATAGCTTCTCATGTGGGCCGGTATGCCATGATTCAGAGCACTATCCCTGCAAACAAGAGGCTTAAGGAACGTGGCATGCAGCACCAAGAACGTCTGGCATCCCTGCACGCCTGCTATGTCCTCATTTCTTGTGTTGGCTCGGTGACGTTATATATTACAAATCTGACGGGTTTTCACGGCCTGTTTTTACTTTACTGCTCCATATTTTCTCTGACACGCATGCACACTCAACACAGGAAAGCAAGTCCTGCAAGAATAAAGACACCAGGGACTTCCAGTGCAAATTTTCGGAGAACTTTTATATCCAAACAAACCTAAATCACAGGTTCTCAGCTTCCTGGGGAAATAACAGCAGGTGGAAATGGACAGGGGTGGCATTAGGAGGGACAGCGAATCAGCACTGACGACACAAACCTTCTCATTCCTGGGACCCACAGACGCGTCCTGCTAGTGGCGTAGCCTCGCTTTTAATGCCGAGTTCTCCTATTTAAAAACCAAGTCAAAGATTTGTATCTAGAACGTGAGGCTTTTGGGAGTGTGGGGCTGTACAGTTTGCCGTTCGTGTTTTGGAAAGAAGCTAAAAAAAAAAAAAAGAAAGAAAGAAAGACAAATCGATGAAATGTCCCATGCATAAAAAACACAGTGGTACTTTAAGAAATCTTCATCTATACAGCTGGTGGCTTATGAAAGAAAAGCATTCATTTTTCAATAAGAAGGCACTGAACAGATACTGGCACCGTGTGAAAGAATGACCTCACTGTACAGGAGATAAAATTCACATTCGCAAAACACAGGTAACATAAATCAGTAAAATCACCATCGAAATCCCCTTCTTTTCATTAAATAACTATGTGACTTAGAAAACAAATCAATATAAAAATGACATTTTACAAGTTTTGAATTTTGCCAAATAAGATTAAACATTCCTTTGGAAACAGAAATTGATATTTTACATGTAATATGGCTCTCCACATTCCATATACTATAGTCTAACGTTTTAAATATCTTCATATTTAAATGGTTCTATAGTCAGATAAAAAAGGTAACTTTAGAATAAAATAAAAACCACAAATACAAACAAAATACACATAAGTGGTTTAACGGTGTAAAACATTTCAATAAAACGGTCACTTCATAAAATCCTTCTTGTATAAAGTCAATAATATAGGTTTCCAGTGCTTTGGGAGAAAAATAAAATGACAATCTATTTCAAAGCAGAACAAACACATTTACTTATTAATTATTTTTTTACAATTCCTCGATGATGTGTTTACAGTGTGCCCACTAGACTGGAGAATGCAGCCAGAAAAAGACCCATGGGCAGACAGCAAGGTGTTCAGAATGCTACAGAAGCTAACGGCTAACCGGCATCGTAGCCAATGATCGGCACAAGCTGCCAGTCAGCCCAGTGTGCTTGCTAAACCTTCCTTGTGCGTGAGCCTTGTCTCCGGGAGATGCTAACAGCCCATGCTAATGGCCCACAGTAATGGCCCGTGCTAACTGCCCATGTTAACGGTCCATGCTGACAGCCCATGCTAAAGGCCCTTGCTAACGGCCAACGCTAACGGCCAATGCTAACGGCCCGTGCTAACGGTCCATGCTGACAGCCCATGCTAAAGGCCCGTGCTAACGGGCAACGCTAATGGCCAATGCTAACGGCCCGTGCTAACGGTCCATGCTGATAGCCCATGCTAAAGGCCCGTGCTAACGGCCAACGCTAATGGCCAATGCTAACAGCCCATGCTAACGGACACACTATCCTCTCTCTGTCCTCTACACTCATCTGTCCTCACATTCAACTGAGCAGTGGCTTGCAACCTAGCTGGCAATTTGTTGTTTTTTTATGTGTTTTTTTTGGAGGGTACCCCTTTCCTGGCTTGGGTCCGACCTGAGTGTTTTCTGACAGACTTTCAGGGAAACGTGGAGTGCAATTCTAACGAATGAAAAAGTGGTTCTTGACCTGCCACAGTCTGTGGCAGTAGGTGGTATGACGTCACAGGCCACTTGAAGGCCTCCTTGCTCTATGTGTGTAACCATGAAGAAAAGCTGCCATGATGTTCTCTGTCATTCTCGTTTGACCTCTACATCCTGGACCTTGACCTCCGCAAGAAAGAGAGGGAGAGACAGAGAGTCCGAGAGAGAGAGAGAGGCAGACAGATAGACAGAGGAAGAGGGAGAGAGAGAGAGGCAGACAGATAGACAGAGGCAGAGGGAAAGAGAGGCAGGTAGACAAAGGGAGAGGGAGAGATAGAGGGACACAGACAGACAGAGGCAAAGGGAGAGAGAGTGAGAGAGAGAGGCAGATAGAAAGACAGAGGCAAAGGGAGAGAGAGAGGCAGACAGAGAGAGAGAGAGGCAGACAGACAGGCAGAGGGAGTGAGAGAGAGACTGACAGAGAAGCAGACAGAGGCAGAGGGGGAGAGAGAGAGAGAGAGAGAGGCAGACAAACAGGCAGAGGGAGCGAGAGAGAGAGAGAGGCGGACAGACAGGCAGAGGGAGCGAGAGAGGCAGACAGACAGAGGCAGAGGGAGAGAGAGAGAGAGAGGCTGCCTGGGTGTGCGGTACTCATTGTCTGTCTACATGCGTTGGGCGTATGTATGGAGCGCATGTCAGTATTATAGGGACTGGGGGTTGGGTATCAGGTCTTATGTTATACATATATAGTATCCATCTGGGCTATGTTCTGGAAGTGAGGACATAAGCAATCTGCATGTATCTCGATTATTATAAGGGAGAGGTCAAATATACTGTATAACATAAGAAAGGATATCACACACATATAACTAAACGTCTATAGTGGCAGTGCGATCCGTTTGTTTTGGTTCTAGCCGCATGCCGGACACATGGTAAAATACGTCTCGATAAATTTTATTACGGCTCTTATGGAACATAAGCATGATCAGATGTTACTCGGTAGGACGTAAGTTGACAGATGACTGTATTTAAATTCTTATGCATGTGTTTATTGTGTGTTTTTTATTTCATGCCAAGGCACGTGTGAGAGGTCACAGTGTGTCGATGACGTGTCGGTGCCGGCGTGCGTCGCCGGATCCCGTGTGAGTGTGCATAGTGTTCCTGTGTGCGTGTGTTAGCGCCCGTGCATGTGCCTGTCACAGGATGTCCGAGTCCTCCATGCTGAAACTGCTCCGCCGGCTGCTGTCCACCGAGGTCTCCGGGGACAGGGTGGACAGCAGCGGGTCCCCCGTGCCCAGGGGCGACAGCTCGTCCATCAGCAGGAAGCCCATCTCTCCCTTCCTGCCAGCGTTGCACGGCGGAGGGTAGCCGAGGCCCCCGTCACACGCGTCCAGCGAGGGGCCGAAGTCGAAGTGCTGGGGGCCGCCCACAGGGGGATACTGAAGTGACGGCGGCTGGGCCGGGCTGTGGCCAGGCAGCGGGGGCAGCTGGCGGGGTGCTAAGGGGGGCTGGTGCTGGTGGAGCGCCTCCTCAGGGCTGCCCTCCTGCTTGATGTAGGAGCCCAGGAGCTCGGCTCCGCCCAGAAGCTCGGCCCCGCCCAGGAGCTCGGCTCCGCCCAGGCCTGAAGGCGAGTTGCTGGGGAGCCCATGGAGCCGGGCCTGCATCTCCAGCTCCTGGAGGATAGATAAATTAGGAGGCATGTCATTGGCTGCTAGCATTGCCCCACTACCAATTAGAAATAGTGACAGGAAATGGGTGGCAGTTCTTAACCAATGCCAATTCTGGTGGTTTAATCTGTGTCTGAGCCCCACATGGCTTATCTTTCTCTGTAATCATTACAACAAGAACCTGAAATGACACAAATGCACCCAAGGCCAGGTATAAATGAAAGGGCTCTGCTCATTGGCTGACAGTGGAGTACCCGCACCCTTGGTATGCTCACACACCACGGACCTGAATGCGCAGCCATAGCTGCTTGTTGGTAATCTCCATGCGCTTGAAGTTGTTCTCCACCTCGCGGCTCCTCTGGATGTCCTTCTGCATGCGCTTGATGTACTCCACCGATGCTCTCAGGATGGTGCCTTTGTTCCAGCGGACATCCCTGGGGGGGGGGGTCAGCAGGTTAGACATGAACCGGGGGCCACGTCCCTATGACATGTCAAACAAAGGCTCCACACTCCCAAATGACCTATATAATGTTCACTTTAACTCTTCCCCTGTTGTTTCTGTACTACACAACATAAGCATGGCTCTGGCAAGAGAGCTGCTCAGGTTTCTACTGAAGGGCCAGGCTTCAGGGTGACTCACAGGTCATTTGTCTTGGGGATCATAGTTCCCAGCTCTTTGATGCGGTCGTTGATGTTGAACCTTCGTCTTCTTTCGACTGCAAAGCAAATGAGAAGGCACTGTCAGCTGGGGGCTACCAGGCCCCCGGCCCCCCTTGCTCAGATCCCAAAGAGCAGGCAATTTGAGCTTCACTGAGCATCCAAAGAGCCCCAAACAGCTGTTAATGTTATTCCCGATTCTTCCCATAAGCTGAACACGGACGTAAGTGCTGTGTACGGCAGCCAGTGTGCGGCGGCTCCCTTTACACATGGTGACTGTGCACCGCACAGCTGGGGCATCACGCCAACACTGCGATAACAGCAGCACCTTGACTACCTGATAGCTGCCAAAGGCAATCACGCCCTCGTTACACCGTTATCAGCACAGTCCCTCAAGTTAACAGCACGTTGGGGGCCGTAAACCTTTGGCTGTGTTCCACCGCGTTGGAGGTGGCATTAGACGGGATGAGGTCATGCAGATACTCACTCAGGTTGTGGTTGTCTTTCTTCTGCCTCTCCTTGGCCAGAGCACGAGCTTCTGCATCTTCGGCAAACCAAAAAGCAGTTACACGACATCCCTGTGCTGACTGCCGTCTCCCAAGAGCTGCGGGGGGTCTCAGTCTCATCGGGGTAAACAAGCCCACCCACCCTAACTTCAGAACGCACTACTGCTGGACCAGCAAGCCACCAAACACTACTTTCCTTCCCAAACATGACAGTTTGGCCCAGCACCTGACCACTAATCCCTGCTTCGGCTAGGGTGGGGGCCGGGGGCCTTCACTATAGTGTTTATTAGCGTTCTGTGTTTCTGAGGAGTCGCTCTCACTTAGCTGCAGGGGAGGCAGTGCTAAAGCCGGCCACTTTACAGTGTTTACGATAATTACTAACGCGGCTCAGTGACACACAAACTGATGGCCAATGGCAACTTATGCTGAACATGAACATTATCCCTGGCTATGCAGTACCAACCCTGGTGTATAGCTAGTTTGTTTAGGCAGTTCTGTGTCACACCCCACAGATGGATGGTGGGACACTGGGCTACCTTACCTGACAGCTCCCTCTTGATAGCCAAGTTGGCAGGGCAGGAGTTGCTGGTCATGGTGATGGCTGGTCCAGTCATCCCCGGGCCTGTGTACACGTCCAGGTGGCTGCTGGACAGAGGCAGCTGTGGCAAGGACAGAGATATGGGGGAAAAGAGAGATGAGGACAGAGAGGTGGGGACAGAGAGGTGGGGACAGAGAGATGCACAGAGAAGTGGGGACAGAGAGATGGGGACAGAGAGATGCACAGAGAGGTGGGACAGAGAGATGGAGAGAGAGATGGAGAGAGATGGGGACAGAGAGATGGAGAGAGATGGGGACAGAGAGATGAGGACAGAAAGGTGGGGGCAGAGAGGTGGGGACAGAAAAGTGGGGGCAGAGAGGTGGGGACAGAGAGATGCACAGAGAGGTGGGACAGAGAGATGGGACAGAGAGATGGGGAGAGAGAAATGCACAGAGAGGTGGGGACAGAGAGGTAGGGACAGAGATGCACAGAGAGGT
>JAODKM010000118.1:8682861-8696419 GCA_026780845.1 Petrocephalus sullivani | reverse complement strand
TCAGATTCAGAATACTTTATTGATCCCTGAGGAAATTATGTGGATACAGTTGCTCCCGGACAGTAAGAAAATAATTACCAAGTGAAATGCCAATAACAATAATACAAATCACGATCTGAATAACACACACGAATACACACACGTTTATATAACTGTTAAAACGCTGTGTTTTATTAGCTTTTATTGTGCAAAGACTGTAAAATGCCGTAACGTGTCTCCGTGTGACTGCCTTGGGAGGTTTTTCTAGGCGCGCCCATATTCCTCTAGTTTTAACAGCTGCCGTTTTTATTGATTATTTTTTCACTCAATAAAATCTTTCACCGTCAGGGGGCGCCGCGTGCGGTTCTATTGGGCCGGGATGACTCTGCTCCTGCACGGCCATGCCCGCGCGCGGTGCTGATGCGGGGACTCTCGGCGCGCGCTCCCACCGCTGGCCGCGTGCGCGCTCCCGCGTCCCCTGCGCGTGCCCGGGCCGCGTGCGTGGCGTGCTCCGGATCGCGGGGAGCCGGGCGGCGTGTTGTGTCCGGGCCACACCGGCGAGGCGAGCGCAGTGGATGGTGTCATTGTATGCAGCAGAGTCGCTGCTTTCGTAAGCGCCGGTGACAGCGGCCAAAACGAGATCGTGAAGCGAGGGAGGAGTGTAGTTTTTCGGCATGGGAAGCAGGGTTGGCAGATGGATTTAGAGAGAACGCCGCAAAAAAAAAATAATCATGAAATAAAATTGCATTTCACATTTTTCTTAAAGGACGCCTTAATTGCAACTGGTGGGTGTTTTCTGGGGGAAGATCCGAAGATCGGAGCACCTTAACCTGGAAAATGCTGTTTTCGGAGGGCTTGGCTGCATCCTTGACAGATAACCCCCCCATCAATCAGTTCAGTTTCTAGTTACAAATGAGCGGAGGAGCGAAGCCCTGGGCGGGTGGGTTCGCGAAACCTGGAATCCTTGCATCGGATCTGGAGGAATTAAGAGTCATTTTCACGGCACTGACCGCCTCGATCGGCGCTGATTGCAGGGGCGATGCTTTGATGCAAATTGCACGGCACCCCAGGGGAAGTTTTTTTTTTCGGATGGGCAGCGTTAATGGATTAGAGAGTTTTGTACCCCCGGTAAAGCCGCATCCAGCGTGATCTGGACGTTTTCCAGGATGATGTGCGAGGTGATGCCCACCATCAGCGAGGGGGACGCCATGGGCTCCCAGGGGGGCACCCAGAACGGCTCGGACCCGGACGCCAATTTTGAGCAGCTCATGGTCAACATGCTGGACGAGAGGGACAAGCTTCTGGAGTCGCTCCGGGAGACCCAGGAGACCCTGATCCAGTCGCAGGCGAAGCTGCAGGACGCTCAGCACGAAAGGGACATCCTTCAGAGGCAGATCAACTCGGCTCTGCCGCAGGTGAGCTGCTCGGCTCCGGCCGCCTTGGGGAGCCGTTCCTGATTAACGGTGCCTTATTATCCGCCTCCCCGCGCAGGCTCGTTAATTTTTGTTGGGGACAATTTATATACATAAAGTTTCGGATTTTCTCTGTTCACAGTGATACAATATACTCTGCCACCGGGAAAATGCAATGTTTAAGATGTCTAAATGTGGTATTTGTAATATAACCTGTGGCTCAGTGTAACTACGGTAACAGTCAGGTTTGGAAAGGGTGGTGTCTGGGAATTAAAACGTTTGAGAAGCAATACACTCATGATTAAGTTTTTGTTAGACTTGTTCTTTTTTCAAGTCAAGTCACTAGTATGTAGATTTATTTATGCATGAATACTTCTTTATTTTATGCTGGTGTGTCAATTTCCAGGTGTCACTTGGAGGAATCGTTGGTCTTTCCGGTTGTGTTGAACTTCCTTTAAGGATGAAATGATGGCTTGAGAACTGTCAGGTAGCTGGTTGACATGCTTTGAAATCAACATGTTTCTTCACGAGGTGGTCCAGCCATGAGATTGAAGGTACTTGGGTGCTTGTACTTGGGGCAGTCTCTTGCAAATGTAGTTAACTTTGCACATACTCACTGACCCTACTTCCTGATGTCTCGAGACCCCTGGTGTCCACATGGTATGGACGATCGCCTGCAGAGAAGAGGCCCGCTCTCTTTTACACGGAGATGACCGTGGATAATAGAGTTCCTCGTGCCGTGTTATTTTTGGGAGTACTTCCTGTCGGCCCCTTCATGTAGAAGAAGTGAGCTTTTCATTTGGGATGTACCATGTGTGAGTGGTACCGGGGGTTTCCATATTTCTGTGCTACACACTGTATGGAAGATTCAAGGTTCAGGAGTTCATTGTCACACGCACAGTAAGCAGTCAGTTAGACTTTGCAATGAAAGTCTTACTCTGCATGCCCTTTTGGCCGCCGGTAAATGTACATTAAACACGAATACAAATAAAGGTAGCGTGAACGACCCTTGTACATTTAACATGAGAGAAAGAACTGACATGACTAAAATGGAGAATAAACAGCGACGGTTGTGAGAGAAACATTCTGGCTCGGGCATGGTGGAATCTTTGTGGGAGCCTCAGATGGTGAACTTTGGGGTGAGGGTGACAGATGATTAAGGCTCTGCGTTGTGCTTCGCAGATCAGCCAGGCCCTGTGACCCCGGTCACCTTCGCCTGGAAGACGTCAGACACCCACACGCTCGCCGGCCAGGTGTCATGCCTGCGGGTGTCTCGAGCTGTGAATTGTGACGCCTTCGGGCGACGAGGTTCCCCATGGCGGTATCTCCTTGGCAACGCACATGTGTTACCACGGCTCGCGGCTGAATGCGAACTTTACTAGCAGTGGGAGAAAGGGTCCAGATAAAAGCGAGGAGCTCAGCCTCGCATGGGTGAAATTACAGTTTCACATGATATCCGTTAATTTAAAATTTTTTTTTTTTTGCAGAAGAGTGTGATTCTGGGTGTCTCACAGTGGTGCACGCCGGTCTCTCTCGAGTGGGAATGGATTAGCGATTCGGATATTAGAGGCCGTCAGGCTGTAGTGGAACAAGGAGCTGTAGCTTGTGCTTAGCAAAGCAAGCCTGATAGTCCCTGGTGGCGCAACAACACGCCGGCAGGCTGCAGAAGCTCCCATCAGGGTTAGACGGGAGCTTCTCCCCGCAGAAGCGGCGGCTGTCGCCTTTTCGACGGCATCCGGGCGAATGCAGCGCAGTCTAAATGGGCTAAGAGCCGCAGAGGAATAGGAATAGCTCTGGACTGAAAATGAAGCTTTATTACGTAAGTTTTACAGAGACGACGAGCCGAGATGGAAACGTGCAAATTCAAGAGTCTGTCAGAGCAGATGGCGAGGCGATGTGACCCTCTGTGTTCTTCAATTGTTCTGACATCGGTGCTAACAGGAAGTGTGCAGCTAGCTCGCTAGCTCACCCCAGCCCTGCTTTTTAGGTGTCTGATCTCTTCACGCGAACAGGCGCACCACGCCCCGTGCTCCATTTTTGACGGCTGACACAACAACACTTCCTTTAATCGCCCGCTTTTGCAAAAAGGCCCGTTTGACGGCAAAGCTTAACGCGGGGTGATGATTAATGCTCCTAAGCGAGACGTCTCCTCCAGCGAACTCCAGCGAAACGGCGGCCGTCATACGGATCTAGTGGCGTGCTGAATTCTCGTGACTGTGACCCAGAACTGTCGGCTCCTGTGAACACGCTTAAGCCAGACGCGGGTCTCTCTGGGAAGGCTTCAAAACTCCAGGCTACGTTCCGCGAATCAGCACATTAATTAACGTGGAGTATGGCAGAGGTCCACGCTTCCTTTGTCCAGAAAACGAGGCACGTTGTTGACGAACGTGTAATATTTTAATAAGTCGCGTCTGGCTTGATGTTGAAATAGGCCAACCCTTCCCTGGTGCCAGAACTGAAGACTACCAAGTACTCACATCTTGATGAACACATTAGGGTCAGAGTTAAACATTCACAAGCCCGACCACCGGCTTGTGGTTCTCAAGAGCTGCTGGGATTACATTTCCATTTAATTTCCAAGCTCATCCGTGTGGCAGCAGTAATTTATTTTTGGGCCGTAAATCTCATCGGTTGGCCTAGGTGCGTGTCAGTCGCTAATTGAGAGATATTTCCTGTAGCCATTGAAGCCTGAGGTTCCTGCTTCCACCCCTTCTTGGGTGTTGATATCGTCAGGAGTAAGTCCCTCATGGAGGTACCGGCGTAGCCAGTATAGCGGACAGGGCCGTTCTGTGTTCGGTCCGGTCCGAACGGGTTTGGAGACATGCACAAGATGGCTGTTCACAGGATCTCTGCTCAAAGACGTGAGTCATGCAAACGCGACTGCAGTCTAAGGTAACTTAGAGCAGAATAGCAGATGCTGCCTTTCCCCTGCCAGGAAAACCGGATGCTTAGGGTGAGGCTTAGGTTTAGGGTTAGGTTTAGGCTTAGGCTTAGATTTAGAGAGACTCTCTGTTAAATCCTATAGGAATTATGGTGGATTTGTGTTGTTATCAGTGAAGGTGCTCTAAATACAAAGCTGAAAATGCTGTAAATATAGAAGTGAAAATCAGCACTCGGAAGTGACCCATAGTGCTCCCCTCTCTCCTCGCTTGTCTTGCCTGGCAGTCCACAGGCCCTAGCGTTCAAAAAGTTCCCTGGTTACCTCACCCGGCGGCCCGCTGGTCCTAGTGCTCACCTATTTCCCTTCTTAACTCACCTAGGGGCCTTCAGGTCCTAGCACCCCCAAATCCTGTGCTGCCTCGCCTGGTATCTCACCCGGTGGCCCGCTGGTCCTAGTGCCCACCCATTTCCCTTCTTAACTCACCTAGGGGCCTTCGGGTCCTAGTGTATCCAAATCCTGTGCTGCCTCGTCTGGTATCTTACCTGGTGGCCCGCTGGTCCTAGTGCCCACCCATTTCCCTTCTTAACTCACCTAGGGGCCTTCGGGTCCTAGTACCCCCAAATGCTGTGCCGCCTCGTCTGGTATCTCACCGGGCGGCCCACTGGTCCTGGTGCCCCTTCCTGCTCCTCACGTACCTCACTTGACTAATGTCCTAGTACCTCACTTGCTTCATCCAGCGCCCCGTGGTTCCTAGCGCCTTTCAGGTTCCCTGCATGCCTTCTCTGGCACCCCTTGGGTCCTAGTGCCCCCTGAACCTCGCTTGCCTCGCCCGGCAGTCCGTGGGCTCTGGGGCTCCCTAGATCCTTGTGAAAAGCTGCTAAGAATAGCACTGATTGTCCCGAGTGTGTACTTGGGGGAGTTTTTCTTTGACTCGCAGCGATGTCACACGGGGGCACGGCCTTCCTTAAAGGCTGCACTGATTAAGACAGGGACACTGGAATAATTACAGGCTGCCTCTCCCATGAAATTCTGAGCACCACGGAGGAGATGGGGGCTGGACCCTGGCCTTGGTGGGGGAGCTTTCCACGATAAAGGTTATTCAGGTCGTCAGCTGGTCATTAAAGACAGACAGTCATTAAAATGCATGTGCACGTTTGTGCAGCCCTATGCCCAATCCCACTGTCTTTTGCTCCTGCAGCTCTGTGTTCCTGTGTTACCAGAACCCAATCCTCCACCCCCACCCACAAAAGACCTCAGTGCTGTGTTTGTTTATAGCTACCGGGAGGGGGATGGGGGGCAATTTGCTCTCCAGATCCTGCTGTCAGACTAATACTCAATATTTGTGCCCTTTCTGCTGTGGCAGAGAGGTCTCTATGAATATTCTAGCAGTTCCTCCCTCAGTTATCAATGTGATTAATAATTAATGACACGTCCTTGTTTCAAAATTTCCTCCCTTTGAGATCTGGTGCTGTTTGACATCCTATCTGACTGTAAACCGTCACCTCACCGGCATATCATGGGTTCGTGACCCGCGAGTCAGCTTGGAGCGTGATGCAACCTTTCTTCGCCCTAACTCACATGGCCCTTTGGTATGCCAGGCCTGGACATGGTCACTGTGCGCAGCATTCAGCCTGGCGACTTCCCAGACGGTGCTCTTTAGCATTTTAGCATGTATCAGGTAGCGGTTGTGGGCAGGCATCAATTCCTGCGAACGACACGGAGGTGTCCTCTGGAGGGACGCGCCCCCTCCTCTCCCCTCTCTGTTTCTGCACCACTCAGCACTACTCTGCCTTCGGGAGCCGCTCGGTCCGTGATAGATGAGCGTGATCGATAGCAGCGGGCTTCTTCTGCCAGGCTCCTCGGGGAGGGGCCGGGTGGAGCACCTGAGACGATAGTGTGCCTCATTTCTGCCTCTCCTCTCTGGCTAAGATTCGTGCCACGGCCTGGCAAAGGAGTGAAACATCTTAAATAGAACAAACGTCTCATAGTGCGAGCCGCGATGGAAAACATTTGGTTTATTGAAACGAATTTTGCTCGGTAAGGGGAGGGTCAGAGGTCACCCTTCTGCTGTTTGACGCCCCGTCTGACGAGTTAAGCTGTTAAACCTCCCAAGCTGCTATCGATAATGGCACGCTAATACCACGTACCCCTGAAACCGCGTGACACATTCGCCGTGTGAGGGTCTTCCCGTCCCCTTCCATGTAACTCAGAGGCTTAAATTTGGCAGACCCTAATTATAACCCCCAACCCAAACCCTGTGTTTCCTATCGGGCCCCATTCCTCAGCACATTGTCGCTCTCTGCACTGTGGCGGCCGCTGCTGTTATGCATTTATTTTAGTGTCAGAAACTGTTTAAGCCACTCGATTGCATGTGTCGGGGACTACGGCGTGACATCACAGGGGAAGGATGTGCTTGTTGGGATCATGCGGCGGTCGCTCGACGCCCAATCTCCGAAATAGCACAGCGCGCCTGCCCCGGGCCGGCACAGGTGTCAAACACCCCGCTCGTTTGACCAGCTGTTTGGTAAACCCGGCCACTCCAGGGTGAGGCCCTGCCAAAACACCCCCCACCTGCCCACCCCCACCTGCCTGCAGTTTATTCAGCCCCCACACGCATGCTGGGCCTCTGTGTCCTTGGATGCCCCTGCATCCATTCCACTGCCGATATAAATGTTTGAATGGGCATCTCGTGTCGTGACTGTGTGCTTCTGTAATTATTACATTGTGCGGACCAGATATCCCCATTATGTGATAAAAACCTGTAAATCTCTACCGTTAAGGGACATTTTTCAGTCCCCTAACAATAACTTAAATTTAATAAAAATCGGTGTATGCAAATAAACAATGCCAGAAGTCTAGTGTTTGGTTACTTGGTTTAGGTTAGGGCTGGGGGTTAAGGGGTTAAGGTTGTCATAGCTGGGATTAGGGTTGTGCCCGTAGAAATGAATGGAGAATCCCCCAAAAGATACAGATACGTGAACTCCATGTGCGTGTGTGTCTGGACATACGTATATATTACCTTGTGGTAATATATTTTTTTATAATATATTACTATAATTGTCTGCAATCAAAAAACTAAAAATGTCTCATATTTTGTTTGGTTACTTATGGTTAAGGTTAGGGCTGGGTAGGGGTTAAGGGTGTCATAGTTGGGATCAGGGTTGTGCCCATAGGAATGAATGGAGTGTCCCCATAAAGATAGGAATACATGGTATGTGTGTGTGTGCGCTGTATCCCGGGCCGGGTTTGTTGTTTATGTGGTCTCACAAATGTATACCAAATGCACAGCTAACGAGTACAGTCAGAAGATCTAACTGTTTAGCGGAACATGCTGATTATTTCATACTCAGTGTAGTGACTGTTTGTGGCCAACAGTAACCCCCCCCCACCCCAAGCTGAGGGGCCCAATGTTAGGGACTGGTTCACAGGTCTAAGGGGCGGCCCACTTAAGCCAGGAAGGAGAAAGCCTCAGGAATGTGACCAGCTTCTCTTTGGAGTCCATAACTGGGCCATGCCGCGAACCAGGAGTCCTCAGATGTGCCGCACTGACGTCCCTGATGCATGGAATCGCTTTGGAAATTCTGATGTCCTCCGTAGGCCTCGCTCTCAAAGCGATGCTGCCGCACTTCTGTCAAGTCAGACCCAGCTAATTCCCACAGTGGCCTGGAAGCTCATCAGTAAATGACAGGTACATTAGGTACTCCATTGGGGTGGGGGAAGGGGGTGTTTTAATCTCGCTCTGTGGTGTCAGAGCGATCGCGCAGGGGTGCTTCCGAGGTGAAGATCGCACCCCCGTGGAGATCTCAGCAACGGCTGAATCCCTGACAGATTCTCATGAGACGCGCCAGGAGCCCTTCTCTTTTCTACTGTGCTCTGACCAGGTGGTCACGTGACCAGGTCACAGACACGTTTAGCCGAAAGGCCCAGTTTATCTTTATTTAATCAATGAAATCACGCACCGAAAGACAATCTAAGGGATGAGCATCTGATAGGATCTAAATCATTTTAACTAGCAGCGTCTCATGCTGAATGTAGCATATTAATAAACCTCCACTGTGGGATAATTGAGACAATTTGTCGTTCCCGGATGTCATGGCTGTATTATGGAGCAGTCAAAGTGCAGCATTTCTCACTGGCTCTGAAAGCTGCCTGCTATATATGAGCTGCTCGGTGCTAATTAGGCCTCGGAGACAGATCCCAATTAGGAACATATCACTAGCATTCAGCTCTTCCAGCCCCGGCACAGCCTGACCTACAGTAACGTTCTTGCTTAGACAAGATGGTCCAGCTGTTTTCTCAGCCCAGCTCTAAGTACAGGAAGCACACTTTGCTCAGCCATCCTTATTTACTGCCACTTTACGGTGACTTATTTTTTTTTAAGTGATACTGAAGTTTGAGTCAGGCCACTATAACCGAGGGAACGTTTCTGGCTGGACAGCCTGCCGGGGGATGTCCGTTCTGATGGCCAACAGATACTTTGTCACGGGTTCATTGTGAACTGGTTCAGCTCGCTTTTAATAATTATAGTACAATCGCAAATGCATGTTAATAACATGAGATATTAGGAATGCTTAGGGGGATTGCTGTTTCAGTATCACCTTTCATAACCTTTCCCACCCCCCCCCACCATCTTGTCAAACACAAGCAATGATGCCCCCCCCGCGCCTCCCGGGACTGGGAACATATGCGGCGACACATTGGGAAGGGCACACCTGCTTCAGTGCCCGGTGAAAGGGCCCCAATGCTAATGACATTAGCATAAATGTCGTTGCCGCATGAGGGCTTGCTAACCCCCGGCAGGCCTGCCAGGCCATCTGCCATCATGGATCTGCATGGTGCGTTTAGCACGTGAAGACACCAGCCTGTCCCCCCTGGGCAAATGGCGGAGGGGGGGAGATCTGATCAAGTTTGGCCGTGAGATTGTGGAAGAAACACATAGATCACTTTGTGGTAGGTTTGTGAAACTGGGTCTTGGAACCGTGCTGTTTCTCAATATTGTTCCTCGGGCGTCCGTTGGGCAGCTGTTTTGTGCTGCTATAATCCGTGCTCTTCTGCGTGGCAGTAACAGCATTTCAGCAACAGAGTTTTGGTAACAGCATTTCGATAACAGTGTTTCTGTAACAGCATTTTAGTAACAGCGTTTCGGTAACAGTGTTTCAGTAACAGCGTTTCAGTAACAGCATTTTGATAACAGTGTTTCTGTAACAGCGTTTCAGTAACAGCGTTTCGGTAACAGCGTTTCAGTAACAGCATTTTGATAACAGTGTTTCTGTAACATCATTTTAGTAACAGCATTTCGGTAACAGTGTTTCAGTAACAGCATGTTGGAAAGAGCATTTAAGTAACAGTGTTTCAGTAACAGCATTTCAGTAACAGTGTTTCGGTAACAGCAGGAGGCTGTCACTTGTGCCATTATTTAGGACCGAACTTCACACTTATTTGTGCCCACCAGAGTGTTCTGATTTTTCTGTGGTTTCTCACGGACTTCCTATTCAAGACTTTAATTCTCGTAGTGTGACAGCCTCTCTGTGATTAAAGTGTGAGATGTGAGCCGCTACACTGGCCCCAACCTATGAGGAACATTGCAGCGGTACCATGCTTCAGCAAACGTTAAGTCTGTGTGGTTACATAATCACGCAATATATAAATCGGAACCAACAGAAAACACTATCATGCATTTGCTTCAAGGCATCACCCATTTTACTCTGTGAGGGTTGCTAATTCCTCAGGGCAGGAAATAAAAACTCCCCTCTTTGTGAATGGTACGTTTCCCCATCTGCCAAGATGCGGCAAGGGTCACCTTACAGAATGTTTATCTATCCGAGTCCTTGGTCTGCAAGTCCAAATTCGGCTTCTTTAGGAAAAGAGGCACTTCTGGGAATTATCGAATTTCAAGGGCCAATGGCGATAGGTGATACCGATCCCGGTGTCTCCCCTGGAAAATGGGGGGGCAGAGCCATAGGAATTGGCTGGGATTAAGTGTCTAGCATCTGGGCTTCAGCTTCAGTTGTCATCCATAGGTGATATTTGGCAGACGAGATGTACAGCCGTCTCTGACAGATATCCCACAATGCTCTGTTGCTATCAGTGCTGCCAATGTCAACAGCAGAGCCGGAGAATCGGTTTGCTCGGAAAGTCTCACGGTTTCATTCATCGTTTTCCCATCGCGGCTCATTTATCAAGTTTAGCTTAAAAATTAAATTCAGTTTAATTACCTTTATGTAGAGCCTTTTCCCCAGGTTGCCTCAAAGCGTTTTACATCAGATATGGCAGCATATTACACTTAAGAGTGAAGCGATTCGTTATGGATTTACGGATGGCGATGAAAGAGAGAGAGTAAGAGGATCCAAGGTCAAGGGCGGATAGAAAGAATTACAGGGACTGCGGCTACATTGCTGTCCATTCAGTGAAATAATTCAAATCAAACACAGTTATTAGAGCCTTGCAGGGAGTGAACGGATGTGATGCACCGAAGCCGAGCTGGGATGCTGACCCTGCCTAGAAGCGGAGACGAGACCTCATCCGTGGCACATCTGGATTCCCAGGACGCGGCACTACAGACGGGATCCAAATGGCAGCCATGCCGGTCATGTGGCCGGGCCCACCTGCCGCGTGCGGAGGGAGTTCGTGTTTGGTGATTAATACGTAATCAGGGGCGTGGTGCTGCTCGTCGCGACGTGTCCCAGGGGGGTGTGATGGCAGACCCCCACATGCTGCCGTCCCCGGGACACTGCTGGGGTACAGGTGCGCGTAGAGGAACCGCCTTAATCGGGCTGCCAGAGGCGGATCTGCGCGAGGCGGATCTGCGCGAGTTAGATCTGCGTGTGGTGGATCTGCGCGAGGCTCTGGGAGATTGCGGGATCTGTCCCGGCATGACTCCCTCATCCCGCAAGCGGCTTGGATTCCGCTTGGTTTTATTTCTGCTGTCAGCTTGAGATGAGGCTCATCTAGCACATCCTGTCATACTTGCTGAACCCAAGATAAGGGTAATACTTTTACTTATTTATGTATTTATTTAACAGGCACTTTCATCCAAAGCGACATACATTATTTTTTTTTTGAGAAATCAGGGTCAGACAGTCCCTGTAGCAAATGGGGTTAAGGGCCTTGCCCAGGGGCCCAATGGTGACATCACGCTGCCAACCTTGGGAATTGAACCGACAACCTTCTGCACACAGGCGTAGTGTATAAACCCACTAAGCCCTTCACACAGGTTAATTTAGGGGTCTCTTCTCCCATTGACTTTTGGAAAATCCTCAGGTTAGAAGAAACACTGTCCCACAGTGTGATTATTCTCTAATCTCGCCCCCGACCTGCACTCCTTCCCCGCCCCAGCATGACACTCTCCCACCGCAGGACTCAAAAAGTCACTTCAGTACATTTTCATTTAGAGACTTCCTACCTTTGATTTTCTTTCTTGTCTATGTTCCACTTGGATATGATTGAATCATGTTTGCAGGTAAGGCTGTAGTGGTACACAGAATTTACACTTTGGTACATCGTTCATGGTTTGGTGCAATTTCAGTACAGCAGGGATGCAGGATTTGTTCTGAAATTATAAATTATTAAAGCTACAAACAGAAACACAATTCAGAACAGTTGTGAACCAAGCAACATAATCATAATGAACAAGATCCCATGTAAATGTCTTCTCTTTTATCAAGTATGGTCACAGGTCTGTAGCGATACATACCCCAATACTTATTTTTTTAGATGGTCTGAATTTCCTGCCAAAGCCACCTTAAAGGCCACAGAGAGACCAACTTGCAGAGGCTGATTCTGCCTTGCTCCGGTCGTACGCATAGTTGGATGATGTTGTCTCATTTGCCTTAGCAAGGTGCATGTGGCCTTGTCTCTGGGATATGCTCTGGACCCCCTGTGACCCGGAATCGGACAAGCGCTTTCAGGAAATGGATGTTGGATGTGTTTTTTAGTAACGTATCTGCCTTCAGATGGACAGTCTTTGTTTAATCAACTCCTCTCTCTCTAGTGTTGGTGTAATTTACTGGGTAACTGAAATGTTCCCAAACTACTGATGTAAGTGATGTGAGAGGGTCTTTGAGTAACCAGCACAATGTTAGCATAATGTTTTACATGTTGAACATCTGCTTGTGAATTTTGGTTCCGCCCATGTCAATAAATGTGTTAATTAGTTCATTTCATTGTGTGTACTAAATCAAAAATGATGTACTGAACGGTACACGATGAATACGTGTGCTGTTAAAACCCTAGTTGCAGGTAACATTACTATTAGCTAGCGAGTACATTTAGAAGTTGGTAGTTGGTTAGTAGCATCAGCATCTAATAAGGAGTCACCATACTAATGTTTAGTGTACTGACTGTTTGTGGCCTGCAGGGGGGCTCTGGGGCCCTGTGCAAATGCATTTTTTGAGTGGGGGTAAACAGTGCTGCTGACCTGCAGTATCCGTTCACCGATCGCTAACATATCAGCATCACTCCCACACTGTGCCAGGACGCATTAAGATGTATCGGCTCTGACGGTCACACGCCACAAGGTCAGCAGCTGGGTGATGAGCTAACATCGCGGCTACTTCACCCATGATTCAGATCCGCCACGCTTCACCTCCCGTCTACCAGGAGCCGCTCCTCTGACTGCGCGCTGCACGAGATCACGTTCCGCTCTCCCTGCATCCCGTTGCCATCTCAACACCATCCCCTCCATGTGACTGCTCACACTTCCCGGCCGTCTCCGCACCCTGATCAGCTGTGATGCTCGGCTTAATGCGACAGGCCCATTAGCCCGAAGTAGCTGAATTATGTTCACTGCTGCATAGGGGTGGGGGGGTGGGGGGGGGGTCTGGGTGTGACAGGACGCATTTCATGGGTGAGAAGATGAACAGCTTCTGAAAGGCTCTCAGGTGTGGTGCTCTGTCACCCTGAGTTGGCCATTTTAGCAGATTCACAGTTCAAGCCGGCAGAGAGTATTTTTAAAACTTCACTTTTAATTTAGGCAAGACGCTGGTATTTTGTGGAAAGCCTGCTGGTGATTGCCCGTGAGGTCTCATCCTGTTATATAAGGAATAAAATTATAGGTATTTATTTATAGCCATGTTGAATTAAGAAGTTTACTCTGGAACAGTAAGTATCACTCTGTTTTGCTATACCGTACCGTTTACCGTTCTTGCTCTACGCTCAAGGATATGGGTTTGATTCCCACTCCTGGTGTGGTAGTCAAATTTAACCCTAACCATCTATGGCTCTAATAATCCTCTATAATTCTATCGCTCTCACACATTTAAATAAAACTCCGGACCTCGCATGTGAT
>JAODKM010000118.1:8639520-8652535 GCA_026780845.1 Petrocephalus sullivani | reverse complement strand
GGGGGGGGGGGGGGGGGGGGTGGCGCGGGGGGGGGGGGGGGGGGGGGGGGGGGGGGGGGGGGGGGGGGGAGGGAAGAGCAGCAAATGGCCCAAGGGAGAGCAAGTTCTCTGTACCACAGCGAGACTGGTTCTGCCTTTCCTGCCAGGAGCTGCTCGCTGCAAGTCTCTTCCAGTACAAGAATGAGAGCGGGCGGGAGAGCGGGGGGGGGGCAGTGTCCAGGAAGGGCTGTTCCTGGTCTCAGAGCTCTGTAATAATAACTCAGCCAAGCCCAGAAAACCAGGCTCAAACACAAAAAGATCAAGCACAAATAAAATAATGCTACGAATTGCTTCATTGTTCTATTACATTTTTAATACTTCTTATTGCATACGTTTTTAAGAGGGTTATATGACGCAGGTATGAGGCAAACTGATTCAGTTCGTTTTATTTGCTACCCTTTCATGCGATGTTTTCGCCACCTTCGTATATCAGTGTGAGAACCGATTTCCAACCCCTACTTTTTAGTTTGTCTGTCTACACACACACACACACACACACAGACACGCACATGAACAGACACACATATCACCAGTTGCATTTACCACTTGTAACTAGCACAGGGCACTGGAGGAACTTAGTATTCAGGACCACATTGTGTGGGATTATGATGCCACAACAGTCCCTGCCCTTTCCCTACTTCCCATTGGATCAAAATCAGCCAATGACGGATGGAGACTCAGTTATTTCAACACCAAGCAGATCCCTTTCCAAGTGAAAACTGAAACGAAATGTTCTCATAATTAGTCACAATGGCCAGAGCTATTAGAGAGGGAGGTGGCTCTGAGCAGTTCAGATTATGTACTCCCTGTCTTTTATTTGAGTGTTTATTTTTTGGGGGGGCTCAGTCACATTTCTATGTGCTGAAACATATGCAGTTTTGAAACACTCTAGCAGTAAGACAAAATCCTCATGCAAATGTCTCATATGTTATCTTTAACAGGGAGCTGTGAGCTGCATTGTCTAACTTCCTGCTCTGACAGGGGCGGGGAGGCTACTGTCATTATCGGACGTGCTGAGCGTGTCCAGGCAGATGCAAACCAGAGCCCACCAGGTCTGCTGGGAGCTGCTTGCTGGAACACACACACTGGTTTGATAAGGTCTTCCTGTCAAAGACTACCTGATAGCTTACAAATGACATAAAACCCAATGTGCTACACTGCACATTTATATATTAAAAACAGCACTGTATTTGACATTTCTTTTACAATATAAACACTATTTAAATATAATCCTTTACAAAGCTTTCACAAAAACTGGCTTAATTTTAGTCATTTGTTATATATTAATCTCTTCATGTTGTTGTTGAAAGATAAGTTCTTGTACCACTGGTTGAGCAAGATTATTGGAGTAATACTGTCATGAAGAGGCATCTGAGACACTCCGGCTAAGCTTATACTTAGCCGGCTAAGCTTATACTTAGCTGACGTTAAAGCAGCAAATGCTCTGACATGATGACATCACAAAGAAGCTGGTAATAAGTTTCCAGGGAAGGAGATCCATGCAGACCACACACTGACAGAGCTGGAGGTGGGATTCGAACCCATAACCGGGTGGCTATTATCACTGTTGTTTTTCTACTTATTTTTATTGCCCACCCACCCTCCATCCATCATCCATCCAGTTTCTGTATCCGCTTATCCCATGCAGGGCTATGGGGGCCCGAAGCCTGACCCGGGAACTGCAGGCAGAAGGCTGAGTATAACTCTGGAGGGGTAGTCAACCAATCACAGGGCAGACACTGACACACCATTCACGCGCACATTGACATGTATGGACAATTTGGCAGCAGCATGTTTTTGGACTCTGGGGGGGAGCTGGAGTACCAGGGAGAAACCCCAGAACAGTATGGGGAGGACATGCAAACTCCACACACAGGGAGTCATTACTATGTGTTTTGGTGGTTATTTTTCTTGATATATACCAGCTTTGAATTTTAGCACCCGAAATCGAAATAATCGACGTATGATGAAATCCGCAGGGTTTGTATAGAAAGCCACCCTCACCAGGGGACTGTTTGATGTTTGTAACCATACCAAAACACAATCACGCCATTGCAGAGGGCAGGGACTATGCCTATGGGTGGAGAACTTCGATGCTAAAACGCTAAGAAATCAGAATTGGCACGGTAAATATTTACCTGTTAAGTTTATTATCGCCATCATTTTGATAAATGAGGACTCTTCGTTTTACCGCTAGGGGGCAGACACACACAAGTTTCAGCCGCTGTCAGGCTCTCACGCCTGGCATCTGGCCTACTTTTGGAGCACACTTAGGAAGCCGTTGCACAGACATTTTGCATGTTCAAAAAAAAACTTTGCATCATCATTGGCCCAGGCAATTGGTATTTGCTTATATAGGAAGATATCCAAGGTAGCCCAAAGCCTTCCCAATCTGGGATGATGTGGAAATGGAATTGTTTTTTGCAGTATAGTGAACGCCTCTGTTAGAAATGCAGAACATGTGTTATGGTTAAGCAATGTATTGTACCTTCTGCTGGCTTGGAGCCACATTACCCTTTGTTAATGCTCCGGGTGGATAAGGTTACGCAGACGGCCGCTATAGTCATGATTAGGTAGGACTGGTTTAGCTTAGTGTAATGCTGCTGCGCATTTTAAAGCGACACACATAGGCGCACACACACATATACAAAATAAAGACACAACTGTTCATTCATTTATTTCTCGTCCTTGTTTTTATGCCGAAAAATCAAGAGAATCGCCCAGTCCTGCTAATAGTTTGCCCCTCTAAAAGTGAGTTTATAGACCGCACGGCTATGTTTGCAGAATGTAATGCATTATTTACAGAGCGGTGGCACGGGCTGGCGGCTGCGGTGGGAAATGTAGGTCAGATAGGGGCTCCGACAAGCGGTCGTCGCGGAAGCTTTTCTCAGAAGCCTTTCTGCTCGGCATCGGTCCCTCTCTGCATAATATTCCGTATACAGTAGCGCCCCGACTTCGCGGCGCTCGTCTGGTGTAATTAGTAATACTAGAAGAATAAAAAAAAAACTTCTTTTAAAATGAGCAATAAAACACTCAAATACGTACTAGGTGAACACTGACTTTTAAGATTGCAGAGTGAACACTGACTTTCATAACGAATAAACGGTGCATTTACGTCAATGCATTAGTCCTTCTCATGCATTTTTAAGGCATTATTTTCGAGTTACGTCAAAAATCGGCTCTCGAACCAGAAAATGACGTAAAGCGGTGTATTTAGAAGCGAATCTAAAGAAGCGATCGGACAGATGATACCTAATATAGAAATAAGTGTTCTACATATATTAAGAAGTAGGAACAGCATGTTAATAACTTGGCAGATAACTACAAAATAAATACAAATGAAAACATTGCTATCTTCATGACTAGTCACCTTCCATCTTGTATGCTACAAGTTACTGAGTTATAACGACCAGATAAATGTTATGCAGCACTGCTATGGAGCTATGTAATATTAGTGCAAGATGGCACAGTAAGCTTTGTGAGAGGAACTGTGGCCTCACACTTGTTTACCAGCTCACTGTGTGTGTGTGTGTGTGTGTGTGTAGAATAGCTCGATTGTGTCTTGTGAGGGCCTGGCATCCTGGGATAAGTCCCAGGCTCACGGCGACCCTCTCCTGATAAGCAATGATGCAAGATGCATGGGAGGATATTCCCTTTGATTAAAACAAGACGAAGTGACATGTTTGGATTTCCCAGTCGGCAGTCTTGAGTGGGAAGTCGTTCGTGTCAGCTGCTGTCAGTCTCTCTTAAAAGGAGCCTGAGTCTGCCATCTTCCTCTTTCTCTCAATGGGATGAAACCTCTGTGAGGAACTGTCAGCCTCCATGAGAAAGAGCGGCAGTCTCGCCTAATTACTGTCAGCGTATAATAATGAGTCTCCTTCAGACAGTCCCTGTCAGCAGCCCACTGTCTGCATTAGTGATAGAGAATCTATACCAGGTGATGGACACTTTGGTTGCAGATTACCATGGTACCACAATACATACACTGACATGGAGGAAACAGATTGTGGAAAATAGACACCAGATTAAATATTCACTTGTGTTCCATATTTTTCTTGATCAGCTTTTACCCGTAATTCTGCTGAAGAAAGCTAGACGTGGCTCAACAGATGAGAGACACACTGTAAATAAAAGAGCTGCAGAGATTAGATGTCGACATTCGATATAGAATTTCAAGTTCATGCCTGTCCTACGACTTGACCACTGATCTTCTCTGGATCCCACGCCCTTGATATGTTTTTTCCTGTAGAAATGTCTGTGGTGGGGAGGGCTTTCACCATGGTAACCAGGTCATGAGTGATTGAGCCAGATTACTGCTGAACTTTGAAACACTGGAGTATAATTCATTGGCAGTATGTCAGACTCTGGACCCAAACATACTAGTAACTTATGGGAAAAATTGAGGCATTGGTATAGCAATTTACTTTAAAAAACTGAAATGTCATATCTTGCCTAGCAATGAACTGATGGCTGATAAACATGTTCTAGAACATTCTGGTATCTTATTCAACGGCGCTGTGCCCTTTTACTTGCAGCCTACCTTCCTGTATTTCACCATTTCTCCAGCCATGCACGCTCATCGCTACACTAAGCAATACATCTGGCCGCGTCATCACACAGGACAGAAGGATTAAACAAAGCAAAGGGGTTTTAAATAGATGACCTCTCCATCCAGGGAGATGTCTGGGAACATGCAGCACACTTCTCGCTTAAAGAAATAAAGCTGCTGTTTTTATTCGGCTACCGTGTCATTGTGTGCCCTCACTCTGGCGTGAAGGCGGCATGAAAGGCCCGCTGCTGGCACTCTATCCGCTACGGCGTCCATGCCAAATGCCTTCAGTGGTGGGGTGCAGGACCGAACCTCGGATATGAATAACAGCTCACTGATTCGAGTGCTGCCATGCCAAGCCAGGCCGGTGATGACAGACTGACATAAAAGGAGGGGGGGGGGGGGGGTACTGAAACCCCCCCCCCCACGGTCAGCCTGTACACTTTACACTTCCCTTCTTCTTGTGAACACAATACAACCGATGGCATGAATTCAACACACACAAGTCTACAACTTATTACCGATCCTTCCGGAAGGCAGGTGTACAAATTAGAGCCTCGTCTCTGTTTGGCTCTTTGTCACATACGTTGAGTTGAGAATGTGATGCGAAGGCAGAGCAGCTCTCGGTCAGCGTTCACAAAACCCGGCACCACCGTCCTTTCCAACACCCGGCGGTCACCGACAGACGGCAGCCTTGCTAAGTGCCTGGGGATTGCAGGCCAGGGGAACTGGATAGGAACTGAAGTCGCTCAGCTGTGTCCCGATCATGCAAAGTCAGCACTACAGAACAAGCTCTCATTTGCCAAGGGCAGCACGGTCAGTGTGCAGTCATCTCTGCCCTCCCATCCCGCACAGTGTTAGGGCGTTCAGGTTATACGCGTATGGGTTGGAGGGATGTTCTCGTTCCTGGAGAGAGAGTGAGTTGTTGATGTTGAGTCAGTCAAACTATCCCTTACACATGTACATGACAGTACACAGTGATGATTTATGTTCCTTTTAATCATTCTTCTCTATAACCATCCCAACTGCAGGTTTGATCCATGGTCCACTGAGCACCTTTCTGAATTCAATATATTTTCTTCTCTGCATATAACGACTCTCTTGTGTGTAACGCCCCT
The DNA here is from genome assembly GCA_026780845.1 of Petrocephalus sullivani. Lineage (NCBI taxonomy): Eukaryota > Metazoa > Chordata > Actinopteri > Osteoglossiformes > Mormyridae > Petrocephalus > Petrocephalus sullivani. Next base: position 8,646,829 of record JAODKM010000118.1, on the reverse strand, counting down.
CCCCGGGTGGCCAACAGTCTTGACCCAGTTCTTGCCCAGTGCCCCTGAACCCTGGGATAGGAAATCCCGTCCCTAATCGGCTTATTATTCCAGGGCCCACCCCACACCTCTATCATGTGGTTCTATTTTCAGCCCCCAACTGATGTAATTTTCACTCAGTGCGAGTGCATCCATAACCCACAGACAGGTGTCTCAGCGGAGACGTGGCTGCGGGCGCACGATGATGACATCACAGCAGGAGCGGGCTTGTACATACTATGAAGAGTGTCCAAACGGGCAACGGAGAGGGGCTTTGGTTAACACTGGCACTTCTTTTCCCGCTCAGGGTCCTCCTGGGGCAGGTAGAGGGCTCGGGCACTAAAGCCACACTTGACACCGTCCCAGCCGTCGTAGGCAGCGATTTCGCCGGACTTCATCATCTCGTAGATGTCGCGGGTGAGCATCTCGAAGGCCCGGTCTACGTTGGTGTTGCACTTGGCCGACGTCTCCACGTAGCGCACGCCCAGGGCCGCCGCCAAACGCTCCCCTTCCTCCCGGGACACTTGGCGTTGCTTCGCTAGGTCGCTCTTGTGACCGACCAGGATGTAGAGCATTTGGTGCGGGATCACGTGCTCGCTGACCTCCTGCTGCCAGTCTCGAACATGCTCGAACGTCTTCCGGCTGGTCAGGTCAAACACCAGCAGCCCGCCAACCGAATTCCGGTAGTACGAGCTTGTTATCGACCTGGTGAGGATGGAGCCGAGGTTACGATAGCAGGAGCATTGTGATTCATTGTAATTTGACTCAAAACAGAGGAAAACGGGGCTGCTTATTATTTATAATATTACAAACGTTTTAGATGGTCTACTGAGAGCTCTGTCATTGCAGGTCCAGCACTGCATTTCCAAGGCTGCTGCTACAGCAAACACATTTCCTAAAACCTCAACACAAATACAGCAGTCAGCTGGTCATGCTGTCGGTTGCCTGGCAATCATGGCAACGGGACCACGAACAGATGGGAGAAATTGTAAAGACCTCCTCCCCTCACCCAGACTCAGGAGGTCTGCACAGGACGTCTGTTTGTAATTGGAGCGTGTTTTCTGATATGGCAATGCATATTGCGCAGGTCAGTTAAAGCTATTTTAAATATAATTGACATGAAATATATATTTTCTGTGCGCAACACCCTCAGACGGTGAAAAGCAAATTCGTTAGTGCTCTGTATAAGTGTGCAAGTCGGAATGGCGAAACACGCGAAATTTGCGGTTTCATTTTGCTCGTAAGCCCACGGTGGAGGCGTCTTCCGCGAATAAAGCAGCCTCAACGTTTGCTGCTGAGAACTACTTCCAGCATAATATTTAGTTAAGATTTTTCCAAGCCACTGCTTGGCTGAAGCATCGCTCCAGTACATTTTACCAACGCTATGGAAGTGACGCTGAGTGTAAAGAGTGGCAAGTTATTAACATCCGAAGCGAAAGTGGAATTGCTTGTGCATCGAATCAAACGCGATTTAAGCAAAATTGCATGTAATCCTGCGTTTTTTTATTTATTTAAAGCCATCTTTTCATCAGTGGAGCTATACGTCGGACATACGGTGCTGTCACAAAACGACAGCCATCACCTGAAGCGCTCCTGGCCGGCCGTGTCCCAAAGCTGAAGTTTGATTTTGACCCCCGGCTCGATCTCCAGTGAGCGAGCGTAGAAATCCACCCCCACCGTGGGGTCCGCCACATCGCTGTACACCCCGTCCGTGAAGCGCTTCAGCAAAGACGACTTGCCCACTGTGGAGTCCCCCAGTAATATAATCCTAAACTGGTACTGCCATAACATATCCATAACATATCTGAATCGGAGCGTCTCTGGCTTGTGCGCTAAGGAGGCTGGATCCCCGGCTGACAGCCGCTCCGTAGGACTGGGGCTGTGCGCCAGTCATGTGATAACGCGTCTTATCTTGGGGGCCGGCTACTCTGTGCTTTGGGAAATGGGTTATATAAGAGGCATCAGTTGTGTGCATCCGGATCCTACAATGCATTCAGTAAATTGCCTTCGTCATACCAAAATTTAATATTTAATCACAATAATATGATGATATATGTTGGCCAGCCTAAATGATATTGTAGGTGCTAATCGAAGGTGAGGATGAACAATTTTCTGCAGCCTGCCATGCGTTTAAATTTATTGCACAATAATTACCAGACGCTTATTTTTGAGCATTTTTTTGAGACCTCACGTGACGCTTTTTTATGTTATGCAACGTCTCATTTAGCGTCTACCCGCTTTTATTTCTGTGCTGGGCAAATCTTTCGCGTCACCTGATCCGTTTTATTGCTAAAGCACTTGCTGTCACAAGGTTTGTCGATATTTAACCACATGCCAGTATTGCAGTAGTGCAATTGTTAAATGTTTCAGTTGACCGGCATCTTTCTGCTTCCTTGTAAAGGGTCCGCCACTCCGCTGACGTTTCCAGACGGGTTTCTTTCGCTTTATGAAACTTCATATAGGCTGCGACATTTTGACCTTACATATAAGAATGAATTGACACTATGATCTGAAAGACCATTGTAAATCTGGTTTCAAAAAGTCTGTCATAAAACTATAAAACTAAAGCTACCCAGGTTAGAGGACACTCGGTGACGGCTATCCATGGTACTGAAAGTAATAACCAACTTATCTTGCTTTATGCTGCGGAATTATATTTAGCTTTGAGTTGTCTATCGATACATGCGTCAAGTTGTGATATTTATTGTTATGTATCATTTAGATAACTTACTGTAATGGGCAAATCAATTGAGTGCTAGGACATATTAAAACTCCTCAATTTCTTGACCCTTGAAAGATATGTTCGGACACCCCTGTGTTTAACAATATATGGCAACTGCTTATTCCAATTTTATTTAGAGAAATAGTTTTTATTGAAAGTGCAGTAAGTAGTTCGACTGTAGCGAACGAAATCATTTGTATGCTGTAGTTTTTAATAGAGCAACTTCATTTCCCAGCATGCATTATTATCATAGGCGGCAGTGGACCAATCAGTGACACGGAAATCCCGTACATAAAGGAGGTCCCGCGAGCTCTTCCTTCCTTGGCTTCCCGTTGTAGTCCCCTATGGTACGTGCGCCTTCCTTTACCCTCTAATCCATTGCCATCCTTTCGCGGTTGTTGGTTAAAAAAGGATTTGCGATGGAAGTTAGACGTGTTAAGGTGCTTGGCGATTTCTGGGCTCGGAATCGCCGTGACATTTGCATGAATAATGAGAAAAGCAGCGCTAGCATGTCTCGCCGTAACGTGGGCTTCGGCTTTATTCCAGAAGCGTTTCTGCATCGCAGCCTCTGCAGTCCGTTTCTGCATACGCCTGTATCGTACCGCGGTTTGCATCCCCGTAAGCAGTTCCGTGAGCCCTGCTTGGGGGGGCCCCTGCGTCGGCTCGGCCCTTATCGAAGCCGCTTCAGCCAGCACCGTGGCTGGGGCGGTCAGCGAGGCGCCTACAGTATAACTTCCACCGACGGTCGCTGCTTAGTTTCCATAACTAAGGGGCAACATTATGGGGAAGGATACCGCCGCGTTTCCGGCCGGCCGTCCGCGCCCTGCTCGGGCTCATTTCACCAGCTTTTCCGTGCGTGTTTCGTAGATGCCTCCCGGCCTGAGAGACCGCGCCACGCCGAAGCGGGGGCCACACGCCGGGCAGGTGAGACCTCCCGGGAGCCGCCGCATGTAGGCCCTCGTTGGAGCCGACCCTGTTGTCCGTAGCAGGCGTGGTCAAAGAAGGGCCGAGAGTGACACCCTCCTACGGTCGCTGTTCGGCTCCCTAGCTGCATCAGCAACATGAAGGAGAGGGATATTCCCTACTGTGGCGCTGATATCCCTTATTTTAATGCTTTCGTCGGGACTGTAACATCTGCTGCTTATTCTACAGGTGTGGTGCGTGCATTTGGCTCTAAGGCCGGCTTTGCTGGCCACGTGCGGGTGGTGTGATCTGCTCCTAGCAATGGTGAGTAGTGACTGATTTGTTGGTCAGTGTAATGCGGCAAGCCGCTGTTAGCTTTGCATTTTATGGTGTGAATGCAACATGAATTTACGGTAGAATTTGGTTTTTATTTTCCTTCAAGGCAAATGGGTCCTTGGTCAGGTCCAGATGAGCGATTCAGTGACCCAGAGATCCTGCCTGGAATGGGGGGGAAACCAGGGCCATGAGGGTCTGGTGCATTCTGGAAGACCGGAGTTGGGTCGTCTCCTAGTTACTGAAGAACCTTTGAAGGACAATGGCGTTTAACCTCCTTGGTGGGTGAATTGATTGTATTACTTAAAATGAAACTTTTCTGGGCTTTTCTTATTTCTATTGCTGCCGTTGGTTTGGTTTGGCCTGGTGCTGATGACACACTTGCCCTCACTGAGAGCATCGCTTGTTGATGAGAGCTTCTCGTACTCAGATTCTGAACCGGGCCTAAAACCAATGGTTTTGTGGTGAGACGTTTTTGGGTGGACTGACCATGTGTAATGCACGCAACCACATTCCGTTATGCTTCAGTTTCTTCCACCTTTACTGCTACTATGTGCCTTTATTGTGAACTCTACCACCTTGTAGAGGTTGGCTGATATTTGGCAATTTATGTATTGGCATTGGCTGATGTCAGAGTAGTATGGTGATTTACAGACAGGCTCGTCTGTGCCCAGTGTTACTGTTGCTGTGGAACACATGACCCATGCTGTTGCTTATGCAGGTCTCCAACCAGAACTTTCATAAGAGTCCTGGGAGTGAACAGTATGGCTTAAATTTTGGGGCCAGGTGCACAATGTCTTTTCCTTAATGTGCAAGTTAAGGAGAAAAGGAATCCTTAACTTGGATGTCTTATACTTAAGGGATTCTTCAAGTTCCTTAGCTGTTGAACCAAAGTGGGGAGAATACCTTAAGGTACCTCTGACTATGGCCACAGATGAAAATGAACGCATCTTAAGAGATTTCATTGGCTGGATACGATTTAATCATGATCATGTGATTTTTAGCATTATAGGTCAGTGTTAAATGTTGAAATGTATATCCTTATTAGGGTGATATTACCATGCAAATAGGGGGCGGGGGAACATACAATTATTGGCTGACCCTGACCTTTAAAAGCCGGCATTGGCTGTAGGAAATCTCCATACGTCGCCCTCTACCACCTTATTATATGTGGCGTAGGTGACGTTGCCTGACTGTAATGAGCTGGTCTTTCAGATTCAAGACTGGTGCTGCTGCCTTTTGGCGTCGCCCCACATCCCCACGGCTGAGAGCAGGTAAGACGCATGGATTTGGTTCAGCTTGGTTTGATTGCAGTGATCCACCTGAAGGCTCACCTCTAGTTAACCTGTAATGGCTGAAGTCCCTCAGGCTTCTCCATTACACACTTACTTGCCATCTGAGCTGTTAGCTGCTCCCCCGCCCGCATGCTTTCCAAGGAGCCGGGCTCATCCTGTGGGCCCTGTTCACGATCAGCATGCCAGAACAACTGAGGGGAAAAGGTCTGAGACTGTGGCCAACAGTGCCATCAGTCCTAACGTTCTCCAACAGTCTCGCTGCCATCAAGGGCGTAAATGGATGACATGCTTGGCTGCTTCGGAGCCGTAACGTCATGGTTTGTTTCTCACAGGTGGGGACTGATCTGCGGGGCTGTGCTGGATTCCTGCAGGTACCCATTCAGACCAAAGTACAATAGTCTTGTAGCTAATGACTCTGGTCACTGATGTAAGCAGTACTCTAACTAGACTGTTGGATGACAGTTGCGGATATGGGACTGAGACCAGCACCTGCACACTTAATTTATAGCCTTGAGGGGGGGTAAGAGCTCTGGTGGTCTTTGCTAAGTAAGCTCCACCTATTCTTGTGCTTCAGTGGGTATAGGAATGGGCCACATGACCTGGGGGCTTGCAGACTCATTGGCTGACTTCTCTTATAGGTTTTGTGGGCAGGTTGCTACACCAATGAATTCCCTGGGTATGTATATTTGCCATTTTTGGTTTTGTTCAGCAGTTTCTGGTCACTGATGACAGCTTAAGTAATGGCAGACTGCTGGATGAAGCTTGCGGATATGGGACTGAGGCCAGGATTCTTACCTAGGATAGTTGGGGTGACTCTAGAAATCTGCCAGTCTCACTGACCTGTTCCTCTTCTTGCCAGGTGGTGCGGTGCAGAGGGCTAATCTGGCAGACCTGAATGGGGACCCCCACCACCCCAAATCAACTGCACACAGATCCCAGCACCTGAGTGATTAATTTCACTGCTGGTTATAGCCTGACTGTATGCCCTGCACGTGACAAATCCTTGTACAATTTCCTGCTGTTGGAGCAGTTATACAACCAGCTTTCACCAGCACTATAACTGTACATGTATCGTGAAACTATTAAAACATCAGCTATTGATGAATTGTCAGTCTCGTTCATTATCACTAATCATTTGTTACAAAGGATGTTTGATCAGGATGATCTAGGATCTGCCCCAGGCTGTTAGTTAGACTCATACTAGAAAAAATACTTGACAAAATAGTGTTAACTTTAATACCAGTACAACTGAAACAAGGCAGATGCTTAATACATGAAATTCATGTGCAACACAAGAGGAAACGGCTGCATTATAGCAGTGTTTCCCCGATCCAGTCCTCAGGGACATGCAGGCCATATTTCTGTCCCTCTCAGGTCCCAGGAGGAAACAAAAATATGGGTTGGCTACATGTTCCCCAAGCACCAGGCTGGGGGAAAACTGCATCATGCAATTTAGCTCCCAAATGCCAAACGCAAGGTCCCTGCATTAAAGTCCACCATGCCTTGGATTTAGCCAGGATGCAGGCACCTGAGAACTTCTGCTCGCATGAATACAGTACGGATAGGCATCAGCATGCTTTGCACAAGCTATGGTGGAGGAATAGTTCATATGCTGTGCCAGTGACACAGCCTAAGAAAGCACTTCTGTACACCTCACCAAACGCATTCCGTAGTTGGCTATAATGTTAATTAAGTCAGGCTGCCACAGGTTTCCCAAAAAGCACAGGTGCTAGGACAGCTCATCCCCGCAGCAGAACCACAGTGTCAGTCCTGGGCCCCAGACGGAAACTTGAGCTCGGCGATCTCGGAGTCGGGGGAGCTGCCACCACTGCGGTCGCTGTACGTGTCTCTGTGGAGAGGGGAACAGGGTCCAGTCAGCTGCCGGATCTGCACTAACGGCACCAGCTTTAAGGGGGAAAATCGCACAACCAGCCACAGGCTCTGAAAAACGAGGCTTTAGAAGGAGAAATTATACCATGGTGTCAGTAGAGGTAGCGATCAGCACCATTTAGGGCTGAACATCTATTTGCAACTTTTG